>CM069451.1:38569955-38689965 GCA_035610835.1 Ophiura sarsii | reverse complement strand
TGTTAGAAACACAATTTTGGTCCGATTTCAAAGGATATTTAGTAGTCTTTGAGTATGTGGTTCAACAGACTTGTCAACTATTATTAACAACTAATTAATTATGGATAAGACAATGATCATCAGCTTTCTTCCTATACGCTACACAGTCAACATGAATAACCAGCCTCAATTTACCGGATTTATAAAAATGACTATAACAGAAAAAGTTTTCAACCTATGATAGCAAAAGTATACATTTTTGGAAAGCTTGTAACTAGAGGAATTCAGAAATGCAGTTGATATCAGGGAAGGGTTCATCCTTAAACAAATATTTCTGAAAATTCTAAAAATATATAAAATAAAAATTTGAGATATTCACTAGCCGGTATAATTACCATACCGACGTAGTAACTTTACCAAATATATATCATCTAATGGGTAATTTCATGAGGAATTCAAATATGTAAACAAAATAATGATAGGGGTAGGTATACAAAATATATGGATCTCAAATTAAAAATTAAAAAACTCTGATATTTTCCGAACATTTCCGATCATACCATTTTAGTTCTTGGTCGTACTATAATTTTAATGGCATATTTGGTTTTCTCATGCAATTTCCCTTCAGAAAATGTATACTTTTACTACCTCAGGGGGGGGTATACAAGCAAATATAAATGTGTAAAGTTAAAATCATGTCGCGAAAGCCAAAATCCGTGTGTAACGCGAAAGGAGGCGAGCTTAAAACACATGACCATATTCATTTTATCACGTTCTGTATGTCGGTAGCCAGCCCATGCTAAAGTGCGTTCAGGTTATTTAAAAAATGTAATGAACGTGTGGATAATACTGGATTCAAATAGCGCGCTTACTTAAATAATGAGGTCGTGCTACAAATTAAACTGAATGATAATAATCGATTGGCGATTGACTAAACAATATCCGCATCGGATCTTGTGTACAGCGATGAATAGCTGTACCGTGCTTCTTATCTCTTTAGGTATATTAGTCTCAGATGCTATTGTAAATATCAGCCAATCGATATGACAATGGGACCCTTGCACGCGCTATTCAATCCTGCTGCTTAGCAGACTAAATATGCGCGCCAACTACAAATACATAATGGAGTGCATGCTGTACATTGCTGTACATCCCCTACTAAAGGTCAAATCTAAAGGTATACCTTTTTTTAACTTTTTTAACACATTATTTGGCTAGTAAATACCACATATTTGATATCAATGGAAAGCTTGAAACACATTTTATTAGCTACAATAACTTATTCTGTGATTAAAACTACTCTCTTTGAGAAATGCCATCTGCAAGTACGAAGTTTCACGTATTTCGCATGACATCGGTGTTCCCCACCTTACTGACCTTTTAAAAGGTATGCTATCCCCAAAGTATGCCAGCTAGCCGGTAGCCTTAGTCCCACTCTTCAAAGTGTTATGCATTTTATGGACGAAATGTCCGGCATTTTTTCATAAAAAAGCCACCAAGAAATTGTATGTTTTCCCATAGCGTTACACTCAAATTACCCGGATGTGGCAATCAACGGCAACATTGTTACCATTTCTCGACTATTGAGGGCAGTGCGTATAAGTATACTAAAAACATAAGGACGTAACCTATGTGGGTGGAGTCAGGCGTAGGTAACATGGTAGATAAAACCCCGATTCTCTTGACCTTAATAGTTTGTCGCAAC
This sequence comes from Ophiura sarsii, assembly GCA_035610835.1. Taxonomy (NCBI): domain Eukaryota; kingdom Metazoa; phylum Echinodermata; class Ophiuroidea; order Amphilepidida; family Ophiuridae; genus Ophiura; species Ophiura sarsii. The sequence continues at coordinate 38,688,281 of CM069451.1, read as the reverse complement.
TGGTCTAGTTGGCGCTATAACATGGTCGAAGCCAACCACTGCTTGCCTTATGCGGCATGTCGCAACTGTTAAAGGGGGCGCTGTGTACATGAACCAATTTGATTACAGGCACAGATCTGGAGTTTCTTATCCCATAATTATTAATATCCCTGGTGGAGTCCTCAAGTAGCTATCGCAACAAAAGTGAAATTATTTAGCACCACCTGTGTGACGATTTTGCTGTATGGCTGTGAATCCTGGGTGATATCTCAAGATATGGAGTGCAAAATAAATGCCTATGCTACCTCTTGCTACAGGATAATGCTGAACATCAAACGCATGGATCATGTCCCGAACACCACCATTTATGACATGACCAAGACAGAGCCTCTTATCAACCGTGTAAAAAGTCGCCAGCTGAAATTCCTTGGACATATCCTCCGTCTCCCTGATGAAGAGCCTGCTAGAATGTATGCCACTTACATACCAACACATGGCCGAAGGAGACCTGGTCGTCCAAGCACATCATACTTAAAGTACATAGAGCGCTTACTTGGTGACAATGAAGGCATGTTTCAAGAACGTCAGATAGCCACTCTTGCTACAGATCGCCGTGCTTGGAGAAAACTTGTGGTCGCCTGCTCCGCAGCCGAAGGATGATGATGATTGTCATTAAAACATCACCAATTATGAAGAAGTAGCCTATACATTACAATGAAGAAATTGACACATTTTTGACAAGAAGGGGTTTTTTTGTGTTGAAAACGGGACCTGTATACGGTATCTTGACTCATAAGTAAATTGTAAGCCTAATTGATATATGTTTCACTTTTATTCTGATGCGGTATATCAAAGACAGAGAGAGATTTTGGATAACGGAAACGAGAAATTACCATCCAAATGTACCATCCAAACTCGTCTTCGGCTCGTGCAATATTTTTCTAACTCGTGCAATATATTTTGGTATCACACTCAAAGCCGTTCATTATTGGCGGCCATTTTTGACACCGTCTTGAATTGGGCTATATGGGCACACACACCCCTATATAGAGGGGTTCGGATTCGTTGGAAATCCAGAATTTTCCCCACGGAAGCATTGGAAATCTGGAATTTCCCCTTTCCCCTTCTTCGAAGCGATTTCCGAAAAAAAATCTGCATCCTATATAGACGATCCCCTATACATGCTATAGGGGGATTCAGAAATCCAGATACTTTTAGATCAATTTGAACCGGAAATCCAGATTTCGTTGAAATTTGCTTTTGGAAATCCCCCCCCCCCCCTCTGAAAATGAACCCCTCTATATTAAAGGGGTGTGCACATATTCCCTCTAATAGCCCATCTACTGTACAGTACACTGTTATTGATCTTACTGATTTCTTTAGCACCTGCAACCTAGAGATAGACACCGAAAATGTGTCTCTATAGGGTGAAAAATGAAATGACTTCAAATATATTTCCGAAAAAACCTACCTGGACATTGGCGGCCAGCTTTGGATTTAAATAATATACTCTCTTAAAGGAGGAGTCCCGCAAGCACAACAATGTGCATTACATATTAGAAAAGTTACTATCGAGCTCAACTTTTGTAATTATATAGAACAAAACACCACACTTATGACAAGAAACGAATAAAAACCGCCATCTCTCAACATGCATTTTTTTTAAATTCGCTGCGATCAAAAGCCCGGTGTCGATTCCGATTTCAGTCGTACATGTCGTATCCGACCAAATTTGACAATTTAAGCGTAAAATGGCACAAAAAATGACCAATTTTTTTTCCAGACACCCCCTAAACAAGTTTTACCCTGCAAGCAAAATTACCCCCTAAACAAGTTTTTAGCGCGCTTTCCTTGCACATTTTGACCCCTAAACAAGTTCTTGCCAGAATATGACCCCTAAACAAGTTTTGTCTATTTGCCTGCAATAGATATGCCCGTAGATATGAATAGACAAAAATTTATTCATGGGTATTGTTCTTTCTTGTATGTACATTTAAATGCTGTCAAGGAGGATCCACATTCTTCTGGGAACGGGGAACAAAACAAGTTACCCTAAACACGTTCGACCGGTATTTTAAGCCACCCTTTTTCTTGAAAATCAGCGTTTTTGATACCCTTAACGCGTCACGCGCGTGACGCGTCCAACACTGAAAAAACACCCTTTTTACGCGTTTTCTGGTCACCCTTGTGTACACTATTATGTTTGACTGGGCCCCCCGGGTAGTGGCGCGTCAGGTTTCAAATTGGAAAGACTTGCGGGTCCCGATAAAAATTGAAGGGACCCCTTTAATATATTTGACGATGTTAGGCGCAGCCTCCCACACATTTCTTCGGGTCCCTTTAAATGTGAAGGGAAAATACAATACAAACCAATAAGTCTTGTCACTAAATGCCCATGCGCATTACATTTTTGTAATTTAAGTTTCGTCCGGGAACTATAACCACCTGCTGCCAAAAGCAGACAACAGTTTACCCGATGTTTTTCACTTGGCGCGTTTTACACAGTTTCATCAGGGGTATGCGACTCACTTGCCGATCTGAAGCTACTTTTGTTTAACTTTGATATTGTCACATTGTTAGTGGCGCTGTTCGTGTCGCCTGCTTTAAGTATAGACTTATTGTAGTTTACACGGATTTGTTGGGAAAGTTCCCCCAAAATTGTGCGGTTTTGAAATATATGATAAAACGTACATGCTTGACGGTTTTTACAAGCCTGAAATATATGATACTTCACGTGTCATTGTTTATTTTATGTATATTATTTTACGTCATTGTTTGTGTTCTACGGACTTGATGATGCAAGTCTATAAATTCCTTTCATTGCTGTTGTATCTCATAAAATGGCGCTGTTGCCTTTTTAATTTATGCAGACAGCACTTGTTTAGCTACGTACGTCAGTATAAGACTTTCCTATCCCAAAATTAATAGAATCCCTCTTTCATCTCACTCAATTGTGTAGTGATTGTAGAAAATTGACACCGCAGCCGGCACCGCAGTCGAAAGAGACTGTATCATCGCACAGCGAAGAGCTCCCGGATACTATCGTAGGTAAGGCTGCCACCGTTATCTATCTTTCTTGCTTGTTGGCAAATCTACGTCTGTTTTTGCGCTCATTTTAAAATGAAGAAGATAAGGTAAGCTTAGAAATGTTGTTGTTTCATTGGTATATCCTTAGTGTAAGACATTCATAAGTTAAACTATAGTGTTTGGACCCACTCTCAGAACAAAGGTTAAAATCTTTAAGCATGTTGGTTAAAATTGTAATCAACGGGAGGTTACCAGGTGAACCACACAATTGGTTGGTTAAAACCGTAACCAACAGCTGTTGGTTAAACTTTAACCTGTCATGCCTGTGGTTGGTTACAATATTTAATCATTTGTTGGTTAATATGTTTTAACCAACAGTGGTTGGTTAAACTTTAACCTGTGGTTGGTTACAATTTTTAATCATTTGTTGGTTAATATGTTTTAACCAACAGTACTTGGTTAAAAAATGTTGGTTAAACTTTTATTATTTTTGCTAAACTTTAACCCAGACAACATTACAATATTGATGTTTCATTGGCCCAATATTGGCGCCAGGACCAACTTTGGCAAAGGGCAAGGGACAGGACAAGGCAAAGGACAAGGCACAATATCCTAGCCGGGAAGCGATAACTAATTGTAACAGCTGCCGCAATATTTAGACCACGTCAGAATTTGTATATGAAATCAATCGTGTTATTTTCCGCCCCTGGTATATTGTGCCCATTATTGGACCAATATTGGTTGCCAACATGATGCCAATTGAAGAGCGCCAATGAAAAAAACAATATTGGTCCAATATTGGTTTGGCAACATGATGCCAATTGAAGAGCGTCAATGTAAAACAAATATTGGTCTAATATCGGGCACAATATACCAGGGGCGGAAAATAACACGATTGATTTTATATACAAATTCTGACGTAGTCAAAATAATATGCGCAAAATATTTTCTCGCCATTGAAATTATTCGGCGGGAATCTTGTTATGACCTATTGTTGGTTAAAATTATGATGCCTTAACCAACGTTGAATATACTAAAAATGAATTGAATTATATTTTACTAGGCTTTAACCAACGCAGTATTAAAAGTAATTTTTAACCAACGCTTCATTTTTAACCAATGTAGTATACTTTTTAACCAACATTCTTTTAACCCATGGTTTTTTAATAACTAATCTGAGAGTGCCCCGTTACGGAATAAAGCTGTATTAGGCCTAATCCTTTAATCCGTAAATGGGGCTGTTAACCCTCACAACATGAAATATGAGGTATACATTTTTGGAAAGGAACTGAGTTGGAGAATCCATTTTTGGTATCAAATGTTACCAAATATGCTGATTTTTAAATTTCTGACCAAAAAACAACAACACTTTTGTGGCTCAAAATGTGCTGCATTCGATAATTAAATGAATAATGTAGGAGTTACAGCAGTTATACGAAGGCTATGTCTGAGAGTTCACCCCCCCCCACCCCCCCCCCCCCCCCCCCCCACCAAGGATAAACCGTTTCATCATTGAATATTCAATTTTCGGATTTGACGTCTGTGCCGATCACTTAATTTAGCTTAGATTCAAGATTTTTTTCTCGTTTACTTTAGTAGCATATCCTTGCAATTTTGATAAGAAATCATCTGCATGATCATGAGGATCTATGTGTAACATTGGTGTTGTGTATCGCTTCGAAGCAGTTATTACGACGCGTTGTGTTACAAAAAAAACCGCGCGAAGTATATAACAAATTGTTACATTTCGCGTTGAATCATCTTTGGCGGAACAAAAAGGGATCAATATCGGCTCTAAATCGAATTTAGTCCACATTTTCAAAAAATATACTCTTTCATTGTAAATTCGAAAAACAAACGTAATTTCAAAATTGCAATCTTGAAGCTATTATAAACATCAATGTGTAAATGCTGAATATTTTAAAATGTGAAAAATAATAATAAGTATCGTACAGCTATATTAAACAATGGAGAATTCCAATTTCATACATGGACGTTTTTGACCCGGTTTTACATTCACTTGTTACTTTAATTTGAACAGTGTTTAATGTGGCCGCGTGTATTATTTACAGAGAGGACACGTTTCCATAAAGCAATGCACACTCATTTTCTCTCTACTTGATGAAACAGCTTTGACATTTGCACAATCATAATCAGTATTTTGTCGATGTGTAACTGACGGCTTCACTGGTCATCTCTCAAAGGCGACGAAAAAACCCAAAAACTGTTCAACAGGCCCGACCAATAGTTTTCGAATTTACCAACCTTTTCCCCTACTTCATGACGCTGGCGGGTATTTGCTAATACATCACAGCTTTTATTTCATATTATATGAAATTGATACAATTTTCATCAAAAGATGAGTTTCTGAATACTACTTGAATCAAGGAGGATACGCGGTATACATGTATGATACCCATTTCTTTCTGAACAGGAGTCGTAAGTAACATGTAGACAGATATCTACTTGACATAGTGGTAAAACAAATGTCATTTCAATCATATCTGTTTGTATTAACAATATTAAACAGTGGCGGCACCAACATCATTTTCCTAGGGGTTGGTAGGGGACGAATAAATCTGGGAGCGAGAGAAAAGAATAGAGGGTAAGATTCGCGCGAAGTGGCTTCAAATGTCAAAATTGCTTGAAATTAGCTTTAAAAGTAGACATTTCACAAGGGCGGAAATCCCAGGGGGGTGGGGGGGGGGGTATATTCCCCCACTCTTTGACCTGGGGGTGGTCAATGTAATCATCCGCCCCCCCCTTCACATCCACCAAGAAAAAGGGGGAAAAGGGGGGGGAAAAAGGAAAAAAAGACAGAAAGGCGGGCGGGGAGGCATACAAGGGACATAAGAACGTAAGTTGGAGTTTATTAGACGTCAGTACGGATATATACGCGTCACGTACGTACGTTGACCAGAACCGATCTTTTGATGGCATAACTTCTTTCTGGCATAGGCCTATATAATAAGGAAATAAAGTGATTGCTTTTCAATAAGATATTGGTCAAATGTATACACACCAAATCGCACCAAAATGGGTTTGAAAATTGAAAAAAATCTACTTCTCAGACTCCCCCTGTTCAAGCTTTTAAACAATCTATAACCAAAATCAAGAATAATGCGAGATAAATCAAGAATATATCAGTATGCTCAACTTCTTTTGTGCATTAATAAAAAACAAAATGTTAATTGAAAATGAAGTGATGGCTTTTCAATACAATATTGGTCAAAAGTATACACCAGATCCCCGGGGGGGGGGGGGGGGGGTACTCAGATTTGGTTTGGTCGGGGGTGTGCCGCTGGAGATTCAAAACCCCTACCCATTTCTAAGGGTGATTTTGGAAAAATCAGTACCCATTTTTAGGGGTTTTGCTTCATTTTAGACCAAATTTTCGCAAATTATTGGGAAAAAAGACCTAATTTTTGCAAATTTTCGCGAAAATAGACCCATGTTTAAGGATTTTCAGTTGAAAAGCCTACCCATGGCTAAGGATGTCTCATGAAAACACGACCCACTGGAGCGGCACGTCCCCGTATGCCTTACATACGTGAGTACACCACCCCCCCCCCCCCCCCCGGGACCAGATCGCACCAAATGAGTTCGAAAATTGAAAACAAATCTACTTCTGAGGAGTGATAGACTCCCCCTGTACGAGCTTTTAAACCATTATACTAAAATCAAGAAGATATCAGTATATGCTCAACTTCTTTCATGCATTGATAAAATACAAAATATTTATTGAAAATTGAAAATAAAGTGATGGCTTTTCAATATCAATTTGGTACAATATCAGTTCAAAATGTTCACAAAATGTTTCAAAAATGTAAAAATTATTGAATTTCATCATCATATTTGGAATCATCATGAGAAATGCATTGAAATAAGTACAAACATGCCTAGTACTTGTTCAGTGATTCTGACAAATCTGTTTTATATATTGTAAAACTAATAGCCGCATGAAAATAAAAACCTATGACAATAATAATTTCTAGTCGGAATAATGAGTAGATATTTGGACACATTTGCTATGATATCCCTGAATATTTCTACCGCCTTTTGTGTATGCATAATAGATCATCTCCCGACGATTCTCCGCCAGACGGGGCCTGACCAGACAATTAAACTACGCAATAGCATGCAGGCGATATTTTCACCCAAATAAGCAAATCCATGTACCTTTTTTCGACAAACCATAGTTTCGTTATACTCTCACAGCTTCTCACATTATACAACGCATCATAAAACTCATCACACGTGACTCTCTTTCATATCCCTAATCTAATCATACTACCTACCCACAATCAAGGAGAAAAAAGGTTGGCTCATTTTGTCTTAATTAATCATGTTAATGGGAAAAGCGCCCCCTTTCCCCGAGGCAACGTTGATCCGAGAGTTATGCTACAGAAGCCTTGGCAGTTCAACCAACATTGATTGATGGGGTGTGGGGAAGGACATAAGACAGGGAAAACTTCTGCTGTCCATTAAACAGTGTTAATGTCCCAAGTCTGATCTCAATTGCGAGCACAGGGAATAAGTTACGTCAAGTGTGCCAACTATTATTTTTCTTGATTGCGGGACTGGTAATACTCCAATATTTATGAATAAATATTGAGATACCCTCGGCAGCGAATTCTTTACAGCATTACGTATAACGAACCCACTCCCATTAACACAGTAGTGAGGATGACACGTTAAAGGCTCATAAGCTGATTTCAAATATATGAAACTTTAGTGCAATACAATGTAAATTTATTATGTTAATACCGAATGAATATGATCAAGTGATTTCGCGGCAGTTCAGCAGCGTAGGGTAGAGCCATAGATGGTAGAGCTCCACCCAAGCGGCAGGCGCGCGTCTGCAGACAACATACCAAAAATTCACAAAATGTTTCAAAAATGACATAATTATTGAATGTCATTTCCATATTTATAATCACCATAAGAAAATAATGCATTGAAAAAAGTACAAATGCCTAGTATTGATTCAGTGTAACCCTTGAGTAGACCTTGACAGTTGGAAAATGTTTCTGTTTTGTAAAGGCCTAATATGGTAAAACTAAAGCCACGTGGATAGTGTTAATGTGTCTGAAGCCCAGCAGAATATTACTTTTCCTGAGCACAAACTGTATCGACATGTCAATGAATACGTGTTGAAAAAGCATGTCACTTCAGTTTTTAAGTTTTTATAAAAAAAATGTTAATACTTATTTCTTACAGTTGGAAATACGGCACAGCAAACTGTTAACTTGTTTCTACGGGCAATATGACTGATACAATGGTTGATAACACGGTACTCCCTGTAATTAAAGTGAACGATGACGAAATCAGTTTGAAAGAATTCCAAGAAGGTCGCGTCAACAGTTCAGAGGTTACCATAAATAACCATGAACACCAAACCACCTGTTCGCCAGTTCTGTCAGTAGGTCTCCATAACAACACTGGGGGCAGTGCAAATCCGCTCTGGAAAATGAAAGTAGATAATGAAGCAAGCGATAGTTGCATATTTTGCCTTGGATCTGCCGGTCTTTTCCTTGCATTCGGCGGTGCTACCACTATCATTACCATGACGGACAGTTCTGTTCATCCTCCTGCAACTCAGACTTATTCTTCGCCACTTTCTTTAGTGCTTGGTATAGTGACATTACTGCTTGGTATAGTGACATTATTGTCCATGTGTTTATATTGGTTGTGCAGAAACTGTAGCAACAGTATTAATGGCACAGAGGTGTCACAGACCAATGTCGAGTCATCGGGCCAAACTGTTAGGATGATTCAGACTTCAAATAATAACAGGAACAACACGAGAGGAGGTGGCGGTTTTCATGGAAATGTTTCGATACAAATCGAAAGAGACGGCATGAATTCTTCAACAATATCTCTACCTTCGCTTAACGGTGTGAGAACAGGGTAATTATAATATCATTCTTGTCACGTGATAATCTTCAGGTAGCACACAGCTGTTTAAATAGTGATCTGATCACATTTGTCTTATATCATTGTAAAAATGGTGTCTTCGCGACTTTTTGAAGTCATGTCTTGCAAATAAACGTGTCTTAAACAATAATAACATTAAAGGAGGTGTCCCGCAAGCGTAAAAGGGTGCATTATATGTCAGAAAAATAACTATCAAGTCCAACTTTTGTAATTATATAGAACAAAACACCACACTTATGACAAAAACAAATAAAAACCGCAATCTCTCAACATGCACTTTTTAAAATTCCCGGCGATCGAAAGTCCCAGTGTCGATGATGTCATAGTTATACAATGTACATGGGTAAATTTGAGCACCGATACCCATGACGTCATCGACACCGGGACTTTCGATCGCCGCGAATTTTAAAAATTGCATGTTGAGTGATGTCAGTTTTTATTCATTTTTGTGACTAGTATGGTGTTTTGTTCTACATAATAACGTAATTTCGGCTCGATAATCATTTTTCTAACAAATGATGCTCAGTGTTGTGCTTGCGGGACCCTTCCTTTAACAAATATTTTGCTGAAGACACGAGCCACGACACAGAGGGCAATTGAGACCTTTATGAGACACGTCTTCAGGAAAGTTATGTCTTGCCAGAGACACAAACTCAAGATATGTCTCAAAATTAGCTTCAATAGACATGTCTTACATTTTAGACGTATCTTACATGGAGATACTTCTTTGCGGGCCATGTCTTGCATAGAGACGTGACTCGTGTTCTACTGGAGACATATCTCAAAACTGGCTTCACTAGACATGTCTTGGCTCGTGTCTTCAGCCAAATATTTTGCTATGTTTTTATATTGTTAAAGACACGTTTATTTGCAAAACATGACTTCAAAAAGTCGCCAAGACACCATTTTTACAGTGTAGCATTAGAAAGCTAAACACCTTATCTGATATGTCTGTCAGCAATCACATACTGGGAGGCTCACCACAACTGTAAATGTGAGTGAACTCTTAGAAAAAAGTCCGTCAAAAACCTATACATTTCCTCGAAGTTATTCTCCAGACAAATCTTTTACTTCCCGTAATTTTACAGGAACTAATTCGTAACAGGAAACCTGTTATTTTCAAAAACACCATTTCCTGTCAAATTACAGGTATTCTTTTATTTTTAATCCCATTTCCTGTTAAAATACAGATATTCCGTTATTTTCTGAATCTTAGGTTTTCGGAAAAAAACCAGTCCTGTAAATTTAGAGATGCGCCTGCAGGTAGTTTTGATATTGTCTGTCATTTAAAGGGAAATTTCCCAATTTTGCAACAAAAAAAGGATCAACCTTCAAACAACAGTACATTTCCTGTAATAAGTCTGTAGTTTTACAAAGACTTTTAAGAGCATGAGTCTCAATTTGGATGGGTTTGGATGGGTCAAATTCACTAGTTCTTGGTGAGGCCGTGTATGGCGTGTGGCATCTCATTGAATCGCCTGTCATCATTCCACCATCTGTGGTTGAAGGCAATCTCAATGCAGTAAACATCTGGAGTGACACCCCGGAGTGACACTCTGCAATCAGAAACGATCCCATTTCTTTATTATCTGGTATCCTAACTCCATATCACAACGCTGGTCCAACATAAGCACGGTGTATGTCAGACTGTAAAGACATATCAATATTGTATAGAAAACACCAAGTTCACAGTGGTCTGTATGTTGTATGCTGTATAACCTAATTTAGGTGTGTAAATACCATTTCACTCTTAGCTGGAGACCCGGGCTATGGAAAGTCAACATTAGGATTCAAGAGCGATTATAAACTTTGGAAACATTAGCGGAGAATAGATTGATTTGCAATTTGCAATTGAGCATTTTATGTAGGACTGGCTAGATACTCCCGGGCTCATATCTGCTGTGTTGCATTTTATCTTGCGGTGGTACGCAAATCATTTTGACGGTGTGTGCCGCTCTGTGAAGCAAGAAAATGAAGTTGAGTTTAAGTACTGTTTTAATATTTTAACCAATTCCATACAGTCACAACTTATTACGGTAATTTTCAAAAAGTTAAAGAAAAATGTTTTAAATAAATTATGCTGCGATATGCGAATTTTAGAAGCTACGCACGCGGTCTTCTGAGACAAACCTTTTCTTTTAATTTGGTCTAACAGGTCTGGGTGAGGCCGTGTATGGCGTGTGGCATAGCATTGAATCGCCTGTCATCGTTCCACCATCTGTGGTCGAAGGCAATCTCAACGCAGTAAAACATCTGGAGTGACACTCTGCAATCAGAAACGACCCCATTTCTTTATTATCTGGTATCCTAACTCCATATCACAACGCTGGTCCAACATAAGCCCGGTGTATGTCAGACTGTAAAGACATATCAATATTGTATAGAAAACACCAAGTTCACAGTGGTCTGTATGTTGTATGCTGTATAACATAATTTAGATGTGTAAATACCATTACACTCTTAGCTGGAGACCCGGGCTATGGAAAGTCAACATTAGGATTCAAGAGCGATTATAAACTTTGGAAACATTAGCGGAGAATAGATTGATTTGCAATTTGCAATTGAGCATTTTATGTAGGACTGGCTAGATACTCCCGGGCTCATATCTGCTGTGTTGCATTTTATCTTGCGGTGGTACGCAAATCATTTTGACGGTGTGTGCCGCTCTGTGAAGCAAGAAAATGAAGTTGAGTTGAAGTACTGTTTTAATATTGAAATAAAACCAATTCCATGCAGTCACAACTTATTACGGTAATTTTCAAAAAGTTAAAGAAAAAATGTTTTAAATAAATTATGCTGCGATATGCGAATTTTAGAAGCTACGCACGCGGTCTTCTGAGACAAACCTTTTCTTTTAATTTGGTCTAACAGGTCTTGATGAGGCCGTGTATGGGCGTGTGGCATCTCATTGAATCGCCTGTCATCGTTCCACCATCTGTGGTCGAAGGCAATCTCAACGCAGTAAAACATCTGGAGTGACACCCCGGAGTGACACTCTGCAATCAGAAACGACCCCATTTCTTTATTATCTGGTATCCTAACTCCATATCACAACGCTGGTCCAACATAAGCACGGTGTATGTCAGACTGTAAAGACATATCAATATTGTATAGAAAACACCAAGTTCACAGTGGTCTGTGTGTTGTATGCTGTATAACATAATTTAGATGTGTAAATACCATTATACTCTCAGCTGGAGACCCGGGCTATGGAAAGTCAACATTAGGATCCAATAGCGATTATAAACTTTGGAAACATTAGCGGAAAATAGTTTGAATTGCAATTGAGCATTTTATATAGGACTGGCTAGCTTGCTCCCGGGCTCATATCTGCTGTATTGCATTTTATCTTGGGGTGGTACGCAAATCATTTTGACAGGGTGTGCCGCTCTGTGAAGCAAGAAAATGAAGTTGATATAGTAATTCACAATGTGAAATTAAAATGTGGAGAAGCGTTGTCCAATAAATCAATTGCGTCCGTTTTTTCTTGAGTTTAAGTACTGTTTTAATATTGAAATAAAACCTATTCCATACAGTCCACATAGGTTACGTTCTTATGTTTTTCCTATAGTTATACGCACTGCCCTCAATAGTCGAGAAATGGTAATACTGTTACCGTTGATTACCACATCCGGGTAATTTGAGTGTAACGCTATGGGAAAACATACAATTTCTTGGTGGCTTTTTTATGAAAAAATGCCGGACATTTCATCCATAAAATGCGTAACACTTTTAAGAGTGGGACTAAGGCTACCGGCTAGCTGGCATACTTTGGGGATAGCATACCTTTTAAAAGGTCAGTAAGGTGGGGAACACCGATGTCATGCGAAATACGTGAAACTTCGTACTTGCAGATGGCATTTCTCAAAGAGAGTAGTTTTAATCACAGAATAAGTTATTGTAGCTGATAAAATGTGTTTCAAGCTTTCCATTGATATCAAATATGTGGTATTTACCAGCCAAATAATGTGTTAAAAAAGTTAAAAAAGGTATACCTTTAGATTTGACCTTTAGTAAGGGATGTACAGCAATGTACAGCTATGCACAGTCTCACGGTAAACTATAGGGGCATGTACATTCCTATGCACTCCATGTATTTGTAGTTGGCGCGCATATTTAGTCTGCTAAGCAGCAGGATTGAATAGCGCGTGCAAGGGTCCCATTGTCATATCGATTGGCTGATATTTACAATAGCATCTGAGACTAATATACCTAAAGAGATAAGAAGCACGGTACAGCTATTCATCGCTGTACACATGATCCGATGCGGATATTGTTTAGTCAATCGCCAATCGATTATTATCATTCAGTTTAATTTGTAGCACGGCCTCATTATTTAAGTAAGCGCGCTATTTGAATCCAGTATTATCCATACGTTCATTACATTTTTGAAAGAACCTGAACGCACTTTAGCATGGGATGGCTACCGACATACAGAACGTGATAAAATGAATATACATTTATATCGCTATATTTTTGGTATTTCAGAAGAGATATGAAAATTAAAACCTATTGGGTACATTCATGGGCATATTATACACATGGTATTATGATAACAAAGTTCATAGTAATGTGTTTATATTTAACATGAATTGAGAAACAAATGTTATACTTTAATTCATAAACAAGTTCTCCAGGCCCGTAACCAGGTGGGGCGGGGCTGGAGGGGGGGGGGGGGGGGGGGGGGCATGTACCTTTTTTGTACCAATGTACTTTTTTTTGTACTAAAGTTCCTTTTTGTGTGAAAACGCCCCACCTCCACCCCCCCCCCCTGTTTTTCAAAAATCCCCCTTTCAAAGCATTTTTTCGGACCGTTTTGGACTAAAATATGTCCTAACCCCCCCCCCCCCCCCCCACCTTTTACGAGTTTTTTGGTACCAATGTACCTTTTCCAAAAATACGCCCCCCCCCCCTAAAAAATCCTGAGTTCTTCAAAACATCACTTTTTTTAGTTAAATGACAGTCAGTCGTTAGCGCGATCACTAATGAGAGAGATGAGCTCTTTCTGTTATGAGGATCCCGTAGATTCTCGTAGTTCATTCTGTTACATTAGATGCTCGATCATTATTTTTATTTTTATTTCAAATAACATATGAGGCCCCAAAATTACTCATTTTTGGTCGATTAAATCGATAGTTCACCACTGGCTTATTATCTATTGAACACGACGGTCGTTTCAATGAGTAGTCATGGCCGAGCGGTTAAGGCTATAGACTATAAATCTATTGGATTCTCCCCACGCCGGTTCGAATCCTGCCTGACGAAATTTTGTTACAATAAGCGATTTGGTCTGTGTATTGGAAAATGGCGTATATTTTTACTCCGCAAATTTTCATTCATGGATGTAATCGTCTACCTCCAGAGTATATTACTGCATTATTTCCAAGATGTTTCACATGTTAATGTCGGGAACCTTATAACCTTTTACAAATGTGTTATTTTTTCTTTGGGAGAAATTTGCTATCAAACACGATGATAATATGTGGTAATTGTGCCGGTTTATCGAAAGGTAGGAAATACTGTTATTATATACGAAATATATTGTTATATCCATTATCCTTTTTATTACCTGGAGTTCATGGGTTTTCTAAACCACAGTCCAAATTTTAGCCTATTAGACAATACCATGACGAAATGAGAAGGGTTTGAAATAAGCCGCTCCTAAACTAATTAGTATGCACATCCAATCGGAGTGCGTGTCTTCCGCAAGAAATCGTGCATATTTCATTTCACAGTGAACGCTTTTTGTGTGTGCTAACGACTGACTGTTTAGCATGTACATAATCTATCAAAATCAATACCTCCGTCAGCAACTCATTAACATACGGTTGCTAGTTGTTGGCAAGTGGTTATCACTGGTTATATAACATTGGGGTCAATCTAATATGTTGGAAACTCCCATTAACTTTTTAAGGGCGATAGAGGGCAGGGGGCACAATTTATACTTCTAATTAGGTGGGGCTGGGGTACCGCGCCATTTTGCAATATTTTGCGAAATCGATCGTGGTTATCACGTGATACGTATCGTGGAAAAATAATTTACACTGTTTTAACGAAATGCACTGTGGGATTGTGTTACCAGCCTAAAATCATAGAGGTCGCAAACCCGGTCGCAAACTTGCTTATAATTGAGCCTAGCTATAACAAGCTAAAAGTGACATCTCTGAATGTATTACCAAAGTGTGCAAAGGAGAAATTGTTGGACACACTGGTAAAATGGTTTTACAACAAGTTTTGCTATCATATTATCAAACTGAACTCAAGTTAAATCACTCTATTTTATCGAGCAATAATATAATTGTTTACGCATTTTAATTGTTTAGATACAAAGTTAAATAAATCAAGGATACATTTATGATAGATAAATAAATAAAAAGAAAACTATAAACGCATGGGCGGCATTTATAATTGATAAAAATTGACATAACAATGATGTTACATTAATCTACCACCAAGTTTAAAAAATAGAAAAATAAATGGAAAATTCGAACCCGTGATTTCCGATTGACAACGACATGGCCAACCTACGCACGCCAGTGATCCACGACTGTAATTGTGATAGTTTTATTATTTAACCATTTCTATTTATTTATAACGAACGGATTTTTATTGTGCCATTTTTGCCAAATGTGTGTGTTGCTCTCGCACAAAATGTGTTTGTAATTTGATTATAATTCTTATTTTTAAAAGAACGGTAATTTTTTTTGACATTTTCGAGGGACAAAATGGCGTAACTGGATACGGTAAACGCCAGCAGTGTGGTGTCCGCGTGGGCAAGCATACAGATGATGCTAAGCAAATCCAGCATATAAAACAAAAAGTGCTCCCATCGGGGCTCGAACCCACAACCTTTCGCTCCTCATGGCGACTTTCTTTCCACTACACTAACCGTGCTAATTGGAAAATATCATCGCAAATAATTTATTTATATCATGGGTCATGGGTTAATGCACTGTGTTAAATTCTACAATCCCGGCCGCCACTCTGTTCAAAGGCATAAAAAAGTGGACTTATTTTATGCATTTTTTGCAATTCTGGGGTGTGTGGATCGTGTTTTTTTTATCAAATTGGTTAGATATCCGTCCATTTTAGAACATCTGAAATTTAAAGTGCACCCACACACCCGGGAAAGTATGCTGCCAAGGGCATATTTTTTGCATGTAAATCCAATACAAAAGTTCAGAAAATCGACCAAAATATGACGTCATGACCATTGCTTCGGGACAAATGGCGCGGTACCCCACCCCTCCTAACTTCTAATCTATGTGAGTCACAACCTCTTACGGTCATTGTCAAAAAGTTAAAGACAAACAGTTTTAAATAAATTATGTTGCGATATGCACATTTTAGAAGCTACGCACGCGGTCTTCTTTTAATTTGGTCTAACAGGTCTGGGTGAGGCCGTGTATGGCGTGTGGCATCTCATTGAATCGCCTATCATCGTTCCACCATCTGTGGTTGGAGGCGATCTCAACGCAGTAATACATCTGGAGTGACACCCCGGAGTGACACTCTGCAATCAGAAACGACCCCATTTCTTAATTATCTGGTTTCCTTACTCCATATCACAACGCTGGTCTAACATAAGCACGGTGTATAAAATGTAAACACATATCAATAATTGTATACAAAACACCAAGTTCACAGTGGTCTGTCTACATGTTGGACAAAAAAACAACCCAACAGGTTTGTCTCAGAAGCCCGCACGCATTGGTATGTGATATGTGATTCGGCGCGTAGATCTACGTGATGAGGCCCAACATTTATTTTGGGTTTTGGGGTGTTTTTATTTTATTTTTAAGGATTTTCTTTTTCTTTTCTGGATTTAAAAAAGAAAAGAAAAAATGTTCTTTGTAAGCTTAAATCAACAACAACAACAACAAAGTATACGCCATGGAAATCAGGAACGGAGTTCGGTGCAACCTTGCGAGCTAATAAATGCATTATGGGAACAAGTCATAACTTCTCGAGTTCCCAGATGTAGGCGGATATGAAACGATGACCAAATACATTAATTTCAATGTCATCTATGGACAACTAATATCAATAATACTACATATACATAATTAATGGGTGTCGATATATTTGAGAAAATTGTTCACGCCTTTTTTCTTTCAGATTAGAACTAAAAATGATCACAACGCTTTCGGGGACCTTTCAATTAACTCCAATCACTGATCAGTCATAATTGAAGCGAGTATTTAATGCATGCTTGTCTTCGCTTCGGGCATTCATGGTATACTTATGGCATGGACATTTACTCCGTTTATGCACTAATAAGAACAAAGCTATAAGAAAGTCAAGTGCTGTCATAAATTGCCATACACAGAGTTCTGTTCATTTACTTCGTTATACTTCCATGTCCAGAATTATTCTTACTGCCTTGCGAACACATTTACTAAATATTTAGTACGGTATCAGATCATTTCAATCAATATCTCATAAAAAAAAGTAGGCCTTAACCCCGTACATGACACTTTCCAAAACATGTTCAGATATGGTTTTGAAGTTGTTCATTTAATCACACCTCATCTGCTCATCATGAACATTACATTCTAACAAATCTTCTTTGTTCATTATTTTCTTGATTTCATACATAGGGAATCTGGCGCCGGACTTCTCGTTGCACAATCCATTCATTCTCAATCTGCATCTTCGTCAATAGAAGCCATATTCGAATATATTTGACCAGTGACGTGTGCAAAGCGGACAGGCAACATGGCCATTACCCAAAGAAGATTTATTGTGCTGTCCAGCGTGCTTATATCACCACTACAGTGCCAAACATGGCTTTCCCCAAAAAATAAACAGTGCAAAACATCTCAACTACAACGTGCATATGTGTTATTCAAAAAATAAAAAGGTCTTAAGAAAAACAAGAGAGGACAGAATTCACTTCAATTGTACTACTTGCAGCAGGATTTTCTTTAAGATCCTCGTTTAACGACATACCGTAGTATGACTTTCATATACAATGAAATGTCAATGGGAACCATAGACACTGGTGCCAGAAACCAGTGGTCATGTGATGAAAGGGAGGCATGCTGGACTGCACAAGAAATCATCTTTGGACATTACCATGATTACGGTAAAACACTTCGTTGAGTTGATATGGGATACCGCAAAGAAGATTTCTTGAGCAAACCCAGCATGCTTCACTTTCATCACATGACCACTGATTTTTGTCACCAGTGTTTACTGGTTCTCATTGATATTACATTGCCAAAAAAGGCTTATAAATGTTGTTAAACGAGTCTTCAAGAAAATTCTGCTCCAAGTAGTACAATTGATATGACTTCAATTCAATCCTCTCTTGTTTTTCTTAAAGACCCTTGATTTTTTGAATAAATATTTTAGTTGGGATTCTACTTCTTTCATATCTATAGGGCCAAATTTGCCTATATCATGTACCATGTATTAGAAGGTGGAAAGTCCAGACGACCTAAAGATGTTTTAAAATTAAAATTAAAATTAAAATTAAAATTAAAATTAAAATTAAAATTAAAATTAAAATTAAAATTAAAATTAAAATTAAAATTAAAATTAAAATTAAAATTAAAATTAAAATTAAAATTAAAATTAAAATTAAAATTAAAATTAAAATTAAAATTAAAATTAAAATTAAAATTAAAATTAGTAATTAAAATTACCTTAACACATGTTTGGCTGGTTGGTTGGGAGAAAAGCCCTGTTCCCAGTGTAGTGTTGCCCGAGTGTTGCTATGCATGCTTGACTGCACAAGAAATCTTCTTTGGAGATACCGTATACATTTTTGAGGACAAAAATGCGGAGGAATGGTGCGGACTTATCATCGAGTTTTGGAGCCATAATAAATGTTTCGCTGTGTTCTTGGCCAAACTTCATCTGGTATTATTTTCTGGACCCCAACGAATACAATTATGCCACATCCTGATTATCAAAGCTGAGGGCTTCAGAACTGATTCTGGTGTAAAAAAAAATAAGGGTCTTACTTATCCGAGAAATAAAGTGTTGAATAGTTATGGTGGGTATGAGCCAGGCCCCTGCAATTATGGAACAGGGCAGGGCCTTATATGTTATACCGTAGTTCAGGAGCACCGAGCTTAGGTCCTTTAGTGACCTGTCAATCCCTTAATCCAACGTTGGCTTTGTGCCTGTCAAATCTGTTGACATTGATGTTTTGCGTATATTTTAGAATAGGAGGTGGGGCCGATGGGGGATCAACTTCGTGCGGACTTAAAGAACGTTCCTCCTCCAACCCACTTATTACATACGTCCATTCATCATGTTCATTGAAATTCAGATCTAGAATGAGTGAAACCTATAAGCTATGTGAAAGCCATGCGACAGCTGTCTACCGATGGTGTGAGTTTCGGCGACATTCAAAATGAATTCAATTGCAACGTGTAATTGAAACCGAGTGCCGATCTACGGAAATTTTCGCGTGTTAGATCAAATCGAGATTTAAAAAAATTGGATTCTTGACGAGAAGACTGTTTCTCCGTCATAAATGGCGAGCCTTAGGGATACTTCAAAACAAGGCGTGTCACAAAAAGTGTCCCATGAGGAGGGGGGGGGGGGGGGGGATAATTAAAATACATTTTGATTAATATTGTTTTTAACTGTTTTATGATAAATTAAGAATTATTTATACATAGTAACTGGCAGTTTCATGCACACCAACCACACAGGCAGTGACAGGGCGGTGGCAATCTTCAGACTGGAGTACATCTAATTATAAACTAGTCAACAATAATAATAATATATAAAGTTATTGACACGCTCAACGGCTCAAGTGGAATATCAATCATCTATAATAGGTGTGAAAGTCAGTCTCCCGGTTGGATAATCCATTATGGGTTGTATAGGTGAAAGTTAATCACCAGATTAGGTATGTAATCACTAATCAGTCATAAAGTTGGATCATAATAATGAAAAAGAAAACAATAATCAATAGAAAACAGGATGAGCTGGTAGACAGGAAAAATGTGGCCATCCAGAAAAAAACATTACGTTACACCAAAAACATTGAGTTTGTGTTTCCGTTTGTGTCTGCACATAGAGTATAGTTCCGAGCGTTTGTTTAAATTACATATCATGGGTGCAGTCATGATCATGATGATGTGAAACTTCTCCGCGATACATAGGTTGTAGCGCTTTGTGGCCGTGTTAGACGATGGACCATTTGATGTGGAATGGATCTTTTTTGCGTTTTAGATTCCAGATGAATTTGGATAGTTCCGATGCAAGAGATTTTGATTCATCCTTGAATGATCGAGTATGATTACCTAGTCTCTCCTTGAACGGGTGGTGCTTGTAATATATATACATACATATATGAATATGTCTTTGCGTGCATATATATATATGTCTTTTGCGTGCTTATTTATTGTTCATGTGCAATGTATGAGGGTAGTATTTGCTTTTAAGTAGTGTTAATAATCCTGTAATGTTGTAATTATTATCATGACTGTAATTTTAAATGTTTTGTACAGCGCTTTGGCAATTTTTGATTAAGCGCTTAATAAATGCTGTTATTATTATTATTATTATTATTATTATTATTATTACTATTATTATTATTATTATTATTATTATTATTATTATTAATATTATTATTATCCCATGTAGAGTTTGTTTAAAAATAGATATAAATTTCTCCCACTTACGTCCGAGATATGATTAAATTAGTAACAAGAGTGCGAATTCCACTTTAGCCACTTTTGAAACAAGAATTGGAATTTCAACTGAAAGAAAATCTGCATTTGAGATTCCAATAATTATTTATAGGATACATCAATGTATTGTTTAAAATACATCTATAACATTCAAATATTCTGTGGTTTGTCATGGATAAAATGGATGAAAATATGTTATCTCATTTTTTTTCAAAAGAACCAAACTAATATATCTAAACAACATAGACCCCGACCCCCACCCCCTTAGCGAAAGCTCAAGAATGGATAGAAACAAATTCTTATGACACATTAAAGATTGCTGTACATGATTTTTACTATTTCATATTCATATATTTCATGGCCAAAAATAAATCATGTTTCACATAATATTGGACACAATTTTTGACACGCCCTATACACAGTCAGCTCCGGAACGAGAGGCCGTATCACTTGAGGACGCTACAAATTGACTGGTGTGCGTCACCGTGGTAACGTGTACCCGTCACTTCGTGCAATCATTGCATATTCTCTTTTCAATCATAAATATTTGCATACAAATTAACATCTTAACAAATTGAGTGCAGCCTAGCTACCAGAATATATATCACCTTTGACGCCATCATCTCGCAATACAGGTCAAAATTGCACCTTGTCCCCGCGATGAGACTACCATTTTCTAGGCGAGTGTACACCATTTTAATGAATTGTAAGGTTGAGTGTGATCATTTTTACATTAAATATAAGCTTTGTTGTATTATGAATATTTTAACATTATCTCAGAGATAAGAAACTTATTTTAAGGTTGAAAATCGGCAAAATAGTATTGTTTTCAATCTGTGTGACGGGAGGCCGTTCCTTTGGAAACGCAGTCCCGTTCCCAAGCCCGCCCTCTATTGAAATATCAAACTTATTCGTCGCCCAGCTGAAGACGAACTCCTGTCACTTGATGCGCATCGCATGTGTAAAAATTGACGGCAGTGCGTCACTAAATAGCACGCCCTCAAGCTGAACGCGCCCCGTTCCGGAGAAGACTGATACATGCATAATTATTATCCATATACATCAAATACGGCGGCATTCTTTTATTTTGCAAAAGACATCCGTAAAAAGCATAAACGCCGCCTTACCGACTCGACACTGATTTCCCCTACAAAAGGCCAACTGTCACTCAACCATTTTGCTGATTTCAAATGTAATATTTGTTTAATAATAAGTATTTATGTGTATTATGGGTCACACAAGCAACGTATTTATTGTGCAGCGTTAAGGGATACGCAGTAGTCAGGTAGTGTTGAATAACTATTTGTTTATATAATTTACTTCAGAATTCAAGATGAACATAATAATGGTCATTTTTACTGTTGCCACTCACGAAATCACGAAAGCAGCCTTTAGGCGAAGAACAATCATGTATAATCAACCGGGTTTTTGCCGAAAATCTGTCCAACTCTTTTTTTTTCGTCGCCTTTATGCCCAGGTATATAGGTATACAGACTATAGAGTTATAGCTGGGGAGCACACATGGTTTTTAAACATTTTTAACGCATGTGACCTTCTACCCTAAATCAAGGTCAAAGGTCAATCAACCACCCAAGTTGGCAAGGATGTCCACTTAGGTTTTAATTCTACAAACTTAAAAAAACATTTGGTATATAACTCCATGTGTCAGCCTAGACCGAAAATACCCTGTGCTTCTTCTTTAACTACTAGTGCGCAATTCTTGTATAAGCTGTAGATCAGAATATTTGAATTGACGGTTTGTTATACAAAGAGGTCTGATTTTCAAGTGTAAGTTCATACATGTAATACAAATGTGAAATTGTACAAATCCCAGCTATAATTCTCCACCACTATCAATTTAGAAGGTAGATGTTAAAATAACCTGTACAATGTTACTACTTATACTTATACTTATTATTTTAGACCGTTCCCGTGTTACATGAAAGCGGGCGGTAGCATTATGCATATCTGATTCCGTCCACAACTTGTGTCCCAGGACCACAGTTAGATTTATTCCGTCTTGGCGCCCTCAACGGAGTAGAGCGCAATAACACTGACAGAATAGTTTAAGAATGTAGGATATCCCATATTTATTGTTTAAGCTAGTGGCCATCCTTTTTTTTTTACCTCATCGACCACCAAACCCCTGAGTGTTTTGACAAAAAATATATAAACTATTCTGGTCCTGGAAAACAAGTTTCGGACGGGATCAGATATATGCGTAGTAGCATTATTACAATGGAACTACGACGCCGCAGGCGTAGTTGTTCGTGACACAAAAAATAATACTACCGCGTAAACACGCCAGAGAAGCGCGTACAAGAGGCACTGCAGAAGTGTGCGTTATGGAACAAAATATACGCTAGCACGCGAGCCTGGTCACGCTAATTAATGTTCGCCGTCGTATTGTATCATTTAAATTTCGCCGAATTTTTGTTGTTGCTGAGAACCTATAAGAATTGCTTACTAACCGTTCTTAGTTGTTTAAGAATACAAATTATAGCGCACGTTTGACACGGTTAATTTTCGTTTATTAGTTACAATCAACAGTAGGACATTGAAACATAACCAGAAATTAAAAACATAATTATAATTGTACATGAATATTGACTAGAAATCCAAACATACTCCGGCGAAAAGTCTCGAAAATTACATATTTTAAGATAAATGACAATAAAGAACACCATAGATTTCATATACATACAAAACAGGCCAATATAGCGATACATAACATGGACGCATCATATGTACGGATGAGTTGCTACACAGGTTTGATATCCCATTATATGGCACGTATCTCTCAGTGCCCCTTTAATAAATGACAGGTTAGATCAGGGAAGGGTACATCCTTAAAATATTTCTGAAAATTCTAAAAATATACAAGATACAAATTGGAGATATTCACTAGCCGGTATAATTACCTTACCGACGTAGGAACCTTTAACAATTATATATCATCTGATGGGTAATTTCATGAGAAATTCAAATATGTAAAGTAAATAATGATAGGGGTAGGTATAACAAATATATGGATCTCAAATCAAAAATTAAAAATTCTGATATTTTCCCGAACATTTCCGATCATACCATTTTAGTCCTTGGTTGTACTATAATTTCAATGGCATAAATTATTTGGTTTTCTCAAGCAATTTCCCTTCAGAAAATGAACTTCATGATCTACCAGGTTAGTTGTTAATGCTTTTGAGACACGGTGAGCGAGAACGTGAATATGTGTATAGAGACCGTTTTCCATTTTTTTCTTCAAATCCCGATGGAGTATCTCAAAGATGCACGTGAAGTCCGATATTAACATGTTAACCACATTTAATATATGTTTTCATTAAATTGATATCAATGAAACAATATGATGTTAGCGGCAAACCTTTTAGGCCAAGAAAAAAGAGTAGTTTCTCGTCTCTCTCGCATCCTTCTTCAGGAATTCTATAATGTTCTTTTTTCCTTCATTTCATCCATAAATTTTATTTTTAATATTTAAACAAGCTGATATAGTGACAATATATTTGATTTAATGCAATGAGCATTTAGATGCAGGTTTTGTGTTACTTAACCCAACATAACCATGAAATAAAAAGATCTGAACAAAAGCCTCACCGTCTCGCCCTCTTCAGGTTACACAACCAATCATGCAATATCATGTGGGTAATGGCGATTTCACATTGTTTATTTAAAAAAAGGGCCGTCATCCTCCTTTTTCTAAAAGTAAGGACGAGAAACTAGTTATTTTATTTGTTTGGCCTTATTATGCGCGATTGAACGCTACTACTAGTGTTTCAATGTATTCCCTAATGTATTTGGTCAACGCGCAATAATTTGATTTAAAAATAGCATGTATTTATGAGCATTGTCAGTCGTACATGACCAACTAGCGTACTGTAAAGCACAAACATTTCGCGGCATTAAAATTTCGCGAATCCCCGACATCAGCCTTTTTCGCGGCATGAACATTTCGCGAATGCCCACTTCAATTGGTGCACAATTTGGCACTCTTACCTTCTTGAATTGATCTGTTTTAATTGTTATGAACTTACCAGATGCAACTCCCGAACAGCAATTTCTTCAAGAGTGTAAATGTACTTTAGTAAGATATTGTGGCTACTATTAATGTCATGATTATAGTCACTGTCTTAATATTATGGACATTATTCAAGCTATTTCACGCGAGGGTGTTTTGTTGCTGTTCATAAACGCGCGAACACAACTATGTATGCATGCTGGTCACGATTGTCCAACCAGGACGCTCGGTCATTTTTGAAAGCGCCCCGTACGCACATCCGAGTTTACGCACGTACGCATTGTTGGAATTATGTCCAGAATACTTTAACACAGACTATACAACCCCATTTAAATGTTATGAGCATGCGCACATCAGTTACCGGACGCCAAAGCAAGACATTGCCGATATTGTTTGAATATTAAAGGAACATAAAAGCGGGTTCCAAAATATATAATTTAAACAAAACATTGCTCCGGCGATCACCATGATCACGCGAACGGATGGCGTGTTGGTGAGTTCAGGGCTTCAGTCAGGGAACCGAGGAAACAGCAGTATAGACTCTCAGATGGGGCTGGACAGCCTGATGTTTAAAAAGCAATACATTTGCATGCATGAACATTTCGGGACTCAGCTGCACTCGCGAACTTCGTGAAATATTGATGCACGCGAACATTTTCATGCTTTACAGAGTATATAAAACGAATTCTGTAGAATGAAAATAACTTTCCTCGTATTACATAATTCGGTGATTCAATTGAAACATGATACATAAAGCTTGGAATAGCGTTGTCAAAGCTGGTGAATAAGTTGAAGTAAAATGTGGATACAGTAATTGACTACATTATTCAAATACCAGGGCAGTGGGTATTCACATCGAACGAAATTTAAAACCAGAGCTCTGGTCCAAATTTGATTATATTGTCTTAATCAGTACGAAGAATGTGTCAGTTACATAATTAGGCCAAATAAAAATAAAAACTAGTTTCTCGTCCTAGCCCCCCCCCCCCCCCTTTTTTTTAAAATAAACAATTCGAAATCATCATATACCAGCATGGTACTGCCTGATTGGTTGCGTAACTTGAAGAGGACGAGGCCTTTGTGAAACCTTTTCATTTCAAGGTTCCTGGTCATGAGGGTTTGGTTAACACAAAACCTGCTTTGAAATGCTCATTGGACCAAAGTAAATATATTACCAAGATGCCAGCTTTTAAATTATCTTAACAAAAAGGATATGGAAGAAATATAGAGAAAACAACATTTCAAAAAAGATACGCTAGGGGACGAGAACCTACTTTAATTTTTACTTGGCCTTAAGTTAAGCCATTCTAAGGGCAAACAACCTTGTTGTTGTTCCCTGGCGTCCGATTTTTCTTCAAAAACACACGGAAATACTGAATATTTGAGCCTCATTTGATTAAATGGCATCATAGTTACTGTTGTATATTATACTACAATCTTTTCATTCAAAATGCAGCAAAAAAGTCCTCTATCTTGTTTGATTTTAAATAAAATATTGGCTTTTCATTGCAGATGCATGAACTCTATAGCCCGACCTATATTTAAACTGTACTATATATACAGGGTGATAAAAAAGTTTACCCATTTCTAAATAACAACTATGTTCACATTTTTAGCATTGGTTATTGAGTATCACTGGACATTCAAAATAAAGTCACTGTTGTTGCGTAAAGAGCTAACGTGTGCCCAAACGTTTTGGAAATTTGGGTGTACGTTCGTGTAAGTTGTCATTCGATCAACGCATGTCACACACTCAAAATGTTAAACATGTTTAGAATTTTAAGCGTATGACTTGCGATGTGATCAAAACACTCATGTACATTGTATACGTTGAGCATTCGCCGTGTGAACATTTCGGGTACTGGTTTCCTCTTATGCGCCGTAAATGGCCAAACAGCTGACGAATAAGCAACATACATCCAACGTGCGTACCTTCAAGTAGCGAATACGCAACGTATACATAGCCTATATTGATCACTATACGTTGTCACCCGCTCAAAATGTTGAAAATGTTCAACAATGTCCATAAACTCCAGCGTACCTCTGCGAACCCCTATACACTACTTGCACGCAATCGCCATTTTAAAATGAAAGCGAGGCGCTCCCCTCTTATCAGCGCGCCCAACCGCGTCACGCGATACACAAACCTGCGTAAACCACCGACGCAGTGTGGCGTGATAGTGCGTGATAGTGTGTGGTGAGGGGAGAGCTTTGCTTTCAATGGTTCCATCTGTACCGTGCAAGTAGCGTATTATAGCGAACCGCTAACGAATACAACGTAATGACCGAACGTACACCCGAATTACCAAAACGTCGGGCATACGTTTAGATCTATACGCAACAGTGGATTTTAAAAATATAAAATATGGCAATTTTAAGATGCCATGAGCAAAATTGACTTTTCTACGGATGCATCCAAAGTTCCTCCCAAAGAAGTCGCATCTGGCCAACAACCTTCACCAATTCCTTTGGATTGCTTATTGACTAATAAATAACTAAAATTATCATTAATGACTGCGTTTTAGTGGCTTTGATCCCTGCTCAGAAGCGTTTAGTTAAATGGACTTAAAGATGAGAAGCCTACTGTGGACAAATCAATTTTGCACGTGTTATCTTGAACCTTCTATGTTTCAAGTCTTA
The DNA here is from genome assembly GCA_035610835.1 of Ophiura sarsii. Taxonomy (NCBI): domain Eukaryota; kingdom Metazoa; phylum Echinodermata; class Ophiuroidea; order Amphilepidida; family Ophiuridae; genus Ophiura; species Ophiura sarsii. The sequence continues at coordinate 38,661,008 of CM069451.1, read as the reverse complement.
GATTTTTGGCTCAGTAATGCTTTATAACAGCCACTGAATTTATAAAATGCGAATACATTTCCAAACCTTTATCAACATGATCAAAAAATCAGAAAATGATTTTTTTAACAACCCTGTGTGTGGATGGTGCTTACTCGTCATGTCATAAGGAGTGTATATCTAAACAAAGAAGTCACCCTTGGATGCAGGAAACCCTATTTGAATGGAATTCACATTCCCTGTGGGGAAGATTAAGGTTATATCTTCCATAGGGGTGTGTGGATTTCAATGGGAATGGCGTAATGACTGAGGGATATCAACTTCATAATCCTTTTCATGTATCGACTATGCATTCACCCTAACCCCCGAGGCACATTTTCCACACAAAAAAAGAAATTTTGCGGCGAAAAAGCGAGGGGAAAAGGCCCCCCCCCCCCCCCACGGCCTCGGGGCTCGAACCTCGGACCTCTGAGGCAAACGACTTACCACTGGGCCACGGGGGTCAACCATGCTTGGCTCCGTATACTTCGCCAAGTATATAGCCTGGGGCCATTATTTCATCGAAAAACTGCCGCACCGGATGGAACCAGCACACCGCTTCGTAGTAATTTGGAGTACTCAAGGGTTAAGAGACAACTCACTGCGTGTAAATGATCTTTACTCTGTTAAATTGATCAAAACAAATACTTAATCTAAGATAATCAATCAATATGTCACAACATATTGTTTGTTTAGTTCGTTATCAAAGATATTAAATATTACAGTATACAATATATAATACTCATGATAATTATAATTGTGGCTACGCTGTACCAGGCTGTTATGTGTATCGTTTGCGTATGGTGATGGGTGAGTAAACAACATCAAATTTGTTTCAAAAATGCCAAAAAATCAATTGCCAACTTTTAACGGTTCCAATTTGTTGTTTAGGTTTAAACATGAGATCTTTTCCATGTATATAATAAGTATAATGTCAAGTAGGCGTTAAATGCTAACTTGTAAGCTCTCAATCACAGATAGAGGCTGCTATGATAAGTTCTAGTTTTTAATTAAAGAAATTCTCACAGAATGATTGCATATATTTATACATTTAAAGACACCAAATGAAGATGATGATATTGTGTGTTGTATTTCACAGGTACATTTATTAGTAGCAACACCATAGTTTTAGCGACACCATGCATGTAAATATTATAGGAATATGCTAGGAAATGACATACAACAAGTTGGTCAACCAAACACCAATGCTGTCCCTTATGTGAGGAGTAGTTACCATGGTAATGGAACATCCGATGAGACTCATCACACGACACGTTTTCCCAGATTAAGATCCTTCAATCTGTCTGCATCCGGGGCTATACGGATCCTATGCATTATCCTCACCGTAGGCGGTATAGGAATGGCAATGATTGGGATAAGTCTGTGGTCGGATGATAGGATGCATGGACTAGCCATCGCAGGATTGGTAACATGCTGCATTGGTGTGTCAATAGGCGTAGGAGCTTGGTGCATGCGCAAACGATTTAAACACGCGAGACAACACCACATGCCTGTTGTATCCATCAGTCTTAATCATAGAATGGACCGGTGCAGAAGTGTACTCATTGATGCGGAATACAATGCAGCCATAAATCTATCAGATGTAGAGCTTGATGATTGTGGTAGACAGAAGATGAGGGATTCACCGGGGGATTCACACGGGAATCCGTGTAACTATTATTCCGCCGCGCCACATTTGCCACCCAGATATAACAGAAGTGTTACACAATCGTAAGTATCATCTCTTTATGTATGCATCCCAGGTTTCTCTGGTGGTACCAAAGCGCAACAGAAAGGGACCTCACTCTTAAAATATATTACTGCACTTGGGGCAATGTCTTACTCTTTTGAATAGTAAAAAGGGGACAACCCTTTTAGCTCTAGCTGAGTAAATTTTACTCAACTTGATTGAGTGAAACGTTTACTCCGCTATTGTGCACATTTTTACTCTGGGCAAAATATTTACTCAACCCTTGACTCTTGATTAAAAGCCTTGCTCAACCTGGGCCCTATTGCATAAAAGTTAAGATTAATCTTAAGTGAACTTGGGAAGAGTTATTCTAAACTCCTTTTAAGCCTGGTGAAGAAGAATATTTAAGAATTATTCCGAAGTTGAGCTAAGTTCTAAAGTTTGATCTAGGGTCTATATCATGAAGATCAACTCACAAATTCTTAAACAATCTTCCAAGAAGAGTTGAACACTCAAGAAGAATAACTCTACTTGACATGAATCCTAAGTTTTATGCAATGGTCACCAGGAAGGGTTGTTCGGTACTCAACAACGGGGTAAAACTTACTCAATTCATGTTGAATACAAATTTAATCGGGTATATTGAGTAAAAACTTCCTCAACCGCCGAACAAAAATGTTATTTAACCCTTGAGTAAATGTGTGTATGCGTATGAGATGCTTAGATTCACTGACAGTATTATTTACCATACTTACTGCAGATCAGATTTTTCAACTGTGTCTAATTTGAATACTTTGAAATGGTAATATATGACCAGACTTTATAATTACATACTTCAATATTTAACTCAAATTAGCCTATTTGAATTGCAGATCTTCTCGTCATCAAGGAACCGTCGTGGATATCCACATACATAGTAGCGATAATTATGACAATAGACCTTTGTCTCCAGCCTCGACAACACCAATAACATCACTGTCGAGAAGAGTACCAGTAAGACCTCTTGGTAATGACTCCTGCCATACGCATCATCGTCATTCAAGATGTATCCCAGACAGGAAAGACCATTTACAACCACCACATCCACAACCTTCCTTACCACTTTACGACGAAGATGATGGACTCCAATCTACGCTGGTGTTACCATCATCGCCATCAATACCTACGACGAACTGTAATCATGAAGAGTCAAGTTTTCGTTCAAGCTATTCGGCGCCATCTGTAACTGAATTCGTAGGCAACACTCCAGTTCTTGATAGTATCTCACACAATATACCAAATAACGATGAGAAGGAGTCATCGTTAGGTGTCCATAACAGATCAGAATTCCCCCAATGTCTCTCTGACAATACTTTGGAATCAGTGAACAATGTATCCCCACCCCAACCCCAACCTGATTATGTCAATACCATGGAATCGTCTTCCCCACCTTCATATATAGAAACTCTCATTGACAGTTTAGATTCTATTGATGTGTAAATAATCACCCACAAAGATAAGAAAGCCGTCTAGCATTTATAACAAACTGACCGCATGTTCCTATGGGAACTGTCGGAGAGCTCAAACTTCTTCTGTATTATTAGGAATCGTTTCTAAATAACATGATACTCTTGTTCTCGAATGGCGTATGAATTGTACTGCTCCAACTTATTTTGCTGATGCTGACTTAAACATATTATACAATATTTTCAAATATATAAAGGTATAATATAATACAAATATTTACATGATAAAAATAGAATCATGCAAGGTATCAAATGCTAATATTTATATGATAATAAAGAAAAGCAAAGAGTCCAAAATAACTCAATTTTAAAATACAAAATTAGTTGTAGGCCTTCTTAATTAAAATTTAGTTTGTGCAAACAATTAGTTAAAAGACAATTGGCAAGTTATGATTCAATTGATTCTTGAGCTGGTCGCACTTTGTGCTCGTGCCCTGTTTTTATTTGGTTTGTCCATGTTTTTCGTTTAGCATGTTTAGCGTTGTGCTTCATTCATGCGTTGCATTTGTATTTCTGGTTTTTTCCTGCCTTTCTATGCTTGTTAAGGACCCCAATGAAAATAAGCTTTTTGGTCAAAGCTTTTTGGGCTATCCTTGGCCTTGGTAGTTTTTGCTCATATTTTATTGTCTATATGTTATTCAAATTGCTTCTATTTCTTGGTGCGATTTGATTATGTAATGTAATACATGTTTGTATTTTAGATAGATGTTTTTATCTCTGTATGATGTTTGAGTACCCAATAAATTCATATCAAATCAAATCAGGCAATTTTTCTTCAGTCCTGCCTTGATTGTCACGGTCACGTTTGTGCTATCAAAAATAACGTTACAAAAACATTTTTTCGCGCAATTGGGTGTTTTTGAAGGAAATTTGGGCAAATTGGGCTAAATTTACCAAAATTGGGTGTATTTGGGGGCAACTCGGTGCTGTGAAAAATTGGGCTACTTTTGGTCATGGGCCGCGGTTTGAGCGGCGCTTGCGCCGCGCTTTGGCACTACACCCCTGGGAGTCTGGAAATACAGTCCTCAAAATAAGTAACTGACCAACTAATAAATATGCTCTCAACTCCAACACTATAGCTCCTACGTAAAAACATTAAATCATAAAGTTGAAAGGAAACTTCTTTCCTTTCATTTGAGATATTACAAGTGCAGATTGAATGAATATTAACTCAGAACTTTATGTGCCTAAAATCAAAACAAAGTCCGTTTTTCAATTTAACATTTTGTTCGCTTACATGCAGCCTCGGACTAGAAACAGGCAGATTATTGATTAACTGGTAGCGACAACTCACGGGTCGATAGTCATGATAGTAAGATGAGGATCGGGGATGCTTCAATTGATCAATACAGCCTATACACATAACTGTCACACTGTCCCGCATGTTGAAAACCCAAGTGTGAAAACGTAAACTGCACTTTGTTCAATCCTTTTCAATATAGCGATCTTAATTATTAACCGATCTTCGTGAACAATATCTCATATTATAGAAAAGTAATTTCTTTACAATTTCATAATTTAATATTTTTACGTAGGAGCTATAGTGTTGGAGTTAAGAGTATATTTATTACCTGGTCAGTTACTTATTTTGAGGACTGTACACTTGATAACAGGGAATTTTAAAAATATAAAGGAACACAACCGCATTTGATGTGTGGTTTTGATATACCTATCGAAAAATGATCGTCTCAAGAGAAGTAAATTGTAGTGAGTCATGCGATATTTTATTAAAGTTATCGACTAGTACTAGTAGTAGTAGCGAACATTGCAAACGTGCTAAACACGTTGTTAAAATCGAATATAAGCGGTCGGAATTTTATCCTACCATCGAGACGATTCTCGTGTTCCTATTGGATAAGCGCTTGAATTTAGTGACTATATATCCCGTATCCGACCCCGTATCCCGTATCCGGTCAGTAAGGAACTGCGCATGCGTTGTAGTAGGGTTGCTATACGCGTGCCGACATGACGATTGTCGGATTGCATCTGAACTTGCTCGGGTTTTAGGTGACTACTACTTTACAGAATCATTTGTTCTTGTTTTGTTTTAATTAATAGTGTTTAGCCTCGGAGTCTGTATCGGGACTCGGGCTGCGCCCTCGTCCCGATACACCTCAGCTAGATATAATCCGTATCCGACCCAACCTCACCTAATAACTAATATTATCCTACCATCGAGACGATTTTCGTGTTCCTATTGGATAAGCGCTGACTAGATATATTCCGTATCCGACCCCCGTATCCCGTATCCGGGGTCAGTAAGGAACTGCGCATGCGCATGGTAGTAGGGTTGTACGCCGACACGACGTGAACTTGCTCGGGTTTTAGGTGACTACTACTTTACAGAATCATTTGTTCTTGTTTTGTTTTAATAGTGTTTTAGTAGGATAAAATCGTTATTAGGTGAGGTTGGGTCGGACACGGACTATATCTAGTCTCGGAGTCTGTATCAGGACTCGGGCTGCGCCCTCGTCCCGATACAGAATCCTCGCCTAGATATAATCCGTATCCGACCCAACCTCACCTAATAACTAATAATACCATACCGTATGGTATACGGAATCGCGGATATTGGATGAGAATCATGGTGGCGCTGTTTAGGCGTTCGTAGTTCAAAATTCAACCCTTTAAACATTCAAGTGAAACAAAAATTGAAAATATTGTTACATCGGGTAAAAAACGCTCTTGAAAAAAACACGTGTATTTTAACGAATTATTTAGTGGATAAGTCTTGTATATAGACGCGCTGTTGCATGTCGTGAAGAATAGAAATAAGTGTAAAATAAACTCATTGTGTGTATATCAGATCTATGCTTAAATCTGGCCACACACCAATATCATTAACGTCCGCCACCGTGTGTGAGCACACTTTCAGTGCCAAAGGTCAACGGATATTATTGTATACAGTATTCAAGAGAAAGTTGGTCATGCGTTGATGAGTCATATTCATTCACGCATTGCGTAGGGTGGACGTATAGGCGCTGGGGTGAGTTTCATACAGCCTGGGTTTACAGAACAGTGGTTTACAGTAAGCTAACTTTCTAGTGAACGGTGTATTGCGGTGATCGTTGACCTGGAACTTTGTTGACATGATTAACAGTACAGAGTCCAATTAGGAGTCCAATGATGCCGATGTACATGATTGTAGTCTGTATGTCCCGTGATCGAGAGATCGAGAGGCCTTGTAATAAAGGTCGATAGTCAGTGATAGTACTATATTGTAAACGCAAATTTTGACAGAGTCGTACCAGATTCCTGTTGTTAAAAGCACAAATCTGTATTTAGGAGTCACGGTGATTAATGCTCCATCGGAAGACATCATTTTGTTGCACTGTATCCCGGGTTTAAACACATCAGGAACCATCACGTTTTAGAAGCTTTAATGGTAAGTTATACCACCTTTCCTGGTTATACAATGTAACATAGTCTAGTACATAATATATTTTATAATAATACTTCCCTCACAATTTAAAATGTACACGGGATGATATCAATTGACATAATCACTATTCATAGGCCCTATATTGCACGGTAAAATTCAAATATTCTTACCAAATTTCCCAGAATGCCAAGAAAGTTGTTTAGCAGCCCCACCACCCCCCCCCCCCCCAATCAGCATCACGACCTTTGGCCCATCCCATTAGTGTCCCCCAAACAATCGAAAATGTTGAGTTTTTAATGTCAAACTGTAAATTGGTCTTAAATGTCTTATTCAGAAAAAAAATAAAGCTAATTTCAGGGAATTTCTACATTAAAAGCCAACCATTTTTAAGTTGCTTCACACAGATTTTGTATAGTCCCCCCCCCCCCCCCACCCCCGTTTTCCCCCTCGAAATTGTCATGCTGGTGCCGCCACTGTTGTATGTTTTTTCAAAGCCCATTCCATATGGACGTAAAACCTCGTTTGTTACGAGTGGCCACTATAGGACAGGCCGGTTATAATAAATGTATGTACTTTCTAATAAATATATGTACATGTACGCTATATACCGACTTCCCTGTTGGGACGAGCCTGCCAAACAAACAACATAAATTATCAAAACAGGATCCAAACATGTATCTTGAAAACTAGGTAAAGGGAGTAGTATAATGCTCCTGAAAAGTGTCAACATTCTGAATTTACAGCAAAATGTCACGATTTTTAAATTCATGAAAATCACTTAGGGGGCAGTCAGGTTAATGTTGTAATCATCCACGTGAATGGAATCACGGCGGAGTAAGGGTGATTTTTCAACCACAACGCGGGCCCGCGTGGAACCGTTCTAAGGATATCAATATCGCCAATTTCAGATAATAAAATGGTGTCCGGAATGCGCTAAGGGTTGCTTGGGCCGATAGTCACGTGTCACTTATAAAAATATGGTTAGGCTTACAAGACAAATTTACCAAAAAAAACCTGAATCATACAATTACTTCCTACGTCTCTTCAGTCTGAACTTGTCTTGAGGACTATATCCTTCAAGTGCTATGAGTATGATTGTCAATCTAATCCTTGTTAAGGGTTACTTGTTCCTTTGTTCCTTCCTTGAGAGTCCGCGTTAAGGGTAGTTTTTGAAGAGTGGATTCACACGGATGATTGCAACTTTTATACATGAGAGCCCCCCCCCCCCCCCCCGGATTGGCGAGGGAAGAATTCTATGATCTACTAGAACTGGAATCGGTCGCTCGCGCCCATCACGGCTCATAAATATACATCGATAGGCCCCGTCAATCCCGCTCAGTCTGCCGATATCAGCGGCCGATACTAGTTTCTAATGTACCTGCTGGAGACGGGCTAGAATCCAATTGAAATACTGTGCTTGATAAAGCATACTAAATTATCGAATGTGCCCTTAAAATAAGCTAGAATAACAATTCTTTCTTATTTATTTTGTATTGTAGCAACAGGTTGGAATAAAAACACGAAACAAGAATTAAGATACATCACATGAAGGTAACAATGGAATAGCAACCAATCCCCGAACCAATCCGATGGTAAAATGGACAGTCATGTGACATCATCGGATTCATCGAGCCAACAACAATCTGTTAACAAATTCGTTTCGGGGAATCCTCCTCAAGATGGCCGCCATTATGAAAGTTACCAGGGTCGCCAAGCCTACAACATCAGGGGGAGCGTGAACTCTGAGATACCATCACATAACGCTGGCACAGGAGCAGGCGATGCTCAAAAGATAAACGTACGCGACCTCGCGAAGAGCCTGAGTCCATTGGCGTTCTGTTGGGGCTGGGTTGGCCTGATAATCATCGGTGGAGCACTGACTATGATAGTAATGGCATTTGTGCATAGCAAAGATTACGAGCTCGCTATAGGACTCATGATAAGTGGGGTATTCTGCCTACTTTTGGGAGTCATGTCAATTACTAAAGGATCAGTGACTTGTTACAGAACTTATAGAGAACGGACCTCTCCTCAATCTACCAATCAAACAACCCCGTTACTTCAATAGATTGTCATGGTAATATTTGATAGAAAAATCCTTTCAATGAAAATGCAATGGAATAGAAAATACACAGCAGGAAACTTGTGACTTCTTGCCCATGCTCATATAATAGTTTTTATCTGCGGAAGAGGAGAAATCGTAGCGGCAAACAATACACCACGATTTCAAAATATGATAACAAAATAAAAATAACATGTCTTCTATCAAGTTGTGCAGGTTTCCTTACAAACATGCAGTTTTAAGCCTTGGGTTTTTCAAGCTAAATGCTGTCCATTAGTTGATTCACCAATATCACTGAGATGGATTGTGTTTATTCTCTTAAGATTTGGTTTTCTTTTCATTAATAATCACTCTTTTGAAACAACCTATTAAAATCTAAGCAAATTATATCAGTATTTCCAATGGCAGAGGCTATTCGTACAACTATTGCTCAAATAAGAGGAGAGTCGCTGTTATTCGTACAACATTGTACAAATAAGAGGAGAGTTTCTGTTATTCGTACAATTATTTTACAAATAAGAGGAGAGCAGCTGTCATTCGTACAATTATTGTACAAATAAGATAATGCGTAATAAATAAAATAATACGTAAGCCAATTATGTGAAAAGTATACCCTTGTTCTTAATTTTGAATGTTTTGATACTCTATCACGTTTTACGTACGTAACGTGCCCGGCTTGAAAAACTACCCTAATTACGTGATTTGGACACGCCGGATACCCCTCTTGTAATGACCACTGAACACTCCGGGGTTCTGCTATGTTGAGTACTTGAGCACGCGAGAACGCGAACATTTTATTATTCAAAACCAAATGCCATTCGTTCGCTACTTATATTCTGTACTTTATTAAAACGAAGCCGATAAAGATAATTCCAAACTTAGAGGTTATTGTAAATTCTGTATAGGAGCTACTTTAAAAGCGATCGTATATAAAAACAAATCGAACTATTTTGTATGTTAAATCTGTATATAGGTTGCCCACGTTTTTATAATGTGCCTTACAAGTATATGCGCGTTTTGTCAAAGTCATACATTTTATAAATTAATGTTGTATTTTTAAAATCGATGTATAAAAATGACATTCGAATCATAGACTATAACCCAGTTGACATATCAACGAATGTATTGCAATCTAGTGTAACATATTGTAACTAAATGACCAAAGATTATATCTATTGTGGTATTATGGTAGGATTTATTTTGTATTTCTATTTTTACACGTATTAACCTGAAAATATCATTCATTCTGTCGGTGTTTTGCCACTATGTTAATTACATTGCAATTTGAAATAAAAAGATCAAAATACAGCACATAACCGTTTTTCAAAATATTATGAAAATTCCAGTTTCAGTTTCAGTTTTCTTTTCACCGTAGTATATAATACATCATACAAGCAAATTATTAGAAAACAAAGGGTGGGGAAAACCAAGAGGAGCACAGCTCGAAGTATATTGGTCACCCTGATAATTTCATGATAAATAAATATGATAGTTTCTTAAAAGTACTACAAAGAAGACGACTACAAACAAGAGACAGGACAGGATATGTGTAAACAAGACCGGACAGGACATGTGCAACTAAACACTAAAAAGTGTATAGGCAGTAATTAAATGATGGCATCAGCTATAACATAATAATCTCATGTGGTACAATTTCTTATGTGGTAAACGGTAAACTTTAAACTTTAAAAATGATTAATTGATTTTTGGTAATATGAAAGAAGATATAACTTAAACTTTCTTTTAAACACATATGGTGATTTTGCATGTTTAAACTCGCTATTCACTGAATTCCATAGCAGAGGGTCTTCTAATCTGTAACTTGAAAAACAGGATAGTGATCAAAACAGGATAGTGATCAAAACAGGATAGTGATTAACAAAAATACCCAATTGATATGCTTACTTAGAACATTGGTGAATATATTATCAAGAATGGTAGCCGAGTTTTTGACAATGCGCGTAGGTCGATCTATGAGAGGAAACATATCATTAGAATAAAAATTGTTCACAAATTCAGTACTTTACAGAGACAATAATAGCCCTCTGACGCCGGATGAAAACAGACCACCGTACCATTCCACCGTCAGTGTTAAGAGGGCGACATCATTGTTCACTGTTGATGAACGACGGTTATTCCTTCACATTAACAACTTTAGAGGACGATATTTAACACTTTCCACGCAGCAATCAAACTTTACACGCGGCTATTAGTTTTACAATATGCAAAACATATTTTTCAGAAACCTTTTGCAATTTTCAAAGTCTATCTCAGCGATTACTGAACCAATATTAGGCATGTTTGTACTTGTTTCAATGCATTTCTCGTTGTGATTCCGGATATGGTAATGAAATTCAATAATTGTGACATTTTTAAAACATTTTGTGACATTTTGGAATGTCTTCTGCAGACGCCTGCCGCATGGAAAGGGTTAACTAATAATAGTAATACAGACTGTAACCAAAAACATTGACAATTGCGTCTTCAAGAAAATAACAAACGCTGCAGTGACATACTGTTTCCAAGTACAAAATAAATAACATTATTGGTTACCAAAAGCAATTTAGTTGAAGCTTATAATTGCCTTTATTTTTAAAAGGTATGCTAATTCAAACCAGTGACAGACAGTTAAACAAAGAGGTCATAAAAGAGTAAGGCCAGATTCACCGTTTTTGAGCAATAAAAAGTTTGTTTATAAGTACTAATTGAAGTGATTGGCTGCTTTTCATCATCAATCATCATGCAGGGTTTAATGAGTGAGGACAAAACAAAAATACTAGAACGTTGTGGTTTTCTACTTCTTTTTTTTATTGCTAACAAAAATAATCGTTAATTGACTATGTTTAAAACCCTTTCCACGCGGACTGCAGACGACATTTCAAAATTTCACCAAATCGAAATTGTCAAAATAATAAAATTTCGTCACCATATTTGGAATCACCATGAGAAATGCATTAAAATAAGTACAAACATTCCTAGTATTGGTTCAGTTATTCTTGAGATAGGCTTTGAAAGTTGGGAAAGGTTTCTGAAGAAGAAAAATAAATAAATCTGTTTTGAAATGCAACATTATCCACTCCTGAAGAAAGGGCCAACTTGGGTGTACACGGTGTGATTCACTCATTCCAGTTTGCCATTGATTTAGTCACTTTTAAGTAAAAAAAGCGGGTTTTTTAAAAATTATTTTAAATTGTATAATTGTTTTTGTTACAGTCTGTACAATCTATCAAAAAAATGGGACAAATATGCAGGTTTTCATTTGTGTATTAGTTGTACATGGTGTACTGATATATAATATGCCTTAATACGTTTGTATTTTGTCATTTGTATTGCACAAATTAAACGGTGAATAAAACATACCGTTGCAACATTTATTTATTTTTATTTTTACAGATAACACATTGATAATGAGTATATTGGTTTGAAACACATTGATAATGAGTATATTAGTTGTGGGCTTTTATTTAGTGATTTGTTTGGAATTTTAAACCTATACGAACATGACGAAATAAGCTTATATACATGGACGACCGCAGAGATTTAGACCGATCTATCACATCATCTTCTTGACAGACCAAGCTTCAAACATTCAAAACCGGACTCACAAAACGCCTGTCAGATGTCACTCTGATGTTGATGCGGATTCACCGTTTTATTTACAAGATTATAATTTATACCGATCCAGAAATCTCAGCTCGTTGTTTTCGACGACTTGCTCAACGCTGGGGATTTTTTACTTTTATACAACGCCTAACTTTCTACATTATATTGAATGAATTTTAATCAACCCGTCAACCAACGGATGATAAAATTACTTTTAGCAACGTATTTTAAGCAACTTTTTTGCAGTGTATGTCATAATAAATTTGGAATTTAAATGAAAAGATAGACTTTTAACATAAATATATATTTGTTGTCAATTTTTTGAAAATAACCTAACATTTCCACTTATTATAGAAACACCAAACAATAATTTTCAAGAATCTTTTAATTTTATGATTAAGACAAAAGTTCTGATTGTCCATGTCGTGGTGGTCGTGCGGCAAATATTGTGATAGTACAAAACAGCAATTCAGTGCTTTTACCGTTTTGAAGATAGTATCGTGTTGGAGCACGGGGTTGGTGTAGTTGTGTAGCATTTGCCCTCCTCGAGGAATACCGCTGATGGCAAAATAAAAATGTGTGCTAATTACCCCCAATAAAGCGAAACAAAACACTAGTAGACCTACCTAAACTTGGTTATAGCATATACCGAATCAAACATCACTGTCCATTCAAATGACCGTCGATTCCTTTATCCTGTGTCTAGTATTATGTGCAAAGACGTTATTGAAATGGACTGATGGGTTGACCTTTCATAGCTTTTGAATCACTGATATTGGCTGAACACGTTTTCAGTGACATAAATCAGATAATCAAAACCCGCCTAACAATACCTGAAAGTATACAATGACACCAACGTGTCAACAGCATCGGACCCAAAGGGAATTTCATTGGTGTTGCCTTTTAAATCCGGATATTATAGTTCTTATTGTAGAATAACAAAAATCCATCCATGTAGGCCTACATGTACAACGTGATAAAACTTGTGTAGCTTGTTACCATGGTTACGTGTCAGTGTGATGGCTTTTAGCGAATTTGCTTTAAAGTAGCAACATAAACATAGATTCTTCACTTAGATAGAATCCATATATTACATTGCTTTCTTCAGCATGTTCAGTAGACAACACCCATGTTACATTGCTATCTTCAGTAGATAGTACCCATATATTACATTGCTATCTTCTTATAATTATTTCCAATACAACTGTCTAAACGACGATTGTCTTTTTAAAGACTTTTCTTGTTTGAGTAGAGTATACGAGGGTCATTCAATAAGTTCTACCTCCTACCTCATAACTTTGATAAAGCCAGTTTTTTAGATATTCCCACAATTGTAGCTTGTCTCTAATTATAAGAGACAATACGTTCCTATAAGTCAAGCATAGCCGTTCTAAATTTCAGATGTCTCTTTAACAGACTAAAAACAATAACAGTGACTGATTTGATATGAAAAATATGTCGTTTGATTAATAATAATAATAATAGTAATAATAATAATGTGGATTTATAATGCGCACTAATCCACCAAAATGGTGCTCGAGGCGCGATACAAAAAATAACTTACATTACAACATACATTTTAAAGTACAACTTAATCTACCCCGGGGCCAGAACCAGGTCAGGACAACCATTAAGTTGTGGAGGGATTCCAAGTCTCTCCAAGAGATGATTTTCTATTATTGACTATCTGTTTGATTATTCTGAAAGTTGCACATAAAGAAATCTCATAAAGTGACTTCCGTGTTAACGATTTAACATATGAGGCATCACTGTCAGGCTGTGGCATGAATAGTAACAACAAATTTGACTGATTATCAATATTCCAGTATGATAAAGGCATAGCAATGAATTCGAGTTGATATCATAATGTTATCAACAGTGGCGTTACAGCCGGGGGGCAGGTGGGGCACAATGCCCCCCCCCCCCTTGAAGGTGCTCAGCAGGAAATTCAAACCTACCCAGGGAAAATGGGTGAAGGGAAAAGAGGAAAAGAAGGGGGAAAGGGAGAGAAAAGAGAGAGAGAAAGGAAAAGGGGGGAAAAAGAAAAAAGGGGAAAGAAAGAAAAGAAGAAAGGGAAAGAAAATTTCGCAGTACAAAAAGCACAACAGTCAACAAAATGTTGACTTTTGTTGACTATTGTGCTTTTTGTATTGCGAAATTTTGTGACCGTATGAAATTTTTTGACTGTGCGAAAATTTGTGATCGTGCGAAATTTTGTGACCGAGCGAATTTTTTTGACCCTACCCCCCCCAATGAGGAGGAGAAGAAGAACTTATTGAAGGACCCTTTGTAGATGTAAGGAAATCACATTCCTTTATTTTATGTATTTCAAGGTGTCTAAAATGTCCAAAGAACTTCATAATGAAACATTTGCATGCCATATGCAACAGGCTCATTCATATGATCATCAGGGTACACTTGGCAAAGCATTATCATGGTAATGTTCTCTTGCAAGACCTATGACGTCGCCATATGATGGAGGTGGAAGATCCCGCGGAGGTTCCTCGTCAAGATTATCAGCCTGCGATATGAGTGACTGCGATGATACTGGTGGTGCCATAAATTGCCTATAAACGTGATAAAAAGAAAAATTAGAATTAGGCGACGAAAACCAAACCCTGTTCAATGGGCCCAACTAAACCATTTGTTCTCGAATGTTCCAAATCTTCTTGAATTTGTGAACAATAATGTTCACAAAACGGGCTATTATTAAATACCGATAGTGCCAGGATAGTGCCAATCTGGACCGACAGTGCCATTCACAAACAACAGTGCCAATCTCAACCGACAGTACCAATTTCGGTCGATATTACCAATCTCACAACCGACATTGACAATCTCAACCTACAGCATTGTACAGTGACAATCTTAACCGGCAATACGCGACTGGATATTGACTTACTGAGTGCAGAGACCACTTCTTGGATCATTGAATCCTTCCACTGACAGTTCGGATACCTTCATTATTGGCGTTGCGGACACCGCACCCGGGGCCACCGTATTGAGATCATAACCTACAGTTGCAGGGAACGCAGCTGGGTGCGAAGAGGGCGTTCCTGAATTCACCGAGTAACTAATAGATGGTACGTGCCCAACAGCGTTAACATTGAATCCTTCCACTGGTGGAGGTGCGGATGCCATGGATATTGCATTGAATCCTCCCATTGCATGCATTGGCGTTGCGGACACGACATTCGGGCCGGTCACCATGTTCATGATGATATTGCGATCATAACCTATAGCATGTATAGCATATATCTTAGGATCTACGCCTATAGTCGCGGGAAACGGTGGGAACGGTGCTGGGAGCGAAGCGGGCGTTCCTGAAGTTACCGGGTAACTAATAGGTGTTGCATGCCCAACAGCATTAACATTAGCTAGCGGATCACGTATCTCAATGTCTGTAATGTTAGCATGCGGGGGATTCCTCTGCGTAAGACGATATCTTCTGATGATACATATCACCATCATGACAACGCCTATCATTAACAAAAACGGTCCGATAATATGTAAGAGAGATAGGGGCCGGGGTTGATCTATTGTATATGCAAAATACGTCGTCATTATTCCACTCAATATCATAAATATTAAACACATTCCAAATGGTGATAATTTTATGGCTGTAGGCATGATAGGAGGAGATGCACCGCGACCTGCTGTTGTTCCATGGTTCGTATAGTTTGTATGGTAGTGCCGTCCAGCCCTTCCTGATCTCCGTCTATTATGTCGTCCGGCTCTCCCAACAGGCATCCTACTATATTGGTGACTTGATGTCAAATGGAAACCAACACCGAAGTTCAAATGAAATAACAATCCTTGGTCTATAAAAAGATTTAAGGTTACATAGTTAGTTACGATGCTTAGCATGCTTAAGCTTAGGGTGCGCTACATTGCAATGCATTGGCTTAATCGGTCATTTCATTTAGAGAAATAAAACCCGCATATGGTTCTGTGTCTTCTTAACCCTATGTATTCCCAGGGATGTTATTAGAGGGGTTAGTAAAAGTCTTACTTAAATTTCATTAGCCCTATCGCGATGTCATCAAACACTTCGAAGCCTTAATTAATCAATGGTTACAGTTAATATCAATGTCAGTGGCACATCCGCTTTCGTTTAATTTTTACAATAAAATACTAGCAAACCACAGATGGTGAACCATCTGTGAGCAAACAAACAATAATGCAGTTTATTTTTCTATTTTTCCTATACATGCACACACAAAGCCTTCCCATTCAGCATGTTCAGCATGTTTAGCAGATTCCACGGTACCAACAGAGCAACCGGTAATCACGGTGGTGACATTAGAATTAATGTGCTAATATTAAAAAAGACAGTTTCAAGTGTCTACCAGTAAAAGTGGCAAAAATGTGAGTCATTGGTTTTGAAACATTAGTATCATTAACTTCAAATTTGCATAATGTTCATATCGCCATGAATACGCAAATTAACCCTTGTCATGCTTGTAACAGGAAAACAAAACAACATAGAACCATGCATTTTTTTCTAACTTGAAGGACAGCGTATATATATACTGTTAGTACACTGCAAAAAGATTGCTTAAATAGTTACTCAACATTTTACACAACGTTGTTCAAGTATGCAACCGCTAAACTATTGAGTAAAATTTGCCCAACACCGTTGGATAACACGTTTTCATCAACAGTTGAACCATTCTAGTTACTCAAAAGTTGGGCAATTATATTCACTCAACAGTTGTTCAAGTATGCAACAGCTCAACTGTTGAGCATTTTTTAACCATTTGTTGAGTGTTTTATTGTTTATTAGTTGTGGGCTTTTATTTAGTGATTTATTTGGAATTTTAAACCTATACGAGCATGACGAAATAAGCTTATATACATGGACGACCGCAGAGATTTAGACCGATCTATCACATCATCTTCTTGACAGACCAAGCTTCAAACATTCAAAACCGGACTCACAAAACGCCTGTCAGATGTCACTCTGATGTTGATGCGGATTCACCGTTTTATTTACAAGATTATAATTTATACCGATCCAGAGATCTCAGCTCGTTGTTTTCGACGACTTGCTCAACGCTGGGGATTTTTTACTTTTATACAACGCCTAACTTTCTACATTATATTGAATGAATTTTAATCAACCCATCAACCAACGGATGATAAAATTACTTTTAGCAACGTATTTTAAGCAACTTTTTTTGCAGTGTATGTCATAATAAATTTGGAATTTAAATGAAAAGATAGATTTTTAACATAAATATATATTTGTTGTCAATTTTTTGAAAATAACCTAACATTTCCACTTATTATAGAAACACCAAACAATAATTTTCAAGAATCTTTTAATTTTATGATTAAGACAAAAGTTCTGATTGTCCATGTCGTGGTGGTCGTACGGCAAATATTGTGATAGTACAAAACAGCAATTCAGTACTTTTACCGTTTTGAAGATAGTATCGTGTTGGAGCACGGGGTTGGTGTAGTTGTGTAGCATTTGCCCTCCTCGAGGAATACCGCTGATGGCAAAATAAAAATGTGTGCTAATTACCCCCAATAAAGCGAAACAAAACACTAGTAGACCTACATAAACTTGGTTATAGCATATACCGAATCAAACATCACTGTCCAAAACAAAACCAAAGATATTTCTATCGTAATGTAAGGCAAGATTTCCCTTGTCTATTTCAAAACACTTTCCATGCGGCAGGCGTCTTCAGACGACATTTCAAAATTGTAGAAAATGTTTCAAAAATATCAAAATTATTTAATATCATCACCACATTCAGAATCACCATGAGAAATGCATTAAAATAAGTACCTACATGCCTAGAATTGGTTCAGTAATCCTTGAGATAAACTTTTTGGGAAAGGTTTCTGAAAAAAAATCTGTTTTGTATATGATAAAACTAATAGCCGCGTGGAAAGTTTTATAATAGCTGATATCAGAATCGGCGGATGTGTGTTAGCACCAAAGTTGTATCAAGTCGTTGCTGTTCTGACATACACCGGTACATCATTAAAAACAGCGTTTTGAGAAAATCGCATTAAGAAATTCTTTTGAAGACTCATTGGAGAGCATTTGCCTACTCGGTATGGTAATTTGTTCTTAACTATTTTATTTAACTTTGTTTAAGATTTTAAAACATTAAAAGTCACTATCATTGTCAAAGAACATTAATAAATATATACTTATGTTTGTTATGAGCATGTTACAACAACAAATTTCACTTATTAATTAAGAGTAATTATGACATATGCCCGTATGTTATAACAAACCAAAAAAGACTTCCTATTCTTCCTATAGTTATATGCCGGTATGTCAGCACTGCAGTTACACGGTGGTCTATGGCGATATATCGTGATATGCCGGTATGTCAGAACTCAAAATGAGGCTTTCATGCAGGTAGTATATAATAACGATGGCATATCACACTAACTAGTGCTGTATCTCTTTAATTAATTACCTTTGGCCTGGGTCTCGAATTTTTGGAGAATGAAGAATTTCATTCGTTGATTATGAAATGCATTTGCCTACTCGGTATTGTAAATTGTTCTTAAGTATTTCATTTAACTTTGTTTAAGATTTTAAAAACAAACCGAAAACATGGAAAAGGCGCTATGTATTATGTTTTTGTATTATGAAGCAATATTGACACCACGATTTATACCATCTGATAAATAGGAGGTCATGCACAACTAAACAGTTCCAAAATGACACAAATTTTTTCAATGTAATCATCATGAGAAATGAATTAAAATGAGTACAAACATGCCTCGTATTGGTTCAGTAATCCTTGGAATAGACTTTGAAAGTTGGGAAAGGTTTCTGAAAAATCTTTTGTGTATATGGTAGAACTAAATAATAGCCGCGTGGAAAGTGTTTAAACACACTCATGTAGATCGTAAATGGATTCGGAAACATAAGCATTAAATATCTGGAGCAATTAGGAGCTCATGCAGAAGAACCAATTGGCAAGTTACGGAATACATAGGAACTAATTTTTGTAAAGATAATACTCGGGTTACAACCATTTAGAGATATCTTAACACTTTCCACGCGGCTATTTGTTTTACCATACAAAAAAGATTTTTCAGAAACCTTGATCAACTTTCAAGGTCTATCTCAAGGATTATTCAACCAATATTAAGACAACTTGTCAATACCAATAACAGAGAGGTACGATTCGTTTGAAAATGCTGTATCAGAAGTGGCAGAGAAGGTTGTTGGTAAATGCAAACCTTGTGGGATGCCAAGTTGGGTGGCAGACAGAACCAAGCAAATAAAGACAGAGCGAGATCAGGCTAAAAGAAGGTATCTAATATCCAAATCTCGACAGTCCAGAGAAAGATGGAGGAGGCTTAATACCTGTCTGAACGAGTCGTATAAAACTGACAAATTGGCAATGCTGAACACGCAAATGGAAGAACTCCGATTGGCAGATATGAAAGGTGACTACACCACCACATGGACAATTAGCCATGATCTCTCAGGGAAAGATCAAAAGCCGAGCGTCAAGGTCAAGAAAAGAGATGGTACGCCCCCTACAAGTGACAAAGATCTGCTTGCAGAATGGAAGGAATACTTCAGCTCTCTGCTCAACAATGACAATGGTCAAACACCATCTGATCTACCCAAGCCTGCTGATCATGACTTGCCAATTCAAGATCATCCACCTACACATGAGGAGACTCTGAAAGCCATAGGCCAGATGAAAAACAACAAGGCAGCAGGTCTTGACTGTGCGATCACCTCAGAAGCACTCCAGAGTGGCGGCGATGTAATGGCAGTTGTAATCCATAATTTCTGTGCAGAAGTTTACACGACTCTCATACCACCTAGCCAATGGACCACCAGTGTTATTGTTCCTCTGCCCAAGAAGGGAGACCTTAGCCTCATGACCAATTACCGGGGAATATCCCTCCTTTCGATTGCTGCTAAAGTATACAACAGGATCCTTCTAAATAGGATCCGTGACCAAGTTGACTGCATCCTGAGGAACAACCAGGCAGGATTTAGACCAGGGAGAAGTTGTGCCCAACAAATTCACATACTCAGAAGGATCATGGAAGGTTTCCAAGACTATCAGCTCCCGCTTGCGGTAACATTTATCGATTTCAAGAAAGCCTTTGATTCCATCAACAGAAAGGGGATGTTCTCAGTACTGCGACATTATGGAATTCCAGAAGCTGTAGTCAATGCTATAAGTGTGCTATACAACAACTCTAAAAGCGCTGTAATGGTAGATGGAAACATTTCACACCCATTTGATGTCTCCACAGGAGTTTTGCAGGGAGATGTTTTGGCTCCTTTTCTATTTGTTATATTGGTCGACTACCTACTGAAGAAGGCCACATCAGAGCTAGATTCGGGAGTCTTAACACATCCTCGTCGCTCCAGTCACCTGGCCAAGTTGCTAAATGACTTATATTTCGCTGATGACATTGCACAGGCCCAGCTAGCCAGAACAGCGGCGGCAGCAGCCGACCTCGGCCTCATCATTAGCACACTTAAGACAGAGTACATGACTATTAACTGCAACCCCCATTCAACACTTCAAGTCTATGGTGATCCCATCAAACATGTGTCAGATTTCAGATATCTTGGCTCTATGATGGCATCTGGTTCAAGTGACCTTAAAAGAAGAAAGTCACTGGCTTGGTGTGCTTTTTGGAAGCTGGAATGCCTGTGGAAGAGTTTAACACCACCTGCATTACTATCCTGTGCTATGGCTGCGAGTCATGGGTGATCTCTCAAGACATGGAAAATAAAATCAATGCCTTTGCCACCTCCTGCTACAGAATTATGCTGAATATTAGGCGGATTAACACCAGCGTTTACGCCATGACCAGCACTGAGCCACTTATTCATTTGGTAAGGCTACGGCAGTTGAGATTCCTTGGTCACATCCTCCGGCTGCCAGAAGAAGAGCCTGCAAAAAGATATGCTCTATACCTACCAATGCATGGCAAAAGGAGACCAGGTCGACCGCGCACTTCATACCTTACATATGTAAGACAATTACTCGGGGACAAAGAAGGTGCAATCAGATTGCCGCACTTGCCACTGATCGTCGTGCATGGAGAAATCTTGTAGTCGCCTGCTCTGCAGCCGACGGATGATGATGATGATGATGATGATGATGATGATGATTAGGCATGTTTGTACTTATTTTAATGCATTTCTCATGGTGATTCCAAATATGGTGATGAATTCAATAACTTTGATATATTTGAAACATTTTGTGCAATTTTGGAATGTCGTCTGCAGAAGCCTGCCGCGTGGAAAGTGTTAAGCATGTTATTGATGCCACGTTTACTGATTCAGGTCCACGGGTCCTTGCGTTTTACTTGCATTCTTCTAACATGATTTAGATTAAAAGACTTGCTTTGACATGTTTTTACTCCAAGCAATAAAACAGTACAAATATATATATAAATTGTGCTGCCTTTGTGAGCTTGGTCTCAATATGAATCCCCCCCCCCCCCCAATATTGACTGTCGTGCCGGTTAATATTGGCACTGTCGGTTCATTTGACAAGGGGAATCATGGAATTATGACTGTAATTATGCGCGCATGTGCCTCTCCCCCCCCCCCCCAAAAAAAAAATTAAATAAAAATAAATAAAAAATAAAAAAATAAAAAAAATAAAAAATAAAAAAATAAAAAAAATAAAAAATAAAAAATAAAAAATTTAAAAAAAAATAAAATAATAATAATAATGTTTTGGGATAGAAGCTCCCTTAAATCAAAGATCACGAAATACGTACGTTTCCCTGTTCCAGTACTCCTTTAAAGATCACGAAATACGTAAGCTTCCCTCAGCGCTACCCGTAAGTATACGTCTCAATGTTTCAATACTCTCTTTAAAGATCACGGAATACGTACGTTTTCATGTTCCAGCGCTTCCCTTAAAGATAATTCAATACGTATGTTACACTGTTCCAACACACCCTTTAAAGATCACGGAATACGTACGCCTCACTGTTTCAATACTCCCTTGAAAGATCACGTAATAAGTGTTCCAGCATTCCCTTTAAAGACCACTTAATACGTACGTTTCACTGTTCCAGTGCTTTCTTTTAAAGATCACGAAATACGTACGTTTCGCTGTTCCAGCACTCTCTATTAAGATCACGATATACGTAAGTTTCCCTGCTTAGCGCTACCTTTAAGTATATACGTCTCACTGTTTTAATACTCCCTTGAAAGATCACGTTATACGAATACAATACAAATCCCTACCTTGCTAGCTTGTGATACCGTGCGATCGCCCGGTCTATCTCGTGCCACGCTTCGCCGAGCTATCAATTTGCGAAAAAACGTGTTTAAGCTGACCCTTTAGCGCAGTGGGTAGAGTGTTTGACTTGCACGCACGCGGCCCGGGTTAGATCCCCGGCGCATGCGGAGACTGATTCCTCCCCCCCCCCCCCCCCCCCACACCCCTCTACCCCTGATAGGTTCATTGGCAAAAACACGACCGGGGAGTTGGTGCAATACACAAGCGTATTTAAAAAATTAATTTGTGCGATATTTTAATATGCTTTCATTTGCTTTGTAAATTCTCTTAACTGTTAAATGCAGTGGCGCAGATGGCCCTCCATATGCGTTATAACCATTTACACGGACCATTTTCTCCCGAGTCCCTTACCCCCCCCCCCCCTCCCCCCCTCCCCCCCCCCCCCCCCCCCCCCCCCCCCAGTGTCCTGTGTCCTGAGCTTACTGCAAACAAAATTGGAGCACCCTTTTACGAGATTTTCCATAAATTTGCTCCCCACCCCTAAAAAAAATCCTAGCTACGCCACTGGTTAAATTATGCAATGTTTTAAACTCTATTACGTGAATAATACCTCAATTGATATGCCAGTATCATGATAAATTACAGATCCATGCAATGGTAATGGAAACTCACTTCATTCCATTATGACAAATATTTTAACTGTGTAAAACCCATTGGAATCATATTTCCGGAAGATGAAATAGATTAAAATGCAATATATACAAATAAAGAAAAGATGCTTAAATAAAGTTTGTCGTCGTGTGACAACAAACTTACTTTCTATTCTCTCTCCATTTACTTTATTTTACTCCATTTTTAATCAATTGGAATCATGTTTAGATGCGAAAAAAAAATATTTGCCATGAGATTTAAACCGGAAAGGACGTCAAATAACATGTTTTAAATTTTCATTCCGATCCCCTAAACCCAGAAAGTGCAAAGGTTAAATTCACTGTTTTACAAACGAACGAGGTAATGAAATCGTTGATCAAGTTTCCCCGATATCACCGGATGCTCTGCAGATGTAAGTGGCGTAGGAAAAAATAAACCTAGTCTCATTTACAGTCTGAGCTATAGCTTATTATTAAAGAGAAAAGTTTCTATTGGTTTAAAATGAGACTACTGCATGGTCAAATACCCGAGTCTGCGCAGTACTGAAATCCCGTGATTTGCGGTATGATGGATAGTGTTGTGAAGTCCAGCTTCATTCCTGTTCAAGGAGAGGAAGTTGGTTTGATTGACATCACGATGAAAGACGTTGACTAGGTCGTGTGGATTTTCTTTTTTAATAGAAGAAGATTCTTCACTTTTCATAAAATGTCATGGATGGATGGACAGATCTTTACATCACATCCACCCAGCTAGCTGTGCATTATCAGCCGCTAATATGACATTTATCTAACATTTTCAAGGATAGTAAAATCATACTTATTCTAAGTATACCAGGACATTTTATATAGTTTAGGCCATATACCATCTGTACACAGTTTCACTCATGTATCAACAAAGAGTTACAGCGATATATTTTCAAAAGACGCCAGTGACCAGGTAAGACTACCAATACAATTTACCTGATTGAAGAAACTATATAACTAGAATTATACCAACTGGATTTACTTACATTCTAACCTTTAATTGTATTACCAAGATTATTTTGCAGATATGCTGTGTTATAACTGTCAATAGTGTGACACTATACCACTGATGTAGTTCCCCGCGTCGTGTCCTACTGAAATTTCAGCAATGCGAGGTCGACATATCCCCACAGTCACGATATGGCTCAACCGAGTTAACGCGCTAATTAGTACGGCTATCCTAATCAAAACAACAATTTGTTTGGGTTGATTATTTTGGAAACGTTGAGGTTCTTTGGAGGATTACACCGACTTGTACAGACCTAAAGCGTGTTTATATCTGCCCGAATGATCAATCGGTAACCGTTGGCAAGTGTGATTATTGTATGTATTAAGGTCATTATTTGTAATTAAATAGATAATTAAGTAGATAATGGACTTAAAATTCTAAATGTGATATAAGGCATATTAACATATTTCTTAGGGTATAATCCAATGTTACGCCATTCATCTTCACATTATAAACGGCATGTTATGGACCATTATGATATGGCATATATTCGCATAGACATATAGATGTGAAGTATAATAAACTACTATTCGTGCGATGCATCTATGGATAGGAATATAGTGCACACATATAATTTACGACTAAATGCTTCTCGGAATTTCAAGCATGATCCAAATTAGAAACATTTAGAATGCAAAAATGCATTAGTCAATCCTGTCATCATAAATTGTCAATGTCGAGAGCGCGCTTTAACACTTTCCACGCGGCTATTAGTTTTACCATACAAAACAGATTTTTCAGAAACCTCTCCCAGCTTTCAATGTCTATCTCAAGATTTACTGAACCAATACTAGGCATGTTTGTACTTATTTCAATGCATTTCTCATGGTAATTCCAAAAATAGTGATGAAATTCAATAATGTTGACATTTTTGAAACTTTTTTTGAAATTTTGTATTGTCGTCTGCAGACGCCTGCCGCGTGGAAAGTGTTAATATAGATGTAGACTATTGCATTCTTTAATTCCACAACACATACCATTACATTAATTTATTGCAGGAGTATTCAAAATTGTTTAAAAGTGGTCTGGATATTTTTCTCTTATGATATTCTATTATCAAGCATAGGTATCAAGATCTTGTTGTATCTTCTATTATGACCTCAATGACCTTGATATTAGAGCATTAATTTTGTAATTCGATTGACAGATGACATCACGAGGCGTGGAACTGGACATTAATACATCGAGATGCTTTACAAATATGTCATATTTCAAAATAATATTTATTTAAGGAAATTCGTTCCAACCAAAGTTAGAGTCTAAAATGTCTTTCACACATTCCAAATTTAAGGGGCATTGAGAGATACCGTAGGAGGGCGACCTCAATTTGCCTGGAAATCAGTTTATTTGAACCTACTTATACTACTAAACATGTATACTAACTACCATCTGAAACGTTTACCTTAATTCGTCGTCTATCATGTAACATTTTACGATGCAGATCACATCCAATTTATCAGCATCACTCGCCACATAAATTGCTTCAACCAAATTTCTATCTAGCGCCATCATTCAATCATTTCCCATAAATTATTGCCATTCAGGGTTCCTACGTACCGTATCTAATTGCAACAATTCATTTTTTCCCAATTTCATTTTTCTCGGCAATCTCTCAGAGCCCCTTTAACTATACTTCTTTTTGGTAACCTATGTTTCGGGACCTTGTTTGCAATGAAAGCTTCAGATGGACTAGATGTAAATGGAGTTCAGTTGAACTTCATATCATCATGCTTTCACTAGACAAGTATTACGCTTTGAATCTACTGTTACACACACATATAGGTACACTCATCACTGTCATTGGATACAATATGGAAGCGCTCTCGTTTTTCTTGAAACTGGGGGTTTGTCCTTTTTGTATTGATTTCACATTAGTTAGACCTACTCACAACCTAAAGGATAGAGCCTAATGTTGAGTAGTTGAGTAGTATTTCAAAAATAATACAATTTAAAAATTGTCCATCTTCTTTATGAATTGGTCTATAAAACTTTGACCTTGAAAGTAGTTCAGATTATAGGTACATGTACAAGTATAATAAGAGATATGCTACCCATACATATGTCATCGACCTGAGCTTCAGCTTTTAGCTCTTTGAACAATTTGCTAGGTATTTACCAAGGAAATGACACACTGCGTCCCAATATTGTACCCATCTAAAGCTTAGCATTTACCTTGGTGCTGAATATCTAAATAGCCTTTTGCTTGACAAAATGGATATTATGATAGTAATTGCTTGTGGGATAACCATTGCGGGTCTATCACTTACAGTTTTGATTTGCCTGTTTATACTTGTGCTGACCCGGTGCTGGCATTTATTCTTTGACAGATATTTTTATGGCAGAAATTTTCAAAACAATATTAGTATGATGATTCCTCCATATCTGGTCCTATAATGTTCCCTTGCACACAAACACCATGTAGTGCAATATGATCACGTGTGATCAAACATGCAACGCTAATCCTGATGTAAGATCTCACAAAAAACACAAGCAAATTCTGCAGATAATTAGCATGACTAGTAAAAGGTCTTGTTAATGAGTAAATGTTAACCGTTGCAACATTTACTAACAAATTTGCTTTTGCTTTTACTAGTCCCAGCATTTACTTACAAACAATTGCTCACTTGCATTGATAAAGCTTAAAGAAAGAGCTAAGCAAGGTAAAAGCAAGCGCTCATTCATTATCTATTCGATCAAATATCTCACAAAATAATGCTGTTAATCGCGAATACGTCATAGACTGACATAAAATACAGATGTTGTATCGTTGAATCACAAACTGCCACATAAGCTTTTCTGACAGCTAAACCATTAATGAGATGAGATGATCCTCCCTTTTCAAGACCAGATATTAAATCATGTGCAGTCTAGAAACCATAATTAGATTACCAATGTATGATATGGAGATGAATGATATGGCAAGTCGTGTATACCAGACCATAGGGAAGTTATAATGGAAGCTTACAAGGACTATTCTACTTGGCAAAATAGCGACCACATTGCTACCCCCCCTCCCCTCTGCATTCTTTAATTCCACAACACATACCATTACATTAATTTATTGCAGGAGTATTCAAAATTGTTTAAAAGTGGTCTGGATATTTTTCTCTTATGATATTCTATTATCAAGCATAGGTATCAAGATCTTGTTGTATCTTCTATTATGACCTCAATGACCTTGATATTAGAGCATTAATTTTGTAATTCGATTGACAGATGACATCACGAGGCGTGGAACTGGACATTGATAAATCGAGATGCTTTACAAATATGTCATATTTCAAAATAATATTTATTTAAGGAAATTCGTTCCAACCAAAGTTAGAGTCTAAAATGTCTTTCACACATTCCAAATTTAAGGGGCATTGAGAGATACCGTAGGAGGGCGACCTCAATTTGCCTGGAAATCAGTTTATTTGAACCTACTTATACTACTAAACATGTATACTAACTACCATCTGAAACGTTTACCTTAATTCGTCGTCTATCATGTAACATTTTACGATGCAGATCACATCCAATTTATCAGCATCACTCGCCACATAAATTGCTTCAACCAAATTTCTATCTAGCGCCATCATTCAATCATTTCCCATAAATTATTGCCATTCAGGGTTCCTACGTACCTGAGCTTCAGCTTTTAGCTCTTTGAACAATTTGCTAGGTATTTACCAAGGAAATGACACACTGCGTCCCAATATTGTACCCATCTAAAGCTTAGCATTTACCTTGGTGCTGAATATCTAAATAGCCTTTTGCTTGACAAAATGGATATTATGATAGTAATTGCTTGTGGGATAACCATTGCGGGTCTATCACTTACAGTTTTGATTTGCCTGTTTATACTTGTGCTGACCCGGTGCTGGCATTTATTCTGTTTGACAGATATTTTTATGGCAGAAATTTTCAAAACAATTTTAGTATGATGATTCCTCCATATCTGGTCCTATAATGTTCCCTTGCACACAAACACCATGTAGTGCAATATGATCACGTGTGATCAAACATGCGACGCTAATCCTGATGTAAGATCTCACAAAAAACGTATCTAATTG
Organism: Ophiura sarsii; assembly: GCA_035610835.1. Taxonomy (NCBI): domain Eukaryota; kingdom Metazoa; phylum Echinodermata; class Ophiuroidea; order Amphilepidida; family Ophiuridae; genus Ophiura; species Ophiura sarsii. Next base: position 38,632,790 of record CM069451.1, on the reverse strand, counting down.
CAACGATTTCACATTAGTTAGACCTACTCACAACCTAAAGGATAGAGCCTAATGTTGAGTAGTTGAGTAGTATTTCAAAAATAATACAATTTAAAAATTGTCCATCTTCTTTATGAATTGGTCTATAAAACTTTGACCTTGAAAGTAGTTCAGATTATAGGTACATGTACAAGTATAATAAGAGATATGCTACCCATACATATGTCATCGACCTGAGCTTCAGCTTTTAGCTCTTTGAACAATTTGCTAGGTATTTACCAAGGAAATGACACACTGCGTCCCAATATTGTACCCATCTAAAGCTTAGCATTTACCTTGGTGCTGAATATCTAAATAGCCTTTTGCTTGACAAAATGGATATTATGATAGTAATTGCTTGTGGGATAACCATTGCGGGTCTATCACTTACAGTTTTGATTTGCCTGTTTATACTTGTGCTGACCCGGTGCTGGCATTTATTCTGTTTGACAGATATTTTTATGGCAGAAATTTTCAAAACAATTTTAGTATGATGATTCCTCCATATCTGGTCCTATAATGTTCCCTTGCACACAAACACCATGTAGTGCAATATGATCACGTGTGATCAAACATGCGACGCTAATCCTGATGTAAGATCTCACAAAAAACACAAGCAAATTCTGCAGATAATTAGCATGACTAGTAAAAGGTCTTGTTAATGAGTAAATGTTAACCGTTGCAACATTTACTAACAAATTTGCTTTTGCTTTTACTAGTCCCAGCATTTACTTACAAACAATTGCTCACTTGCATTGATAAAGCTTAAAGAAAGAGCTAAGCAAGGTAAAAGCAAGCGCTCATTCATTATCTATTCGATCAAATATCTCACAAAATAATGCTGTTAATCGCGAATACGTCATAGACTGACATAAAATACAGATGTTGTATCGTTGAATCACAAACTGCCACATAAGCTTTTCTGACAGCTAAACCATTAATGAGATGAGATGATCCTCCCTTTTCGAGACCAGATATTAAATCATGTGCAGTCTAGAAACCATAATTAGATTACCAATGTATGATATGGAGATGAATGATATGGCAAGTCGTGTATACCAGACCATAGGGAAGTTATAATGGAAGCTTACAAGGACTACCGTATTCTACTTGGCGAAATAGCGACCACATTGCTACCCCCCCCCCCCCCCCCCCCCCCCCCCCCCCCCCCCACCCACCCACCCACCCACTTATCAGGATTTCACGAACTGGCGGCATAAAAAATTGGGCACCTTTTACGATTTTTTGGGTACTAATGTACCTTTCCTGGAAAAACGGTCTTGGTCAGCCCCACGTAAATTTTAATCCTGGATCCGCCACTGACTTTCCAAGCGGCTATTGGTTTTACCATATCATGCATATACAAAATGAGTTTTTCAGAAGCCTTTCCCGACTTTGAAGATCTATCTCTTAATAAATTACTGATCCAATACTAGACATGTTTGTACTTGTTTTAATGCATTTCTCGTGTTGATTCCAAATATGGTAGTGAAATTCAATAATTTTGAAATGTTTAAACTTTTTGTGAACTTTTGGAATGTCGTCTGCAGACGCCTATTGCATGGAAAGCGTTAACTACTGTAGTCAGGTTTTTTTTATATGACGGAATATCTTTCGTGGTATTTATCAGTCAGTATGCACAAATCCTAATATTCGCATAAAGGTCCGTTTTGGTTACATGATAATTAGTAAATTATAACGCTGCAATAGTTAATTACAAAAACAATTGTTTTTCTTACTAAGGAAGTCCAAGTATTAACTTACAAGAAAGAGATACGATAAAAGGCCACTAAAATAAAATTGCTGCATGTAGTTTTTATATAATACTAGTAACGTAATACCAAAATCTCAAGATGATGTTGAAATACGCACCAAATATTTCTGTGTTTCATACATTACCCAGGGGCATCCAACGAACATTTTGGGATATTGCCTGACGTACTATATATTTGGAATTTGGGTGTACATTTGATCATGATATTGGTTTCTAATGGTTACAATAACTATTGTCACCATATTTAACATGTTTAACATGAATTTCATGTAAAAAGATTTAAAAAAACCTTTTTTAATGAAAAATGTGTACACATTAACTGCTTCTCACAGCCAGCTAGTATGCGTACTAGCAATTATGTTTCCCATCTAAGGGCAGTAGAAATGTTCGCTTTGAAAGCTATAGATAGCGATGAAAAATCTGCTAGCCAGCTAGAATTTTAAAGAAATCGCCAGGTATACCAAAATCACTGAAAATGATACGTTATTATTATATTAGTGAGTTTATACCTACTAATTGATATTTCATTTAAAAAGTAACCAAAGACCACTTCTTAAATCGAGGGCGCCGTTTATTGCGGGACTCAATTGATTCCGCCATCGTCCTCTAAATGAAAACGTCCTAACTAGCCATGATTACATTCTTATAAAAACTCAGGCCCTAAAATAAGTGTACTGCCAGCACATGTGTGCAGCTGAGATTGGAAAATGTGCGGTTGAAATCCCCAAAATGTCCAGTTCAAATGTTGGCATACAAAGCTCATAGCATTTAATGAGCAAACTGATTTTTTTAAATTAAAGTTCAACGCTTAGACTATGTATACTTGATATGTATCTGCGCATGCGTTAACGACTCTCGTGTATACAGTCTATGCAATTGGATTAACACGACAGTCTTGTGCTATTCATAGATTCGGCCATAATGTATATTGGTTCGATTCGACGGTTGTCACGCAAATAATATAAATAATTTATTTTTATGTTCGTCACAATAGGCTTACGAGTTGAAAACACCTAATTAACTGAAGTACAAATTGAACTCAACCATCAATAATAGGCCTGAATGATTGCCAAGTCAATTACTTTCAATGAAACAGCTCGTGTAATGTCATAAAGGTAATTATTTATCTCGATTTTGTGAATACTTGTGCATAATGCGCGCACTTTTGAACGCTGGATTTTAAACTAATTATTAAGTAGAATCGGTGCTGCGTAAATATCTTAAATTAAATAATTAAGCAAATGCCAGTTTTTCAAAAAGAGGGTTTCCAAATGCGTAGGGAATACAATGTTCTAGTGATCAAACGATCTTTCGTGGTATTTATCAGTCAGTATGCACGAATCCAAATATTCGCATAAAGGTCCGTTTTGGTTACATGATAATGAGTTAATTATAACGCTGCAATACCAAAAAAACAACACAAAAACAATTGTTTTTGCTTACTAAGTAAGTCCACGTATTAACTTACAAGACAGAGATACGATGAAAGGCCACTAAAATCAAATTGCTACATGTAGTTTTTATACAATAGCTCGTTAACGTAATACCAAAATCTCAATATGACGTTGAAATAGGCACCACATATTTCTGTCCTACATTACATACATTACATGTATGTTGTCACGAAAATAATGCTGTTAATCGCGAAGACTATTAGTATTATACCTCATAGAGTGACATAAAATACAGATGCTGTATCGTTGAATCACAACTGTCACATCAAACCATTCTGACAGCTAAACACTAATGAGATAAGACGATCCTCCCCTTTTCGAGACCAGATATTATATCTTGTGTAGTCTAGAAACCATAATTAGATTACCAATGTATATGGCGACAGGGAGATGAAGGATATGACAAGTCATGTTTATCTTATACCAGACCATAGGGAAGTTATGGATGCTTATAAGTACCATTCTACTTTACGAGTTATTGGCGGTCCTGCCAAGTGTACATGTATATTTTTACTTTCGTACACACCCCCACATACCGTTTACATCAGGATGTAAACTAGTGTAGTCAGTTTTGTTTTTATGCATAATAGAATATCTTTCGTGGTATTTATATGCACCAATACTCATATGATATTCTACCCTGATAGATAATCATATGATTGTCTATCTTGAGTGACATCACCAATGGTGACCTTACCCAAATGATAGTATACCCTAAGTCACCTCACCCAGGGTGACCTCACTCAGGATAGAATATAGCTAATCACTGACCTTACCGGACGCATCCGTGACTAAACACTCACCATGGGATCCAAACTTTCAGTAATAAGTATCCAATATTTTGCGTTTAACATGTTCAAGCGAGCCATCCGTGTTTTTATCTCTCCGACCACAAAAACCCGAATTTCTTTGACCTAACAATATTAACGTATATCCTTTCCATGGTGTCAGAATATTACGATGTGTTTTTACAATATTTATGTTCCTCATCGATATAGAGGGCGCTATTATGTTCCTTAGCGATATGGGGAGTGAGGTCACCCTGGGTGATGTCACTCAGGTTAGACTATCATCTGGGTGTATCCACTGATGCGTACAGAGCTGTATGGAGAGGAGCAAAATCCTCTGGTATAAATTAAGTTTACTCTTAAAGAATAAACATATTGCAAAAAATACAGGAGGTAATTTCAGAGGATTTTTGTCTTTCAAATCACAATGACACATATATTGATTATACAAAATCAAATGAGTCGTCTAAATACAGTTTATCAGGATGCAGACTAATACTATAACCAATTTAATCAGGAAAACACAGATCTATGTTTTGTTTTGAATATGGAACTCGAAAATAATTTTAAATGGGAATATACTTAGGAAAATAGATTACAATGATCATTTGCCTGGCTTAAACCAGACTCGCCTATGTCAAAAATGGCTTTTTGAGAAAACCGAGTTTAAAAGTTTGATTATAGCTAGCAATATAAAAGATCTTATGAACATGAACACCTTTGACGTACATTATCAATACATATAGTATTAGTGGGCTTAACTATTTTTTTCTTCAAAATGGACATGGGCGAATCTGGTTTAAGCCTTCGATAATGTTGGCTTAGTTTCACACAACTGATTTAAGATCTGCAAGCTTTACTGAACTTGAAGTTTGGCTTGAAGGATTTTATCTGTACTGAAATCCATCAATCATTATACGATATAAAACATGGCTTTGTAATTTTAGATAACTATAAAAAGATAAAAAGATAATATCACCTGATTTCTAATATAAGATGACAATTAATCCAATACATGATAATTGTATGTTCCAATTTAATATAAACTTACAGGCATGCCCGTAACCAGGATTTTTTTTTCTGGGACGGATTTTGTAAAAAGTGGAGTACCCTTTTTCCAAAATGTGAACCTTTTTACCGCGCAAATGTGGACCTTTATACCAATATTTTCAACAACAAAATGTTAAAAATACCCATTTTCGCACGCTACGCTCGCAAACACCATTTTTTGGCATTTGGGGGTGGGGAGGGGGGTGGATGGCGGGCCTGCTTATAGGCTATACGTTGCATGATTTGTGTTTGAACTAATGGTATACTAGTTTTAAATGCATGAGTATAGCATGGCAGAGATGGGAGAGTGTAATAACCCCTATTACTGAAGTCCTAACACCCTAGCTTCGTGACATAATCCAGATTCAATTTAATTTTCAAATCAGCTCCTTCTTAATCTTGTATAGCTTCGGGGTATTACATAGTTGCATTATTTTATGATGGTAACATCAACAACGATCCACGACCGTGCCTCATCTGCACTTAAATGAATTAGATGACTAAAGAACGATGGAACTGTAGTTCATAATACCGTACGTGTGTCCTCCTATACCCACATAAGCAGAAGGAAGAAAAGGTATATAGAGAATATGATTGTATCGCTTTTTCTTACTAAGTGTTTGTCAAATGCTGGGTACAATTTAAAACATAACCCAAACGCATAGGCAGTGGAAGCGGGGGAGGTGGGCGCTTTATTTATTTCTGCAACTATAACGGGATGCATCCCATTGTGTTACTACGCTTTATTCCGTGTAGCAATCTGTCGTCTATGCATGCCATTATAGTTGCATAAAGAAAATACGCGGGCGGGGCCGCGGGAAAAGTTAAAACAGTCCTAGAATGCCGCTTCTATCTTGTTTCAGTTTTGAAAAACCGGACGTATATTTGTATGTACTTAATGTTTGTATAAGTAAAGTACAAGTGAAATAATGATAATCGCAAACAAACAATTACACATACAGCAACCCACCCCACCCTCCCCACCCTCACCCCGACAGACAAACAAACTTTGTTTGCTTACGTATGTTATTCATATTTTCAGGTTGTCACCACAGTATCCAATCAGATCAGAGGTAGTGTTTCATAGCAGTTACGTAGTTCAGCAACATGAGTGGCTCAGTGGGCGTACGATTTGATGTGAGACCATTGCGCACATCGAAACCAACCAGTCACAGCGACAGCAGTGTAGCGCGTAAAGCAGCCAACACAAAGCCGAGAACCCGTCAGCAACAGTACAAGGATGACTATGGCATGGATATCAATACGGTTGGACATCCTCTAATGGCGGGAAGACAAATCTCGACTGTTTCAACATCTTCAAGAAAATCTTCGAATGCAGGAACTTCTTTTTGTTGCATTATTCTCTGATTGTTCTCGTGACTCGTCTTTTTCGAAAAACGTCGTTATTGATGATAACTGTTCAACCAATACTGGGTACTTTTATGCTGGGAATTTAATTTACAAAAATCTTTGGATTATAACTCAATGGTTTCTCTTGGTATCATAAACAACGGATATTGCAAATTGTCTACTTCGTGACACATACGATTTTTTGATTTGATCAATTTGAGGTTTCTAGACTTCAATCTCCATCATGTATAGTGCCGGTCAATTCAGCAAATCTTCGGCTGCGAAGGATAAAGACAAACAGGCTAATGTGAACGCAAGAAAAGCGGAGCAAAAAAACCGCGCCAAACACAGGGCTGAATTTGAAATGACGGTTGGGGTGAATGCACATCCTGCCAAACTGTCTCCGAGACCTAAGCCGAAGGTCGTTCATCAATCTAGCTCATCTCACCACTCTGGTTCTTCGATATCATCATCAAACCAACAGCAGCAACAGCAACAGCAACCTAAAGTTTCTCCTAGCAGCAGAAAAAGAAGATACTCCAGCAACAACGGAACGGCTTACATTTGTCTGGGCCTCTTAAGTGGGTTCGCTATTGTAATAGGTGCACTGCTAATGGCATTTGGATTTAGCTCCAAAGAATTTTCCTGGACTTCCGGAACGCTAGGAATGATCCTAGCCTACGCTGGAATCGGCACACTTTGTATAGGATTTCTGTTCATATCGATATGCTGCTGTGTGTGCTGTCGCGATAGGAGACGGAAGAAAGAAAGAGAAGATGAATTTTATTTTCAGGAAAGTGGACATTTGGAAAAGTACAACAATAATCAGTTACATCAACCCCGCCCGCAGACTCAAAACAGGCGGCCAAGTGGACAGCATGAACCCGGCAGTAAGGATAACGTGTATCGGGATCAACCGAAAAGGTAAGGACATTCACTGTGACTCCATCCATATAAATATCAATGATATGCGATAACACTTGGATAATTTTCTTCTTCTCATGTATTATGTTGAGGCTTGGGACCAAAGTCACAAAAATGATATTATTTTCCATCATTCATTCTTGTTTCACAGCCGAAAACAAGTTTAGTCATTTTACCATATTTTCGTGGGTTAAAATAGAGTATATTGAAATACCTGCCTCACAAAAACGGGGGGGGGGGGGGGGGGGGGGGGGGTTGCACCCGACGGTAGACTGAAATATTGTAGCTGCCATCATCTAAAACGAAAAGCTGTTTTATGAATTCTTTCCGTTATTCATTGGAATCGCTTTTTAAATCGAATAATGAATAATTAAGACCCGCTTTAAGGATAACCAAAACGATTATTCTGTCCGTAAGATACACATTTCTAGTCTTGTTATTTTTGATAGGAACATAAACAATGGAAGAAGTCCACAGAACACTTCAGTTGCGAGAAACAAAACTTCTGATGGTCGATCTCTGCCAAAAACTCCTACAACGTGAGCGGTCGAGCGGGATTGAGTTCTTTCAACGGAAGAGTTTATTTGACAGCCGCCTGTCCATGTGCTGAATTCACACGCAGGATTAACGCGGAGAACGAAGATGGCACAGTGGGTGAAGATGATGAGGATAGCATGGTGAAGAAGACACTGGATGATTTTAGAGAGATGAAGTTCAAACTTATCCTACAGAGATCTTCAACAGTGGTGTTGTTACACCCAGTAAAGTGGAAATATGGGGAGACATTGACGGAGTAATAGGTAACACGAGGTTCCGATATTCAAGTTACGATTTCAACCTATTTCAGCACTTATTAAAACAACAGGTCTTTGGGTATTTTTATCCACCCACATCAACAAGCTCTGAAATGCTTTATCATCGCGTTGTGAGGTTTATATAAACACAGAATGTGGTATTGTAAAACTGAATTCATATATAAATTCTTAATAAGTTTTGTAAACTTTCCAGACTTACGTACTTACACTGTTAGAGACCTTTAGGAATTACATTGTTACCCTAAGACACTAAAAATCCAAAAATCCATGTTATTACCTGTAATGTTAATGGGTACTGCATAGATCCTCCGGGGAGGGAGCCCTCAATTTGTTTCAAAACTTGGGTTTTTCACATCATACATGTATGTAATGCTTATACATATGTACTAACTACCCCCTGAAAATATAGATCTTAATTTAAAGTATTTCATGTACAATTTATATATTTGATATATAGTTTGATTAATGTAGATCATTTCGAAATTGGCTACATATATATGGCTTCTACCAAATGTGTTAATAACCTGAACCTGCTATCTGAAGCAAATGTATGACCTCCCTGATTCAATTGGTGGTGATCTTAAATCAATACAAAAAAAGTAAAAAGCATTAAGAGGCTTTCAGAAATGCTGATAACATGTCTTTTATTTTCCTTTTCACTGATTTTGTTAAGAAATTAGTACGTGAGAGGGTTTCTCTATAATCATCCATCTACTGTAAGCTAGCCAAAGATATTTCATTTCATTTTGTAAACAATCTCCCGGATCTCCCAATGCCCCTTTAAAAGTTTTGAAAACAACTACAAGATAAGTAGTTTCTCGGAAAAGGACAAGGAATTAATATTGGGGCGCATTCCAAACATCATATGGGTCCTTTGGCGTACCATGACATTTAAAATATTTAGGACAGACAGAGAAATGTGGTTAATTGGTAAAGTTCCTAATGTCTACAGTAATCACCAACCGACCAATCAGATTGAATTAGAAAACGTTTTGATTGAAGTATACAGCGTTCGCTTTGGGTGTACGTGTATAGCGTTGGTAATTTGATCGTTTAGAACTCGGAGCAGAACGTTCGGAATTGAATGTTAATATTTCGTAAGTACGGCTAGCACTTAACATTATGCTACTTAATCTTCATTCATCCAAGGCATAGCCTTGATTCATCATAGCTAATATATTTTATAGGTCATACAATTATCACTATTTGTTTATTAAACCTTGTTCTATTAATATCGGTATACAGTTTACAAGCAGCTGTTTGTTGGTATACCAAAGCAAAATATCAACATTCATAGGTCATGGGTCAATTCCGATCCCATTCCAATCCCCGCTGCTTAATCCACGGTAGATAGCATCCGTCGAGTGTGAAATATGCGCGATTGGTAACTCGTTGTTAGCACGTCGAGTAGTTGTGTTAAAAGATCCGTTGTATTGAAATGGATACCATCGAACATGGGATCCCTGGGAGCGATGTCGTTGACCTGATACTGACGTCACGGAATAGCGCTTAGAGGCATAATACGCCAGCATGCAGCCAAGGTGTTGAAATGCCTGTAAAGTGTTGCATTTCATGGCGGATAAATATTGTTTGAAAAAAGGCGGGTTAATTGACAGAGTTTAATCAATACGTGAAGTACAGGATACCTTCTTGACGCCGTAGCGCGCTTACAGCAGGTGTTAGGCAATGGTTCAACAGGAGCCATCGGGCAGTTCGGTATCTATTTATAGCAACATTATTTCGATGGCTTTATCATTGATGATTCGCGAGTAAATTGAGATTTCCTGGACGTATGTAAACTAAACTAAATAAAATATCGCTCAACACTGAGTACCACATATCTCGTAGTGAGACGGAACTCGAGACTCGAGATCCCTTGTCAAAGACAATTTATCTATAACATTTTTTTTCCCATTCAAACAATTAAAGGTGTACGCAGTAGTGTTGGATACTTTTATATAAATATAATGAATTTAAGAATTCAATATGAACATTAATAATTGTCATTTTCGCTGTTGCCGCTCAAAAAAGCAAAAAGCAAAATGTGATTAAAACAAAACATTGTTCGCTTATCTGATGCAGTTTTTACACTAAGAAGGCTTTAGACTAAATATATTGCACCCTCTGTAAAACTAAATGCAAAGCAGCAGCAGTCTTTATTCCTTTACATTTTTTGAATTATTCTCAGGTGATAAAGTCCATGTGACATGTTGATGATCGAAACAATGGCAAGTCTTATGAACTCTTTATAATTGGCTCCTTCCTGCCGTTGGTGGGGTAAAGTCAATATCGATTAACGAAAGCGAGGCGAATAATGTAAATAGTGTTTTCTCCGCGATATGTCGATGTTTACCCCATAAACGGCAAGAAGACGCCACTTAAGCTTTATACCACATGTCACCATGTTACCACAATGCAGCCGCTGCCTTCCTTATCCTCACAAGGCTTTGTCATATTTTCATCGGACACATGATCAAACATGGCGTATCTTCCGCTCCGCAGAAATAAATTCACGACATACACAAATCAGCGAGCATATAAAAAGACAACTTTACACATATGATATAGGGAGCTTATCACAAGCGTTATTTACAATATTGTATTCAGTTATTATGGCTATTGGAAGTTGTATAACGCTTCTCAAATCAATGTAAAACTTTAAGGCCCTGTCACACTGTTGCGTATAGAACTAACCGTGTGTCCGACATTTTGTTAAGGGCCTCCTGTCACACCATGGCGTATCGCCTGAACGTATGCCAACGTATGCGAAAATATCGAAAATACGTTGGTGTACGCTGATATAAGTTAGGGGTAAGTTGGAGATACGTCGTTTACGTTAAGAGCATGCTGTGATACGCTGTGAAAATTCGGAACACGTCGAGCCCGCGAAAAATTATTGAGCATGTTCAACTCTCGGCGTACTCAACGTGTGCTTAATACGTTCTGCACAAGTTCCCGGTAAGTTCGTGGTACGTTAGACATACGTTGGCATACGCTGACATACGTTAGAGGATGGTATACGTTGATATACGTCGGCAAAAGGGGAAACGTACAGCCAACGTAGTGATGACGAGTTGATAACGTATATGTGCCGTATGTCTAACCTATGCCTGACGTATCTCCAACGAGTCTCGACGTATTCTGCCGTATCCACCTTATGCACAACTTATACCTGGCGATCGTGTAACATACATAACGTGTTTCTACAGTACAGCTAGCGTATGTGCCGTACAGCTAACGAGCATTCGGTGTTTTGGGAATTTATTAAACGCGGGTAGTGTATTTAATCAGTAATAGAGTAAACTTTCCATAACCTGCAATCCCTTGAATCACCCAATTTCAAACGTGAACTCCGGTGGGTAGGAACATGCCAAACGCGCTGCGCATTGGTTTCTCATAATTTACTCAGACGTTTGGCATAAGTTGAGAACGCTGAACATGGGGTAGTCAGAGGGTCTGTATTTTATCTAAAAAGGACATGTAGAACTACTACAAGAGATGTTGTATATTAACCACGGTATATACTAAACGTTGTCTATACTGTAAATAAATTCCAACTTTGAGCCTTGTTGCTGAATTTATCATCATTAAAACACCGCGAAACTAATGCTTTTGTTTCACGGTTGATTGTGTCCATGTGCCTTGCCTTTATCATGGCGCTGGCGTCATGTGCGCAATCCACTTTTTTATCATTTTCAACATGCCATACATGCGGTGATAAAATGTTGGGCATTTTAACTCAACTATTGAACATATTGCGCATTTTTACTCACCTATTGTTGAACATATTGGGGATTGTTTACTCAACTGTTGAACTGTTGCATAATTACTCAACGTTGAGTAAACGTTTTACCCAACATTTTAGCAGTGTATCAATATGAATTCTTAAAGGAACCGCGCAGGATTTCGTGGTCATAAACTAATTTGGGCTTTAAAATAAACTCATCACTACTTTGTAAGGGCACAAATTGAACTTCTCAGCATAAAAATGACCAATATTGAGAGAATAATGACTGCGTAACAGCTGTTTTCGTGAATTTGTTTTGAAATCAGAGGTTGTTGATATGGTCTGAGGAATTGTACTTCCATACCCTTTGCTAGGCACATGTCAGGAATCAATCACAGAGAAGTAGAAGGCTAAAAATTCTTGATTGACATGTGTTAACACTTTCCACGCGGCTATTATAAGTAGTTTACCATAATTATGCAGAACAGATTTTTCAGGAAGACTGCCGCGTGGAAACTGTTAAGAATTTTGATTAATGCCTTATACAAAGAAGTGAAAACATAATTATATTTACCGGGAATACTTTTGCAATTGAACTTATTAGTAGTCTTTTCGTATTTCATAATCTATTTATAATGTTATCATATTTCAAACAAGATTTTGAAATATTAGACTAACCTATGGTAAAATTGTAAATATTGATTTGACAAAAAGTTTATATCATGTTGCATGTTAGCTGATGTGTACACGTTACCTCATTTGTAGCATTCGTTTGTTTAAAATAAGGGCTCGGTGATTTGAACTTAGATGTAAGATTATGAGATGTGGAGTCATTGATCGCAGTTTTTAAATCGCGAGTGCCTAATAAGTTATAACATAATAATACGCTGGCGTATTCACATTATTTAATGCAGATCCTGAAAAAAGAACCATTTTATACACGGTAGTCGATGATCTTATTAGCGCTGAGCATGATTGTGAGAAAATACTTTGTTGCAGGCCACTCAGGATGACGTTATACACTTCGTCGCTGTTCTGACATAACGACACATCACTTTACTTAATTCTGTTGTGATGTGTCGTTATGTCAGAACAGCGACGACTTGATTATGCATTATGTGAAGTGTGTGCCAGTTTTACATAGTGCATTGTTTGCCAACTACGGTTTCTCCTCTTCTTTGAAGCAGTATCCGTCAAATCTTGCTCTTATACGTTCTCTGATTCTTATCCGGGGTTTTAGGTAGATCCCCGAAACTGTGGTGTAAATCCGAGATGTAATATCAGAAATATGGAGATATTAAAACCAAGTGTTTTATTTCAAATCAAATTTGAATTATTGACACGAATATCCTGACTAAGTACACCTGTAATAAAATTCCTTCATGAAATTCCTTCATGAAATTGATACTGTTTGTGCTTCATTTGGAAACATTACTTGTAGTTATATTTGCAGTATTAAATAACTACGTTGTAGGCTATTTATAACCCCAGGTTTCACATTCCGAGGATTATTTACAGATATATATTTCCCGCCTATAGTAAGCGTTGAGTCGTCTGCTACAGATAACAAACCAAGTTGACAAGATGTATTTGTATATATCTACCAACATGGCCATGAAAACTTCATATTGGGCTATTCCAGTTGAAATCCTTACACCCCTATAATGGGAGTCATGACCTTAACACTTTGCACGCGGCAGGCGTCTGCAGACGACATTCCAAAAATTCACAAAATGTTCGAAAAATGTCACAATTATTGAAATTCAACACCATATTTGGAATCACCATGAAGAATGCATAAGAATAAGTATAAACACGCCTGGTATTTGTTCAGTCTAATCCTTGAGATAAGACTGACAATTTTTGGGAAAGGTTTCTGAAACATCTTGTTTCGTTTGGTAAAACAAATAGCCGCGTGGAAAGTGTTAATTTCCACACTGGCAGTGTAGATTTCAATAGGAGTCACCCAGTGCAGGTATACCCATTTGAAATGTATACTCCCTTTGAGCTGAGACTAATATTAGTCTTAGTTTTGAGGACGATTAAGGAGCTTTAAGGTCATGTCTTCCATAGGGGCGTAGGTGTTTCAAACGAAATAGCCCATTGCTTTGAGCAAGAATGTTTTGGCTCCAACCTGGGTGTAGAAAAATAAACACTAACGGATCAGAGGACGTATAGATAAACTCAAGAGGCCGGGTTGATAAAATGATGTACATTAATAAGTCGGAAAGCGATATGAGATGTATTTTTATGTAAATATTTGTATTTCAGAACCAATCATTTCGTAAAATGGTGTCATTGATTGCAAAAGCTTTTTCGAATGAATGCAAACGATCCATTCGGAATTGTAATGATCAACATTCACCAACTTAATGCGCATATATCTGATCCCGTCCGCAACTTGTGTCCCAGGACCACAAGCGCTCATATTTTGACACCGCTGAAATGATATTCATGAACAAGTGGATGACAAAATACTCAGGAGGTTGGTGATCGGTGAGGTAAAAACAAGGATGGCCACTATAGAGTAAACAATAAAAATGCGATATCCTACATTCTTAAACTATGTTGTCAGTTTTATTTCGCTTTATTCCGTTGACGGCGAAAGTGGTCCTTGGGCACAAGTTGCGGACGGGATCAGATTATGCAACTTAGTGCTGCCTCTTTCACCAAAAGTAAGCCTACTTTTAACTCTGTAACACTGTTATTTATATCTATCTATTTGATTTTATATTCCATGTATTTTTAACATGATCGCCGCGCAAAAAGTGACGTACTGCACTTTTAATTGTTTAAAAAAAATCATATTATGGGGCTTATAATATGATCAATGTCCTACAAAGGCAGAACGTTTAATTTACCCCAAAAAAGACTCGAAAACAGCATATGTCCGATGAGCCATGGCACAATTTACATGCACCCTTTCCAGCAGAAATTGGATTCAACACTTTTCAGAATCTAAAAATCTTTAAATGGTAATTTTAAAGGATAATATTTAAAGGATATTGGGCCGTATCCTCTCGTACGTATTGAAACGCGGTTTTGAAGCTTTTACTTAAACACGTGTCTACTTCGCACTATCTAACTCTTTGAAATGTGTCTTACTTTAAACATGGTTATGGGGGTTGTTAAACGCGCGTTTAACTAAACTCGTGCACCAATTATACGCCTTGAATTATTACTCAACCGTGCCCGGTGCAAGCTGACATACAGACGACGCTGGACACGGGCGTATTCACGAGTATTTAGGTTAAAATATGCGAACGAGGTTACGAGATCAAGTGAATGGGACGAACGCTTAACAACGGTTTAAATTCAAAAATTGATACTGACACTGCGGGTGGTTAGCCACCCACAACGATTTTGGATTGGAAAATTTTTCTTCTAACCTATGATGAATTTTTCAAAATGATTAGATCAACATTCGTGATTACGTGGTATTCCAATACGAATTCAAAATTTAGTTTTTCGCGTGTCCATCGTCGTCTGCTGACATATGCAGATCGTATAGTCTTAAAAATGCACGCGCGTTTGAGGAATTCGGTCGATATCTATCGTAACCCATTTGGGCCACAATAAATTGAATACCTGCATACCGAGGGACGAGACTTGCGGAGTGTAAAATCGTGTTTTGTTAAACGCGTCGTTTAAAAGATAAACTCGCGTTATGTAGACGAGAGTTTAGTTAGACATGGTTAAGCTCAAACCGTGTTTACTTAAAAGTATAACAGTTCAAGTAAAATTGTGTCAATTTAGTATGAGAATGCGGCTCATGTTAGGTTAACCTCCATCACCCACTTTGAAAAATGGATTCAAAACGCGCGCGGTTATTGCAGTTTGTTAACAATTTTTAGCATGTGTAAAATAAACATCAAATGAAAAAATGATACAAATAATGTATATACATGTACATGTATAATTTAGCATGTTTTAGTAAGGTTACACAACATTCGAAAATGTAAAACCCACCCGTCGGCTAGTTTTAGCAAGTGGCCATGTGGGGACAATCTAACATGTTGGCCTATATACAGAGTGAGTCGGAATGATATGGACACAAAAGTTCGAAGATTTGTTTCTGGCAATAGGCTATTGGGAAAACTATTGAGAATTTCAAATGGGCTATCGAAACAGTTCTGTCATCAGCACAGTCTCAGCTTTCTTATGATATAAATATCTCCAATATGAAAAATCCCACCATGTGACGGGTTTTCACAGATCGCATCACATTCATATTGGTACCATGATTTTACTTGAACTTTTCACCAAATATTTCATACACGGACCTACCCAGCTTTATGATACACCCATCAAAATATGTAAGTTCCCTCCTAGCATACACTAGAATATTTCCAAAAATATTTGATGGATTTAAATAATTTTCAGCTAGAAAGATGCACCAAATTGTTAGGCACATTTTGATACCTAATTTGTTGGCCTTGAGACAATTCAACGATAAGAAATTGTGCCATTTACCAATTTTTATACAGAAAAAAAAGTGACACTAAATCTCACTGGCTATGGCTGTGTTTTTCCATAAATTAACAGACATTTTTTTTCTGGGTGGATTTTCGTGCACAGACATGGGAATCTACCAATCAATTATGTGTGGCATCATTTCAAGAAAATCAATAAGCAGATCATAATTATGTGTGTGGCAAGTTCATCTGATTATGAGTGACATGGCAATTTGGTCCTATTATGAGTGACATGGCAATTTGGTCCGATTATGAGTGACATGGCAATTTGGTCTGATTATGTGCGACTTGAAAATTTGGTCACACATAATCAGACCATTTTGCCAGAATTGCCATGTCACTCATACTCGGACCAGATTGCCATGTCACACATAATCAGACCATTTTGCCATGTCGCACATAATCAGACCAAATTGCCATGTCACTCATAATCGGACCAAATTGCCACGTCATTCATAATCAGACGAACTTGCCACACATAATTATGATCTGCTTATTGATTTTCTTGAAATGATGCCACACTTAATTGTTTAGTAGATTCCCATTTTCTGTGCACGATAAATCCACCAAGAAAATGTCTGTTACTTTATGGACAAAACCAGCCATAGCCAGTGAGATTTACTGCCACTTTTTTTTCTGTATACAAATTGGTAAATGGCACAATTTCTTATCGTTGCATTGTCTCAAGGCCAACAAATTTGGTGTCAAAATGTGCCTAACAATTGGGTGCATCTTTCTAGCTGAAAATTATTTAAATCCATCAAATATTTTTGGAAATATTCTAGTATATGCTAGGGGGGAACTTACATATTTTGATGGGTGTATATGTTTTACACTTGTATTGAGCATGGCTATACATATTGCTAATGATGATATCAAATTATGCCCAAATCGTTCGGACTCGCTCTATAAGGAAAGCCATAAATCATGAGAGCGTTTCATTCATGTATTTCATGTTCAATCATTCCTGTCGTAGTAAAACAATACCAGGTTTAATTGTTTATTTATTGATGTGATGAAGTGATTTTAAATCTGTAAATTACATTTTTTAAATATTTTTAACTTGTAAGGTTGTAATATTTACCATGTTTATCATAATCTTGTGTGAAACAGACAGACCGAAGACATGACTTTAATCTTTCACACAGGGAGTAACATTTCAAATAGAGTCACCTATGCAAGTATCAAATGGAGTCAACCATACAGGTAAACCCATTTTAAACATGTTGAATTCGGCGGGGAAGATTAAGGTAATGTCTTCATTGGCCCGTATTCTCGTACGCATTTAAACACGGTTTAAGCTAAACACGCGTTTAATGTCGACTTTAAACACATTAACTAAAACGCAATTCTCGAAAATTTGTTTAACTTAAAAACGCGTCTAACTCACCGAACATGCTAAAAAGTGTGTTAAACATAGGTATGGAGGTAGTTTAACGCGCGTTACTTAACTCGGGCATCAATTGTACGCCTTGAATGATGGTTGCAACCTGGTCTCTTTGTTAAACTGCACTATATATGCAGTTTACAATTCATCTTAATCTGTAGGAATAGTACAGTTTAAGATCCAGATAAGATTTATTCCGTTAGCGCCCTCAACGGAATAAATCGCAATAAAACACTGACAAAATAGTTTAAGAATGTTGGATATCCGATATTTATTGTTTAAGAATGTAGGATATCCAATATTTATAGTTTAAGATTGTAGGATATCCAATGGTCTCTTTGTTAAACTGCACTATATATGCAGTTTACAATTCATCTTAATCTGTAGGAATAGTACAGTTTAAGATCCAGATTAGATTTATTCCGTTAGCGCCCTCAACGGAATAAATCGCAATAAAACACTGACAAAATAGTTTAAGAATGTTGGATATCCGATATTTATTGTTTAAGAATGTAGGATATCCAATATTTATAGTTTAAGATTGTAGGATATCCAATATTAATAGTTTTAGTTTGAGCCATCCTTGTTTTTACCTCCCCGACCACCAACCCCCTGAGCGCTTTGGCATATAATTATGTATCAAAATCATTTCAACGGTGTCAAATATTAAATACGTATACTGTACGTATTTTATATCTGTACGTATACTGTCATTGTCAGTGTTATTGAGATTTATTCCGTTGAGGGCGCTAACGGAATAAATTGAATCTGGTTCTTAAACTGCACTATACCTACAGATTAAGACGAATTGTAAACTGCATATATAGTGCAGTTTAACAACTCGTGCCCGGTGCAAGCTGACGTGCAGATCGTGTAGTCTTAAAAAATACACGTACATTGTGCATTTGAAGAACGTGGTCGATATCTATTGTTACCCATCTGGGCCGCAATATATTGAATACAGTGAATGCACTACCACTCTGGGGACGAGATTCGCAGAATTTAAAAGCGGGTTTTGTTATTAAAGACATCATTAACAAGATAAACACGAGTTTAGTAATTTAGACACGAGCTTAACCATGTTAACCACGGACTGTAGACGCGGTTTTAAGCTAAATACGAGAATACGGCCCGTTGAATTTACACTGTGGGGAAGATTACGGGCCGACATTCTTTTTTGATCGTGCGGTATGAATGAGGCAAATGTTGCAATACGGTATTAATTATGACGACGTTCAAGTGCTCAATATTTCAACATATGTTCAATTGCTATGTGTAATGCCCTGTATATCACCTTATATTGTATTTGGACTGTATTTGTTTCAGTTAAAGAGGTGTACACACAAAGATTGTTGTTTAAAAGTTTTTAAACAAAGTTTTAAATAACCGGGATGTTGTTCAAACACCCTGCGTTAACAACTGAGTGAGTATTTAAACAGTTGTTAAAACAGCGTACTTAAAGGCATATTATGTGATCTTTTCTAGATAGCGCCCTCTTTTCATTATTTTTTTTAGAAAGTAGATTTTCTTGCAGATTTACATTTCTGATCATAAATCATACATACATTCCAAGTTACAGAGCGATACGATTCCTAATTACCTCAAAATCATGGTTTTAGAGTGAATTTAGAGTAAAAATATAAACTGTCGGAGTTATCCGACAGTTTATTTTCACTCTAAAATCATGATTTTGAAGTAATTAAGAATCATATCGCCCTGTAACTTGGAATGTATGTACGATTTATGATCAGAAATGTAAATCTGCAAGAAAATCTGCTTTCTATTTTTTTTTTCGATGTTGAGGGCGTTCCCTGGAAAGATCACATAATATACCTTTAACAACGCGTTGTAAGTGTAGAGTCCTCGGCATGTGAGTAGATACGGTATACTTGCAAAATGGCCAAGGCAATAACAGAACAACTTCTTTCAAATTAAATTGCATGGAAAATAGAACATATTTTGAAGTTGTGATATTGAAAATGAAATTTCTACATCCCAATCATTTAAGAATTACAGTACTTTAATAATGGTATAACTAAATTTGACTTGGGAAAAAGTGGAATATAAATTTTGCTGTTCCAGTATCGAGCAATACTGGAGCGTTTCAATGTTCCCGTATCGGGCGATACTGGTACACATGATACCAGTGTGATATGTTCCAGTATTGTACAATACTGGTACATAAATATGTTCCAGTATTGCCCGATACTGGAACATTTTATACGTGCCAGTATCGGCCGATACTGGAACATTGACTTTGTACCAGTATCGAACGATCTGGGTGTTCCAGTATCAAACGATGTACAGTCCGGAATGGGACCTAAAGTACACTTTTTCCCAATCTTGGCCGCCATCGTCTCAGTATATTGAACCTTGATGCTTTTATTCAAGCTTAAATTTAACTTGATTAATCTTCTATAATGAGTGAAACTGCATTTTTTATGTTTGCAAATAAAGTGTCATTTATATTTCAGTTATTGGTAATAGAGCTATAACAAAAGCGATATTTCATCATTACATATACATGTAAGTGTAGCAATATAAACTATAAGTAATTTATCAATGTATTTGTACATCACATTCTAACCTTTTCAAGTACTTCGATAATCATAGAACGATAAATAAACCATAAAACAAATTAAAACTTTACGATCTGGTTTGCTTTACACCATTCTATTATACGAGTTACTAATATACTTGTACAGGGTTTCCCAAACTTTTTTGAAAATGTTATATCAACGGAGATATGAAGCTTTAAACATATATCGAAACTTTCGGAACACCCTATACATGCTATACATGTAAACATGCATTATAACTGTGATATATTAGTATAATTTTAAACCTTCAGACAGATATTTTTCCATGGTGGATTTCAGTAAGTGTCTTCAATGTTGATAGTTTTTGAATCTGTTCTTTTGATGACCAGAGTATACACATACGGTAGCCCCCAAAAATGCCAGACCTGGTACTTCAGCTAATTTTATTTCAAACTCAATATCCGGTCCAGAAATCGGAGAGCTATACATCAATTATAGAGTAGGCCTACATTTCTCATCGTAATCTGACTTTCATTTGTAGAAATTGAGTGGATCATCATACATCTGTACATGCACCCCTGTCTGCTTGAGTATAATAATTCAATGACATCCAATAGAGAATTGCACTTGTTTCAAAAAGTTTTCATTATTAGGAGTTGTTATTTAAAACACCATAGGGCCGTATTCTCGTATAAACGCGGTTTTAGCTTAAACCATGATTAATTAAACTAGTGTCTTAATTAAATGCGAGTTTGGGCTTTTAAACGACGTGTTTCATAAAACCCGCTGTTAACTCTGCGAATCTCGTCCCCATAGTGGCCGTGTGTTCACTGTTTACTGTACACAGGTTCTCAATTTATTGTGGCCCAAATGGGTTACAATAGACATTATAGATATCGTCCGAATTCCTAATGCACGTGTATTTTTAACTATACGATTTGCACGTCAGCTTGCGTCGGGCCCTGTTGAGTATCATTCAAGTTGGTGTATGAGTTCAGTTAAACGTGCGTTAAACTACCACAACCATGTTTAAACATGTTAAATGCAGACACTTTTCACTGAGTTAGATTTAGACGTGTGTTTAATGTTAAACACATTTTCGAGAATTGCGTTCAGTAGTGAAAGTTAAACGCATGTTTAGCTTTTAAGCTAAATACGGTTTTAAAAAACCGTGTTTAAAGCCGGTAAACCGGCGCGTTGGGTATATGGTACAGACTCAGTCAAGCCGGTAAACCGGCGCGTCTGGTTCAAAGGGTTAAATACGTACGAGAATACCCATAATTTAAAAGTATCTACGTACGAGCAAGAGGAAGAATACCGATTATTGATTTTGAGTTAGCCAAAATAAAAGCACCTGATGGTCTAGGGCTCTTTTGGGTTAGGTGAATAAAGCACATTCAAAAGTGACGTATCAAGGGTTGTCAACTAACAAGGTTCTGAAAGACTCGTATTCATACTGTTGTAAGACTTGTCTTGGTGGTATAATAATCTCAGGCACAGAATTCACCATAATAACAGGTATGTTTGGTTGCATGATACGTGGATTAGCCTGTATTAGTTTCAAGGGTGGTTCATGAGCGTTGGCTCTGTCCCTGAGATGGCTGTATGGGAGTATCGTGTCTATATCGTCGTATTTACGTGCTGTGGTATCTGCTGTAACACCAGCTGTGTTATCTACTGGAATACCAGCTTTGGTATCTGCTGTAACGCCAGCTTTGGTATCTGCTGTAACACCAGCTTTGGTATCTGCTTTAGCACCAGCTTTGGTATCCGCTGTAACACCATCTTTGGTATCTGCTATTACATCAGCTTTGGTATCTGCTGTAACACCAGCTATGGTATCTGCTGTGACACCAGCTATGGTATCTGCTGTGACACCAGGTTTTGTTTCTGCTGTAACACTGGCTTTAGTGTCTGCATCAGCAGTTACGAACAGTCGACCAGTATCTGAATAGCTCTTGCTATCTACTTCCACGTGATTGATGTAACACGACTGACAAATCGTAGAACAACATTCATGTTGACCACCGATTTTGGAATCACTTTGATGACAATAAGATTGCGTGCGAGGAAAATTTCTATTTCGTTTTAATTTGATTGCACAATAAATCATTGAAATTGCAACCATGAGGAATATAACGCTGATATAGACCATCGACTGACCGGTTACTAAAATCAGTGGGTTAGATAAGGGAATGGTATAGACAGATAGGATTAGGCCTATACCTGGTATAAATGAAAGCACCGCCACAAAGAGCAGAACACATCCAACTGCAAGAAGTTTACTTCTTCGTCCGATTTTACGCTTTTTCTTTTTCTTTTTCAATTTTTGGCTTCTAAAGTAAGTCTCGTGTGGTCCAATACCAACATTCGACCCATCTGGGCCATCTCTATCCGCGTTTGTCATTGTAGAGATGGAAACTAAATGAACCAATATGTGTTTATCAGTTTACTTATTTTTATGTCTCGCAAATAAAATAAAAATCCGAAGCTTTTATCTGTTTCTATCCATTCTATCATGTCTATATTATTATGAGCAGGTCCTATAATACCATACAAGATGACATCAATATACGAGCAATATAAATCCGCGAATACCGAACATGTCGCAGCTATGAATCACATTATCATGATTATCGGATGGGATGAGGCTAAAGTCATTGACAAGGAGGCACACAAAACAACTAGATGGTTGAAGGAGGCGATCTGGATTCGACGGAGAAAACAGTCTACTCTCAATAAAGACGAGGGAGCCTACCAACTCAACAACATCTACGACAAGCTGATCTCTATAGCCCCCTCTCCACTTCCAGCGGTGATCACTACAAGATGTCAGATGTCAAATAGTCTGATGAAGTGCTCAGCGAGCATGAAACGTTACGCGTAAATGTAAGTATAAGCTTATTATACTTTACACCATAGATTTGTCAGAAGAAAATAATCCTTCCTACTATAAGGTGACAAGTGTTTAGCATTATAGAGATGGAAACTATAAATGGGCCAAAGTGTTCATCAGTTTCTTTATTATTCATCTCTTGCAAATATAATTTATTTTTCTATCCATTCTATCATGTCATTAATGAGCCGGTTCTCCCCTGTACAAGATAACAAGTGTGGCTAACTGGCTGCCCTTTTCTTGCAATAGTATTACGGTCAACAGCAGGTAGGTTGATGGTATACATGACAATTAATCAAGTTCTTAATGACCTCTAGGAGTCTTTGCGGTGTCCAATATCGTAAATGTCAGCATCTCCTGGAATCAAAAGTGAAACAAGATCAGGCATCAGTGTCATGATATAACAAAACAAAATGTTATGTTAAATGTTACGGGGTGCTTAACATGAACTTTAGAATAAATGTTAACAGCACTCATGATAACCCGACTTTAATTCGATGATATGGTTTAGTACGATGCGTTGTAGGCCTACTGCACGCTAGCATAGTAGTAAAGGAGCCAAAGATGATTTCTTGAGCAATACCAGCATGCTTCATTTTCATCACATGACCACTAATTTCTGTCACTACTGTAGTGTCTAGTGATTCCCATTGACATAACATTGCAACGAAAGGCTTGTAATGTTGTTAAACGAGGTTCTTAAAGAAAATCCTGCTGCAAGTAGTGCACTTGATGTGACTTCGATTCAGTCCTCTTTTGTTTTTCTTAAAGACTCTTTATTTTTGGAATAACGTATTTTAGTTGAGATTCAACCGGGGATTCAACTTCTTGTCCTATCTGTGGCCAATATGCCTATATCTGTACCTTTGAAGGTACAAGTTAGACGATCTCCAAGTGTTAATTACTTTTAACACGTGTTTTGCCCTGTTCGTTTTGGGCAATTCCTATTGGGACCGTAGTGGTGCTAAGCATGCTGGACTACACAAGAAATGTTCTTAGTAAGGAGCTGTTAGGCGACGACAAACCTCTGTACCTTCTACCGTGCAGGTCCAACATACTCATTAGTTTGAAATTAGGCAAATACCTGTACCAATCAACACCGTACCAAATTTTCAATTATATTTGTTAATTTCTTTTGTTTATTTTTTCACAGATTTTGCGTGTTTTTATGAAGGGGAAAAGGCACGACACACCGATCCAACCTGGGAGGCTTGTCTGCTCGGATAGAGCAGGGCGCTTTTTGTTGCATTACCTATACCTTCTGATACTTTTACAGATACTTAACGCTTTCCATGCGGCAGGCATCTGCAGACGACATTCCAAAATGTCTCAAAATGTTTAAAAAATGTCAAAATTATGGAATTTCATTACCATGTTGTGGAATCACCATGCTACATGCATTGAAATAAGTTACAAACATGCAAAAAAAGGTTTCTGAAACATCTGTTTGTATATGGTAAAACTATAACAGCCGCGTGGAAAGTGGTAAGATTTAATTGTGCTTCGGTGAAGACGTTTTTCTATGACTAATACTGCAATGTTTAAAGAAACGCGATATCAGTGGATCTGAACTGATGCAATAATGTGATTGGAAAATATGAGGGTATTTTTAAATTAAATTAAAACAAATAGGCCTATACCATTTTGGAATTACAAATAATATCAGATTTTGCACGGAATAAAATCCTATGTTGTTGTCTTATTTCCAGGCCTATGTGTTGTGTAACCCCTGCACCTCCCGTGCAAATGTGCAATGATTAAGGGTATTGTCGGTGCATTGACCTTACGAAGATGACACATATGACGATATCTGATCGACCTCTGTTAGTTCATATACAATCAAGACAGATTATTCACCGATGATATCACCGATGCAGGAGGATTAGATGCTGTAGGATTCACACACCTTCCACCTGGATTGGCCTTGGGAATTGCCGGTGCGTGTGCGCTAGGCATTGGATTGCTTGGATATTTAATATTCACAAAGTGTTTATTCCCGCAATATTTTACACAACCTACACCTGACGCCACAAATAGCACTGATGTTGAGTTAGGCCCACAACCAACTGGTGCTGGTACGGCTGTTACCAACGGACATGGACAAGTAGATGAAGGTCTACCCAGCTATCATGTAGCCTCTGGAATGCCTATGCCACCGTCTACAAGTGAATTTTACCCGCCACAGATGGTCTTCGCACCACCAGCGCCAGGATTTATTTATCCAAACAGTGGTCTTGTCATTCAGTAAGTATATTGTTCACCCGAATAACAAGTACAATTAGTAATCTGTCGCGCTAAAGGCTTTCTTTCGTTAGTTAGCGAGCTTTGGACCTTTAGCAATTTAGTTGGGCATTCATTTCAGCAATCAAGTTCAAGTTAAGAAATATTGCAATTATTTTGTTTGTCATTATTATAGGGTTCTCAGAATTGTAGTTCTGTTTTCTACACACAGAACCCTGAATGGTCGGTCATGAATACTCTTCTAGACGTAATGGAAAAGATCTTTCTAGTGAAACTAGAATGAATATTAATACATGTATAATCATGATAATGAAACAGCCAGTTATATAGAGCCCTTACCCCCACCAATCGCTGCGATCGAATAGCACAGAAACAGAAAACAAGCTGAGTGACACGAGCATGTCGATTCGATTAAAAAAGGTATAAACACTACATCATAAGACTTATATTAAAGTATTTCATTGTGTTTTAGAGATGCTAAGAAATATACACCGTATCTTGAATCTGGATCTGAGTACTCGCTGCGTCTCGATATTCTCATTCTTTATTTCAGCATAAATACTGATTTCAGGATCTAAATAACAGAAGAAAGGCGATTCTTTCTATGAATACCTTTACATCATTGAATATTTTGTTATTAAGATGGTATTTACTTTAAACCCTTAGGTCCATGCTTACCAGCCAGATCATTCGGGAATATCTCAAGGTTGAGATTTCTCCATCTCAACTCTATTCCACCTGTCATCAAATGAGCAGGTGTAAGCCAGTTCAACCTGGGTGAACTGGCCAGAGTGAACTTTTGCCTTTCATTAGTCCCTTTTGGACCGCCTTATTGACAAGTGTTCTTTTATATTTAACAGGCCATCGTCACCACCACCACCACAGTTTCCCTCATCTACACAGTACATGCCAACACCCGGACCAGGTACAGATATGGACAATGAACCTCCACCTCCTTCGTACGATGAAGTTGTCAAAGGAATGACAGGTGACATCAGCTATGAGCCTCCTACCTCACACAGATTGGATGAGCCGACTTCCGCAGATAACTTTGATGAGTCGTCTAGCACAGACAGCTTTGATGAGCCGCCTACTTGATTTGCATTAGATCTAGTAATCCTCTGACTACCAAAATGCAGTGTCCGTCCGAGGGTGGAGTCCGAGGGATATAGAGGAACAGGCAGACATGTGTACTGCCCCAGTGGGCTATAGCAGCAGTACATTGTACTATAATATTATAAGATTATATATTTTTCTCTGAACCCAGTCATCAAGTCAAATAACAATAGCAACATTAATGCTTATGTTATTTGTTCATGAACAACAAAGAAAACAAGTTTGAATAAATTTAAAATTACACTGAATTCTTTTTGGGTGTCATTTGAAGATTTGGGTTAAGGCTATAACATCCTAAGGTGTCATGTTCAGTTTTGTCCGAAAAGGATTAGATTCGATGTCTTTCACATGTTTACAAGGTATTACAATAATTGATTCAATCACCTGTTATCTGATACTCTGGTTTTGTTAACACTACAGGGATTCTATCTTGCAAATAAACCAGTGGACCTTCCAATGCCCCTTGCTTGCTGCGGTCTCGAACTTGCTGGGTGTTTCATCTTCGGTGCAGTCAACCACCAGAAAGACTTTTTCAGACGCACCAATGGCGAGGGTCTTATCTGGGGCAAAAAAACCAGAATACTTAGAGGCCAAATACTACAGCGCAGATGGCAAAGTACGACGCAGTACGCTGTTGTTGTCGGAGTGGTGGGGAATAACTCGACATATAAATTACACCGGGGATTTAATGGGCTGCGTAGCTTATTGTCTATCGTGTGGATTCGATCATATCTTGTCATATTTCTATGTTGTCTTTATGTTTATTCTATTAACACATCGATACATAAGAGACGAGCATAGGTGTAAAACAAAATATGGTAAGGTATGGGATGAGTGCATAGCTAGGGTGCCTTGTAGACTGATTCCTGGTATCTTTTAGAGTGCCCTCTATACAACTTTTCCTCTATTCCTGTGTTAAGGGCCCTTCACATGTATCCGTGAGAGCTAGGCGGCCCCTTACCGTGTGAAAATTGGTGCGGACGGCGGCACACGTACACGGTGAGGACACACGACGGGCCGTTTCCCGTCCGTTGAACACGTTCAGGGGACTTTGTCGGCTATCCACGCCCGGCAGGAGTTTTGAGACGGTACAATTGCGAGGAAACGGTAATAGGATGTTTTAATAGAATATTACGGAGACGTTATGAGATTGTCAATACGTTAACAGAATGTTACCCCGGCGTTATGTGGCAGCTAGTACCGTGCAAACCCGTACGGTGTCACACTTCGAGCGCCTGTTGAGAGTCCGTTCCGCGGACGGTTATCCAGGCGGCATGCGCCCGTTTCAGCCGGCATCCACTACTAAAGATATGGACAAACCCATTCATTATCACACAACAGTCGGGCAACCACAACTAAATTTCCATCTTTTAGCAGCCCGTCGCTGAGATGGTCGACGTCCACCACCGTCCACCACCAGTTAGGTATACGGAATATATTATAGCGAATAAATTTAATAAACACGTGACTCATGTATAACCTAAGTGAGCGAATGCAGCGGAGAAAAATCCACGGATGTGGAAGCTTCACTGTACAACAGCGTAGGTATATGTTATTAAGTAACTTAGTGAGATTTATACATTTCTTTTTCAAGATACTTCTTGTTGTATGGAAATGAACTGTGAATTATTGGACCCTAACCTATTATCATGATTATATACAGTACTTGACCAGCGTAAATAAATATTTGACGATGGAAACGGAAATCACAGCAAGTTTAGTATACGATTTAAGACTCATTTCGGTGATTTTGTGTGCAAGGCATGACGTTTGTAACAACATACACTACTATACATATCGCGTGGTATTTGGTGCTGACATTTGTCTCCGGACGGAAAATAATAACCGTAATACGTCTGCCCTCTATGTGATTTGTATATATGTATCATTAGTAAGGTAAGCTTATTAAAAAATCACTTTGCTATTT
Organism: Ophiura sarsii; assembly: GCA_035610835.1. Classification (NCBI taxonomy): domain Eukaryota; kingdom Metazoa; phylum Echinodermata; class Ophiuroidea; order Amphilepidida; family Ophiuridae; genus Ophiura; species Ophiura sarsii. Next base: position 38,604,308 of record CM069451.1, on the reverse strand, counting down.
GTGGAAAAATGCATCGAAAAAGATATCCATTAGGGAGTGTTCAGAAATACTCAAAAAGTCTCAAAAAGGGGGGACTAAAAAGTTTTCCCTACTCAAGAGGGGGGGGGGGGGTCAAAAAAGTTAGGCCAAATAGGTAGTCGTTAACGGTAAAATTACCAAAATTTTCTGCGTTTCGCGCAAGAAAATACTGCAGTATTAACATTTCTATAACAAATTATACAGATTTCCGCACGCTCCGCGCAAATCTTTGTAAAAACATTGTGCCGACAGCAGAATTTGTTATACAAAATGTGACTAACCAGTGTCCACAATTTTTACTTCAGAACTGTTACATTTTGTATAGCACCAAATTGACCAAATTTTTCGTGCTCCGCGCAAATATTTGTGAAAGTATTGTGTAGATAGAAGGACTTGTATACAAAGAGTAACTTTCTGGAAAAAAGAAACCGTTTTTAAAAAGGCTATAACATCATAACATGATAAATACAAATCACCGAAAAATACAATTCGGAGGCTTGAAAGATATGTTTCAAGTGAATTTAAAATGTTGCAAATTGATTGCCAGCTATACACAGTTCTGATTGTAAGCATCATAGAACTTGAGTCAAATGTCTATCTACATCTGACAGTAGAGTGGGGGGGGGGGGGGGGGGCGGTCAAAAAGGTTTTTTACACTGTTAAAGGGGGGGGGGTCAGAAAAGTTTGTCAATTTGTAAAGGGGAGGTCAAAAAAGTTTAGACACCGACAATTTGTTTTGGCCAACCCCCCCCCCCCCCCCCCACCAAAGTATTTCTGAACACTCCCTTAGCCAGGCATTATATAGGCGGCTGCAAGATGGCGACACCCTATTAGTCACGTGTTTATTAAATTTATTCGCTATATATTCCGTATACCTAACTGATCACCGCTCTGCGAGCATGCATCCCGTTATAGTTGCATAAAGAAAATACGCGAGCGGGCGCGCCGTCCTTATAAGATCCTCATACCTGGCTCTCCCCATTCGCCGCCGCTTTTACGTCCACAACCGTCCATCACCGCTTGGGTGCTCTCACCGTTCGCCGCCGTTTTTACTCACACGGCAGGAGCTTTGAGTATGTTCAAAAAATCCTGCCGGGTGTGGATGGCCGGCAAAGTCCCCTGAACGTGTTTAATGGACTGGAAACAGCCCACCGTGTGTCCTCACCGTGTGCCGCCGTCCGCACCAATTTTTCACACGGTAAGGGGCCGCCTAGCTCACACTGCTACATGTTACAATACAGAGAAGTCCGGAATGCGAGTGAAGCGGCGAGCGTGAGCGCTCAGCTTATAAAGGGCGGTTTGATGACGTCATCAAGGCGGTTCGGCCGGTGCCCAGGCGTTTCGGCCAGTGGGGACTTGGTGAGAAGGTGGTATGATCCCGGTACCAGGCCGGTGAGGACCCGGTAAAGAACGGAGGGAACCCGGTGACAAAAATTTCAATTTCAATATTTTTTACATAGGCACAGGCACCTAATCCCACCATCATGACCATAGGACAACCGTATCTGAGTATCTGAACCCAACATTTCAAGAGGCGCTCTTAGTCCCAACCCTTGGTTTAATGAACATGAGAAAACCTCAACATATATCGAGTTTAGCTCACTACAAATCGAGATTACCTTACTACATATCGAGATTACCTCACTACATACCGAGACTTCCTCTCTACATATCGATATTTTCTCACTACATACCGAGATTACCTCACTACATATCGAGATTACCTCACTACATATCGAGATTACCTCACTTTATACCGAGCAAGATTACGTCACGTCACCGAGATTACGTGTAGATTTCCTCTCTGCATATCGAGATTACCTCACTACATACCGAGATTATCTCTCTACATATCGAGATTACCTCACTACATACCGAGATTACCTCGCTATCGAGGTTAGCTCACTATATATCGAGATTACCTCACTACATATCGAAAATAGATAAGGGAGCAAATCAAAACTCGACCGCGCGGCAACCGACGGTTTCGCCCGGTTGGACCGCATATCATTGTTTAGAACAATAGAAACCGGCTGCAACCTCACGGAACTGCACGGAACCGGCGGCTGCTGCCGGGCGGTCGAGTTTTGATGTACTCCCTAACCTCACTACATACCGAGATTACCTCACTACATATCGAGATTACCTCACTTTATACCGAGATTACGTCACACATATCGAGATTGGAATAACCTCACTGATTTATAATGCTGATTCTTGTCAATTTTCAGTGCCCAGAGACCATGATGTTTATAGTACTGAAATTACATGATAAAAATGACCCACATGTTTGAAATTTTCCGTGAGAAAGGGGCAAGAATTACAGTTTAAGTATCATAAGTTTATTTATTGACACATGTTCAGAGATTTTCAATGGTATTGTTTATTGAATGCCCCTCGTATAACCAACCGTCATCTGCTGGAAAGTTTTCAATACGCAATTATGATTTTTTTCCATACGTTATTTGCTAAAAGTTACACATCATTCATATTGAAAACCGAAGCTAAAACAAATTAATGTAAGAATTATTCACGTTTTTGTGTGTATCGAATGGAACTGCTGAATGCATTTCAAAATTGAAAATCAAAATCATGGTCCACGATTGAAATGAGTTCGTGTGGATCGAAAGTTAACGGACGTTGTTCAGTGATTATATTGACTCACACGGCGACCTCATCTCAGGTCGGCAACTTATTAGTTTGAGACTATGAACAGGTGTTTCAAATAGATCATTTCCAAATTTTGTTCGCCTGTAACCATGGTGGTATAGCCATCTTTCCATTGTAACAAACGTCCAATCTTCCTATTTTGTATCAAAATAATTCATATGGGCATCTGGAGTAGGCCTATTTCCCATGCTTTTGCATTGCATGATTTCGGTAATATGATTCTGATCTGATTTTATTTGTCATTTTAGAACACATGGGTTAACGAACGCGGGGGATGGGGAGTGGGTTGCAACTAGTAGTAACCGTGCTAACGTGTTGCTATCTACGAAAGATAGCAGAATATGGCACTATTTGTTGCAATCTGAAGATTTTTGAACTTCAAGCTTGATCGAATTGATGAAACTAATTCGCTTAAAGCGCGTAAAAATTTCCAATTTTTACATTAAACTAACGTTAAAAACATATCACCTGTATTTTTACCCCACTCCCCTCAACCGCCTAAGTTACTATCTTCTGAGGATATTATTATTAAACAGCGAAGGTATCGTACACACTAAAAACTCCGGGGTCAAAAAATGACCCCGACGTGGTCATTTTTGACCCCGTTTTAGGTATCAACTATGCACACTACCCCGATAGTGGATAAAATGACCCAAGGTCGGGGTTATTCTAATGACCACGTACTTGTGGTCAAAAAGTAACCCCGTTGTGGTCAAAATATAACCCATTTTTTTGGGTCAAATGAAATGACCCCTTTGGCATGGGTTACTCAATAACCACATTACGTGGTTGTTTATTAACCCAAATTACTGGGTCAAATTAACCTAATTAACTAGTCAAATTTAAATGTAACACACAATTAGTAATGATATTTAGAAATAGATTGTTTCAAGCACCATATTATTTTGCTGCTTACATACTTGTTTATACTACTTCATTACAACGCATGTGTATCTGGTTTGTGAACAATCACTAAGTGAGTGACGTCTTGGATTAATTTTATTGGAAAAATGGATATATAAAACCTTACGAAATCTACTTTCCGTGGTGTTAATTTCAAAAAGCCGATGCACACCCGTGTGTCAAATAGTTATGAAGTGCAAGTCATTATAAAGTTGAAAAATTGGGCTGCAGTTGGTCACATTATTATCTTTATTTCATAATAATGCAAACGCATTTAATTTATGTTAATGCTCAATCTTGAATTTAGATTTCCATATCTTATGATTGAGACTGATATTGAATACCTCAGATATCAATACGCCACGGTATCGGCATATCGGCAAAGTGACCACGAATATTTTGACCCTGTTCACCTTGGTCAAAATCACCACACGATTAGATCGCAGTCATCCTAAAACAATAATAACTCCATTATGTGGTCAGAACAACCCCAAACGAGGTTGATTCCAAATGACCACGGAAAAAACGACCCTTAAGTTTTTAGTGTGTATAATACTAGCATGGTATCGAGGAAGGGGACATTTCCGGATGTACTGATTGGGCCCCTGGCACTATAATTGGGCCTGTGACTTTGGGATAAGGTTGTGAGGAAACAATATATATAACCCGAGGGTATTAGACCTACTTGTGATGAGATATATGAATAGACCTGATGCATGATATTTATGAAGTGCAATAATCTTCGCTGTCTACTGAAGATAACATTTATTGCTTATACACTAACGACGAAAGTATTAGGTATTTGCATTTTGTTGTATCTCTCTTAACTCCTTACGGTGCACTGTGATGATACTGAAGATAGTAGCCTCTACTCAACTTTAAATATGACAACTTGTATTTTATCTTATTGATGAAAACAACACTCATCTATGATCTATCAATAGTTATGAATTGGGTCTATTTTAACAATATGAACATGTGTCATAATGATTCCTAATTATAACCTATACTTTCATCCATTATAGTTAATTGCAATCATTTCAAATACGGTATAATAATTGTTATTTTGTAATTAAAACCAAAAACATCTCACGCAATGGTACATCAAATATAGATTGCTGTGTTTTATGCTTGACGCATATACCTTGTAAGCCTATTGTTAGTTTTATATCCGTGTAAAATTCAACAGCTGGCTGCGATTTTAGCAACGAAATCAAAGAAGAAAATAATACATTTCACACAGATTTGGATGGAAATATTGCTCACTTATTTTTGTTCGTAAGAAAGTCTGATGAGTTATATTGCAAACAATAATATGTCTCAATACCAAGGTAATGCAGTTGTCTATAAATTAATTCACAAGGCATGCTAGGGGTTAAGCTCTTAAAGTGGTTACTCAACAAGATGTCACTTTGCACTAGATTGCCTATCATGTGGGCATAGGTGATGATTGACCATTCGTAACTATATATTATACATGTATACTAATGGTCATCTAGTAAGATGATTCTATTGTAAAGGGTAACTACCATAAAGGAATAATAGCCTATGGTGAGTTTAAGATACCTTAACATATAAATAGGGACCTTAAAGGTGTATGTTCCCATCACCTTTGTCTGGCTATGGTTTTTTCTGCATTGGGGGATCAGGGGGAGGGGAGGGGTGCCCTCTTGCCCCCTCTAGTGACAACCCTAGAAATACATAGGGTTTAGAAGACACATAACCATATACGAGTTTTATATATTTCTGTAGGCCTAAATGTAATGACCGATTGAGCAAATGCATTGCAATGTAGCGCACGTAACCATGTAACCTTAAATATTTTTATAGACCAAGGATTGTAATTTCATTTGAACTCCGGTGTTGGATCCCATTTGACATCAAGTCACCAATATAGTAGGATGCCTGTTGGGAGAGCCGGACGACATAATAGACGAAAATCAGGAAGGGCAGGACGGCGGCACTACCATACAAACCATACGAACCATGGAACAACAGCAGGTCGCGGTGCATCTCCTCCTACCATGCCTACAGCCATAAAATTATCACCATTTGGAATGTGTTTAATATTTATGATATTGAGTGGAATAATGACGACGTATTTTGCATATAGGCCTACAATAGATCAACCCCGGCCCCTATCTCTCTTACATATTATCGGACCGTTTTTGTTAATGATAGGCGTTGTCATGATGGTCATATGTATCATCAGAAGATATCGTCTTACGCAGAGGAATCCCCCGCATGCTAACAATACAGACATTGAGATACGTGATCCGGTAGCTAATGTTAATGCTGTTGGGCATGCAACACCTATTAGTTACCCGGTAACTTCAGGAACGCCCGCTTCGCTCCCAGCACCGTTCCCACCGTTTCCCGCGACTATAGGCGTAGATCCTAAGATCTATGCTATACATGCTATAGGTTATGATCGCAATATCATCATGAACATGGTGACCGGCCCGAATGTCGTGTCCGCAACGCCAATGCATACAATGGGAGGATTCAATGCAATATCCATGGCATCCGCACCTCCACCAGTGGAAGGATTCAATGTTAACGCTGTTGGGCACGTACCATCTATTAGTTACTCGGTGAATTCAGGAACGCCCTCTTCGCACCCAGCTGCGTTCCCTGCAACTGTAGGTTATGATCTCAATACGGTGGCCCCGGGTGCGGTGTCCGCAACGCCAATAATGAAGGTATCCGAACTGTCAGTGGAAGGACTCAATGATCCAAGAAGTGGTCTCTACACTCAGTAAGTCAATATCCAGTCGCATAGTGTCGGTTAAGATTGTCACTGTAGGTTGAGATTGTCACTGTCGGTTGTGAGATTGGTAATATCGACCGAAATTGGTACTGTCGGTTGAGATTGGCACTGTTGTTTGTGAATGGCACTGTCGGTCCAGATTGGCACTATCCTGGCACTATCGGTATTTAATAATAGCCCGTTTTGTCAACATTATTTTTCACAAATTCAAGAAGATTTGGAACATTCGAGAACAAATGGTTCAGTTGGGCCCATTGAACAGGGTTTGGTTTCCGTCGCCTAATTCTGATTTTTCTTTTTATCACGTTTATAGGCAATTTATGGCACCACCAGTAGCATCGCATCCACTCATGTCTCAGGTTGATAATCTTGACGAGGAACCTCCGCGGGATCTTCCACCTCCATCATATGGCGACGTCATAGGTCTTGCAAGAGAACATTAAAATACCATGATAACGCTTTGCCAAGTGTACCCTGATGATTATATGAATGAGCCTGTTGCATATGGCATGCAAATGTTTCATTATGAAGTTCTTTGGACATTTTAGACACCTTGAAATACATAAAATAAAGGAATGTGATTTCCTTACATCTACAAAGGGTCCTTCAATAAGTTCTTCTTCTCCTCCTCATTGTCATAACATCTCTAATATGATTGTCAGCCTCACCTCATAACATTTGTCATGATTATATAATAGCTCTGAATCATGGCTACACATTTATAGTGAATTTAATATCTGTTTCACATTTTGCCTGTGGTCAAAGCCAGAGAAAGATTTGGGACAACGGAAACGGAAGATTACCCTCAAAATAAACACAGTTTTTTCGTTTTTTCTCTCGCCATTTGGTATGGTTATGTATAGGTGCACGATTTTAATACTGAAAATGGAGAACGATGGATGATATCTAAATATAAGACGGTATTTATCGTGTATTAATAAGATTGTAAGCAAGATTAACTCTTGTAGGCTTGATAACATTATGATTATGATATCAACTCGAATTCATTGCTATGCCTTTATCATACTGGAATATTGATAATCAGTCAAATTTGTTGTTACTATTCATGCCACAGCCTGACAGTGATGCCTCATATGTTAAATCTTTAACACGGAAGTCACTTCATGAGATTTCTTTATGTGCTACTTTCAGAATAATCAAACAGATAGTCAATAATAGAAAATCATCTCTTGGAGAGACTTGGAATCCCTCCACAACTTTGGTTGTCCTGACCTGGTTCTGGCCCCGGGGTAGATTAAGTTGTAAATGTATGTTGTAATGTAAGTTATTTTTTGTATCGCGCCTCGAGCACCATTTTGGTGGATTAGTGCGCATTATAAATCCACATTATTATTATTATTATTATTATTATTAATCAAACGACATATTTTTCATATCAAATCAGTCACTGTTATTGTTTTTAGTCTGTTAAAGAGACATCTGAAATTTAGAACGGCTATGCTTGACTTATAGGAACGTATTGTCTCTTATAATTAGAGACAAGCTACAATTGTGGGAATATCTAAAAAACTGGCTTTATCAAAGTTATGAGGTAGGAGGTAGAACTTATTGAATGACCCTCGTATACTCTACTCAAACAAGAAAAGTCTTATAAAAGACAATCGTCCTTTAGACAGTTGTATTGGAAATAATTATAAGAAGATAGCAATGTAATATATGGGTACTATCTACTGAAGATAGCAATGTAACATGGGTGTTGTCTACTGAAGAAAGCAATGTAATATATGGATTCTATCTAAGTGAAAAATCTATGTTTATGTTGCTACTTTAAAGCAAACTCGCTAAAAGCCATCACACTGACACGTAACCATGGTAACAAGCTACACAAGTTTTATCACGTTATACATGTAGGCCTACATGGATGGATTTTTGTTATTCTACAATAAGAACTATAATATCCGGATTTAAAAGGCAACCCCAATGAAATTCCCTTTGGGTCCGATGCTGTTGACACGTTGGTGTCAATGTATACTTTCAGGTATTGTTAGGCGGGTTTTGATTATCTGATTGATGTCACTGAAAACGTGTTCAGCCAATATCAGTGATTCAAAAGCTATGAAAGGGCAACCCATCAGTCCATTTCAATAGCGTCTTTCCACATAATACTAGACACAGGATAAAGGAATCGACGGTCATTTGAATGGATAGTGATGTTTGATTCGGTATATGCTATAACCAAGTTTAGGTAGGTCTACTAGTGTTTTGTTTCGCTTTATTGGGGGGTAATTAGCACACATTTTTAATTTGCCATCAGCGGTATTCCTCGAGGATGCTACACAACTACACCAACCCCGTGCTCCAGCACGATACATCTACATCTACATATACAGTAATACTCAGCAAAGTTGCATACATGCAATATCTGGCTGAGATATATAATGGCGCCGGTTGAATCAACACGGCAAAAAGGAATTAAATGATATGAATACTATTTTTAAAGCAATTAACGGTGGTGTTGTACACAGATGGTGACAGGGCATTCCAATCAGTGATGGTACGAGGAAAAAAACTATATTTGTACACATTTGAGGATGCTTTCATGACTCTGAACCTTTTGGGGTGGTATTGCCGGGTCTGTGCTGTTTGTCTTTGCAAGTATTCAGGAATTGGAATTGCTATTTTTGTGTGCTGTATCTTATACATGGTAGTTAAACGGATCTCTTTCCTTCGTTGTTCTAAGGAAGGCCATTTAAGGCGTTGACGTATATTTGTAACAGTGCCTTCTGCTCTTCTGTAATCTTTAGCCACAAATCTAGCTGCCCTGCGCTGTATTGCTTCTAGTGTTTGAATGCCAGATGTCATATGGGGATCCCACACAGCGCAGGCGAACTCGAGATGTGGTCGGACCAGGGCAAAGTACATTTGTTGTTTCACGGACTGTGGGCACCTCCAGAGATTTCTGCGGATAAACCAGAGTGACTTATTAGCTTTTGCTGCAATTGTGTTAATATGATGTGACCATTTAAGATTATGGCTCAGTTCAACTCCGAGATATGGATGATGCGAGACGGTTTCTAGGTCATCACTGCCCATGACATACGTGTTTAAGATGGGGTTTTTCTTTGTAGTCACGCATAGGGTCTTGCATTTACCTGTGTTAAATGACATCTGCCATTTTTTGGACCATTCAAACAGTGATGTTAGATCTTTCTGAAGGACTACTGCGTCATGTTCAGATGTAATAACACGATATAACAGACAGTCGTCCGCAAAAAGGCGAATTGTGGAATCATCAAGGTGGTTTGCAATGTCATTTATATACAAGAGGAACATTAAAGGACCTAACACCGTTCCCTGGGGAACTCCTGATTTTACTGGAGCTGGGTGTTATATTCTTTAAGAAATACTATATTAGTATTTCTTAAAGAATATAACACAACCTTCCTTGCGCCTTTGATCTGTCTGCTTCACTAATGCAGCCATCGAGAGTACTACAATAGTTCTATTGTTAACGCCAGATAAGTAGAGAGGTTTCTAGTTAATCACCGATCTTTTTCCGATGCTTTTAACAATAGAACAAAATACCGTTGGAATATCGTTGTAAAATCGCTAGAAAAATGCTTTAAAATCACTGTAGAGTTTGGATATCGCCCCTTAGTGAGATAAGCTAAAATAATGTTGACGAAAAAATTTGGAAATTATAATTTTAAACTTATTTGGTTCGAGAGAATAACTGACAGATCTCATTTCTTTTAAACAGTTATTGCGTTACATAACTTAGAAAGTGCTTACTTACTTAATTAGTATGAATATTTTTGTGCAATTATGTCATAATAGCTCAATATTTTGCATGCAATGTCGATCTAATTACTCTCTCAAATTCGACACCGTAATCATTATGACATTAGGCCTATTAATCATGATTAAAAACAACAATAGGCAAATATAGATACACTTAGCACATGCAGAACAGTATCAAAATGTGTATACAAGTTATGTGAATCATATTCGAGAAAACCAAGAAGAAAATAAAGACTGCTAATTCTTTGAGGCATTTATAAGGGAAGAAAAACAGCAACTAATTCTCCATATATCTGGTGATGATAATAAAATGAAATAGTTATTACGAAGTTTTATCAATATCTTATAACTGTCCAATGAGTCAAAGTGGTTTTCATGTGATGCATCATGTCACAGAGTATTATGGTATCTTGTATTTACATTTTTAAAATATGAGATTTTGACAATGTTGAATCTTTCGAATGATCTCATTAAACGAAATAGGAGATGGATAATTTTGCAAAAATGAGGAAAAGAGAATATATTTTACAAACTAGTTTGCTCTATATCTCAAAAATAGGCCAATAAGCTGGCAAGATGTATGACTTGATGTCTCGCAATATGCTGTGTTATTATACACTCTTAAATGTAAGGGAGTGAACACATGTTTATTATTTTATTATTGTTTTAAAATTAAATTTCCAATAAAACCTGATTAATCCTTTGTTGCAAGAACAACATGAATGGAATTTGATAAAACAACAATATGCAACGCTTGTAATACCATCCTTGGATGAAAATTTGTCTAAATATCAGGCCCCGATTAAATACTGTAATTTATTGAGATGTTAAATGTATTACACTATAACATACATGGTCATCATGTTAAATATTCAGCTTTATCAATCTCATAATTAAACAGAAAAGGTGTAAATCTTTTCAAAGATGATGTAATGGCTGATTAAATTTATTGAAACATTGGAATGTTTCTGTTTGACATAATGTTGTTTACAATATTATGTCAAAACCAGATTAACACACCTAGACCAGTTTTCCTTTGAAAATATTAATATCGGATGCGCGACTGAAAGTATGTGAATTTTACGCAAATCGTGTGGAAGTAACATTCATATATACTTTATACAAGTGAACATAATTATTCAGACTTTACTTTTCCAATGTTTTCTGATACTGTGGAACTCAGTAAAATGTTGTAAAATGCTGGTAATCATTATGTGTAATATTGTAAGCGAAATCATGATGAATTAATTATAATGAAATATTGAATAGGCCTAATTGTAATGTAAAATTGGAAATTAATTATAAACTGCGACTATGACAGAACCATTATTTCTCCCCAATCATGCTCCATTGGATATAGTTTTTAAGCTATATTTAAAATCCATCATTTAATATTCCTTTTCAAAATACAAGAAAATTGTTATAGTTTTCAAAGAGGTAATTAACCAACTGTGATCAAGGAACCCAGACATGCCAGAACGATAAGCCTCTATCCTGCCCAAGATTCAATTACGGGTTGAAAGACCACGGTAACCATCGAAATTGAATGGGATTGATATAGCGCGTGTGTACGGATGCAATCATAAAGTACCGAACTCGGATTGGTTCCATGTGCATTTCTGATCCACAGCGCGACTTGTTGAAAAGACTGATATTGGGATAATCAATGCTATACTAATCGCTACATAACTATAATATTGATTCATCTAGGGAGTTAAAATGTTCACAATTGAAGCGCAACAATATTTTCTATGCATAACATGCAAATGTTGTTTTCAGCATGGGTATATTATTATTTTAAACGAAACGAAAAATGGTGAAACTGTCAAAATGTAAATATTTGCATAAATTAAGCTTAATTAAACCTATTGTTTTAATTTGTATGGCTCATATGTTTATATGCCTGCCGGGCGAAATTTGTCTATTAATATTTGCCCAAATCTGGTATCAGTACCTATTCTACCTTTTATGTTATAACAACAATGATAAATTCTGGTGTTGGACCAAAAATTATGCAAATTTCATGCAAATTAGCTGGAAATAATTATTTGTACACGCCCCAACCACTGCAGACTCTACTGAGATATGGATGGAGGGGGCAAGAGGGGGGCGAGGCTTCTGACTGGAGGGTTTTCTATCAATTTATTATCGAAATAGCTGGTAGTACTTCCATCACCTTAAAAAATCTGATCCTCTTGGCCTATTAGTTTAATAGTTATTAGATTGCAAATTATCATCGGAAGTGTAATAAGTGAAGATCAAACAGGTTAGATGTATTGGTCAAGACATTAGACTATATCGAGTAATTGGTATACGGACAATGAAAAGGATGGTGCATGCGATACTCTTTGTATTTGTAGATTTTCAAAAAGCTTTTGATTCGCTGGAAATAATTATTTCAATATCGTGTCTTTGAAAAATGGGGTTTGAATTACCATTCATATCGTGGATTAAATCTTTGTATAAGAATATAAATAGTTGTATTTCTTTGGTTGGATGTCTTAGTCATTTATTCTTGGTACGAGTAATTCGGCAGGGCCGTCCATCACTGTCTGCACTGCTTTTTTTCCTCGCGGAAGAATTCATAGCTACTAAATAAGAAATGCAGATAACATGAATGGAATTCAATTCAACAATGATTTAAATGCAGAAATAAAGATATCACAACTAGCAGATGTGATACAACATTATTTGTTAATTCTATTCGGTTGAAAATGATATAAGGACAATACAACAATTCAGCAATACCTCGGGAGTAACAATGACCATTAGCAAAAGTGAAGGTAGGCCTATGTGGTCAGGTAAAAATGTGCCTGTAAATTTAAACAGAATAAGTAGTGGACAAAGGTAGTCCAATTGACAAAACCATAGCCACTTCTATGAAATACCTGATGTCTACCAAAACCAGCGACTCTGTCTTGACTGAAACACTAGAGAGGTATGGGAAGCCATCTAACTGTAGCGTCTTAGTTACGCCTAAAGTTAATCCCCAAATATGGGATAACATAACACCCAAAACACGGTCCGTGGATTTAAAAATCCAAAAGGTGCAAAAGTCACTTATTAAAGGTCTCTCTGCTCTTGCTAGTCGTATGGACAACCTGTCTACCAAAGATCAAGATATATTTGCATTGTTTGGGAATGCAAATTTTGAATTGAATATGATGCGAATTGCGAAGAGAGTTGATAAAGCCGGACCTCAATCCTAAGTACTGGCACTGCAAACCGTCAGTGAAGGTTTCAGATTTGCTATTTGGGGATAATCTTCCACAGCAAATGATCAGAAAGATATACAAGAAGAGCAGAAGGCGGCAAGCCTCACATTTTTTACGAGCCAGTGAATCAACATTTCGTGATTTCTATTGTAAACCTATTGAGAATCAAGATACATTTGCTAAGGCTATCTTGAATTGAAAGGATAATCTAACTGCCATTGAGCAGTGAACTCTAGTACTACATGTACTGAAACTGTTGAGTTATAGACTCATAAAAATTATAACAGTAAATGTTTGTTGTGATGGTGAAGAAATGACTGTTTTGACAGTTTGAAAATTTGTTTTACAGTACAGCACTGACTGTTTGGAGGGGGAAAAAACCTGCATGTACTCGTATAAGCATGATAAGCATAGGTTTTGGTGCACGGAAGTTATACATAGAAACAAGTTATGACAAGTTAAAAGAGACTTGTAGTTAAATACTTGGAACTGAAATTCTATAAAAGCTTCAAATCTTTTCCAGGAAAGGTTTTGGATACATGTAGCCAATTTGGTACATAGCTATGGCCCGCCAAAAGGGTCAAAAAGGTCAAAATGATGATAAAGGGCTCAAATACACGTTCAGGTGTAAAATGTTGATTAATTAAGGCGTCAAATACAGATAAGATCTCAAACGTTCATAAAAGGGGTGGTCAAACAGATAAAGGTATTAAATGTTAATAAAGGTGTCAAATGTTAATTAAGGTGTCAAATGTTAATAAAGGTGTCAAATACAAATAAAGGTCTCAAATAATGATGAAGGGCTCAAATACACGTTAAGGTCTCAAATGTTGATAAAGGGGTCAAATACACGTTCGTTAATGTGTCAGATGTTGACTCCTTTGTCAACATTTGACACCTTAACGTGTATTTGAACCCTTAATCATCATTTGAGACCTTTATTTGTATTTGACACCTTTTTGACCTAAATGACCGCCCATAGCCTTTCAATTTTAGATCATGAATATCGGACTTATTTTAATGAAGTTACACTCCATTGTGTAAGACATGGTGATTTCGACTTTTTGGCAAAGTGCCAAAAAAGTGTTTTTAAACAGCTTGTTTGAAAGAAACTAATATTCTCTTTATCTCTTGTCTGCTAATAGCTTTGGTTCCTTTCTATTTTAAACTGCTGTTGTATCATATTGTTGTTCAAAACATTAATACTTCTTCATTTTGATTCAATTTGAAGAGTAAAAATGGATCGTCACGCATGAGCCACCCCAAGCTTTGTTTCTATAGTGAGCTAGTTTTGAGGCTAAACTTGAGAGACATTTAAACAGGTACAGACATGGTCATGGGTAATTAGCAGTGGCTTAGACTATTTTTTCATATTGGGGATGCAATTTCCTCCAAACTTGCTAAAAATGATATAGTCTCTTAGTATTTAATCTCACGAAATCCGTTTTCCAATGTGAAAATGAAATCTAAGCCACTGGTGATTCACCAAATACCACTTCTATTTTTAGTGTTGTGACAAATGATCAAGGCTTTCAATCAACTGCTCAAAGAACGGCGAATAACTCAAATTGTTGATGAAGTATAGTTTTCGATAGGATCAGGTGAGCCGGGGGGGGGGGGGGGTAATAGGTATGTGCCCAGTGGCGTAGCCAGGTTATTGATATGGGGGGGGGGCGATAAATTAAAATGAACCGACAAGATTGTTGTGAGTCAATAAATGCGCGCGTAGCCGTGATTCTTTTTGACTTAACACCTATTTTTTGGCACTATTGAGGTACATTTTGGCTCTAAACAAGCTTGTACCAAAGAATATTGCATTTTGGTGACTATTATGGCGAAAATTTTTCATATTGTACTTTTGACCATCATAATTCCATGATTCCTCTGGTCAAATGAACCGACAGTGCCAATCTCAACCGACACGACGTCAATATGGGGGGGGGGGGGGGGCGATCGCCCCTCGCCCCCCTCTGGCTACGCTACTGTATGTACCGCCCTGAAGACCCCTTTTCACCCTCTTCTGCTAGTTCATAAGACCATGAGGAATGGTCGTTGGCTTTTTATGATGTGAAATAAATGTTCCTGTCAGAAATATCGGCAAAACCAGATAACCAATTGCATCATGGTCCTGGTTTAAATCCCAGGTAGGCCCTACATGTATAATGTATAACGCCCCACTTTAAGTTTTATGTTGAGAAACGGAATGCCAAGTTCCATATAAGTTCCGATAATAACCATTATTTTAGGGTTAGGCCTACTGTTGAGAAATTCAATGTTTTCCATCGTTAATGAAAAATATATTATTTTTTCATTTTACTTCTCGGCTGGTATCATTGGCTCGATCCTTGAGTGCATTTGATCGAGTTTCGTCTTGTCATAGATTCTGCTAGAATCATGCTAGTAGGCCCTGAGACGATCGTCTCAGTATAGGCCATTATAAATTGTTAATGAAAAATGATAGTTTATTGCGTTCTAGTATCAGTGAAAAAAACCTCGTCAAATTCAATAAAAAAAAGTCGTCAAACAGGAGGGAAACATTTGTCATGCAAGTGAATTGCCAATAACATGTCGTTTGACAACAGTTACACACATGAGACTACTTAAAACAATGTAGTACAAAATTGGTGACCGATGAATTTGTATGATTGACAAATCTATTATTTGTTCATTGACAGATGTAGATCGTCATGAGACCGTATCATGACAAGGTAGTGAACTCATGACAAGCTTGAATGACCCAATTGTTCTTACATTACAAATTACGTATCGGGGATGACAAATTTACGTATTTTGTTTCGGGTTTCCGTCTCAATTGTGAAAGGGTTTACCGCGTCGCCATTTTCGAATGCTGCAGGGTTGTTTGTTGGTTGTTGCAGGTTGCACGCTGCGTAGAGAAGTGCATTTCAGGTGTTTAAAGGTAATATTTTTGTGTATTTGCGCATTGAATTCGCAAGGAAATTATTGGAATAATTCGTCATACTAGACCATTTTGCATGACTAATTATAATTAGTCAATCAATACATGCATGACAAATTGTATGACAAGTTATAATTGGTCATACCATTTACATGGCTATTTTGTTTTGTCAATTGACACAATAAAATTGTCAGTGTAGTAGTGCGAGACTACGTCAGGAGCAACTCACCACAAATCACATTTTTGCGTTGATAAAACCCCAATGAGATGCAGCTAGTAAATCCAGGCCTGGAAATAACACCCGCCCGCCTGCTGCCTATAGCGGGTAACTTTTTGCATCGGGTTGGTGAAGATACAAAAGTACTCACCCGACTGGCAGGTAAAAAATTACGAATTCGCAGTGTAAGTGTGTTACAATGGCTGATGGAATTTCTGTTGGTCAGGTGTCCGACTAGTGGCTGGTTAAAAAACATCTGAACTTTAAGCCCGGAGTATATCCCCTTAGAATCATATATGTTCACAGCTTACATGATTTTGATGAGTTCCTGTCATTGACACATATTATAGGATTACTACAGAATTGGCACTTCTAGCATCGCTTTTTCTTGCATAATTAGCTTTAGCTATAAGGTTGTGTTCATCGTAGCAAAGGATGCAGAGGCATCAAAGCTAGCCGCCTTGTATCCCGGGGGCACTCAACTATAAATAAATACGGGTACATACTACATAGGGTGAAAGACTAGCACCTTTATTTAAAATTTTGTCATAGAAGGTTGGTCAGTTAAGAAATATGTTGTAATGTTAAAAAAATATATTTTAATAATAAATGACCAATTAATAGTATTTTTGATTACTTTTCAGCGTAGGAAATATTTTCATGACTTATAAATATTCAACTGTTAATGAGAAATGAGTAAATGACAAATAACATAACAAATTAAATGACAAATGTTTATTTTTCATTGTCATTTCATTAATAATTAGTAATTTATGGGTGAAATGGAGACCGTAAAAGACCCTTAATATTCCTTAATATTCGGCCGACGTCGCCGGGTGAAAGTTGACATGGTGATAACTGATGCGTCGATACCGTACCCGTCGAATACTTCCCAATGTTATTGGTGGGGTACCCCCGGGCGTGTCGTGTATCCGGCGTATCCAATCTATACGAATCCATATTCTATTTGAATTCAAGGACTTGAACAGATGTAAGTTGATTTGTTGCTCTTAATATGGCGGATATATCACGTCTCATCAATAATCAAATCTTATGGTATGAGAATGACTGTTTATTCTTACACGGTATGTTTCGGGATGGATAAAGGCGATTCGTGATACAGGTTGAAAGTTGGATATTATAGCGCTATTCTCTGCGATGAAAAACAATTATTAATTGACAATGTCACAAGTGTTACAATGATGAAACAGAAATATTTGATTATTAGCCAAAAATAAAAAGGAACAATACTAATAATGGTTTATAATATCAGAATCAATCATTCGTTTTCAGACACATTTGGTTGTGGTGGCATAAAGAACGCACCATTAGACTTCCAAGGGGTGGTAGGAAGTTGGGGTTGGATAAAAAATTAAAAAATTGCCGCCAAAGGCGTCGAAGTGGTGTTTTTTTTATGTATTCCTTTATCATGTTTATATGGAGTTGGGTGGGCAAAGTTTTTTACTGATCAGTGGGTGAAGTGGGGTTTTTTACCTGCATAGTGGGTGACTATTTTTTTCTCGAAATCTTCCTACCATCACCGCCCCCTCCCCCCCCCCCTTGAAGTAATGATGCGTCCCGTAGTGGTTTCAATTACAGATAATAATAGTGTAAGGTATTATCTGTTGACTTTGTATAATAATCAATAGAGTTTTGTTCGATTATCCGATTAGTGAAATATGTGTCTGTAAAACTATGGTAAACACATCGAAAACACTTATTTTTAAACATATTCATGACATCGTAACATCACATAATAGGCTAATCAGATTTTAAAAGAATGTTATTGTTTTAAATCTGAGCAATCAGAGAGTTTTGAAATCTCTGAAAACTATTTCTGGGCTTCGATAATTTCGCCATGTTTAGATGATAGTTTATTTCTACAATAAAGTCTTCTCCCATTTTGAACATGTTTAACATGATAAATAGTAAATAATGCATTGTTCTTTGTGTCCACGACATATACTCCGATTTGTTAACAAAAATCCTGTGAAATTATCATTTTCGAAACCAGTATAATGATTCTTTTTTGGAGTTTTACCATTAAAAGGTAACCTATTTAGTATGGGTCAATAATTTATAGGCCTATACTTTTTTAACGAATAAAATGCAAGTTTGATCATTTCGATAATAATGTTAAAATGTAATGAAAGTTAACGGCAGATAAGTAAACGGGTATAGACATGTAAATTATTCAGGTTTGTTAACCCTAAACCCCCGAAATCACGAACTCCATTTGAAACCCATGCTGGCAACATGGGTCCCCTCAATCTACAGGGTTTATGAAAAGTAGGACTCTTTGTCGATCATGACTGTTTTATACTTGTCAAAGTCACTGGACCAAGTTAGCTTCATTGCAAAGCCCATAATAATATTCTGAAAATGTGAGATTAATCCAAATGACAGATAAGGCCCAAACAAATAACAAGTTTGTTTCCAGGCAAGCCTGAAAATTCAAATGCAAAATGCGTTTGTTTGTTGTTGTTGTTGTTGGGGGGGGGGGGGGCTCAAATTCATAGTGGAGATTTACTTCTTTTTTATTTAGTCAAATCTGTGCATTTTTAAAAATCTTATGCTCGCTTAAATGATATTCGCCGCGGGTTTAGACTTTCGTGTTTGCCGTATGAGTGGCCAATGTAAGACACAATTTCGACAAAAGATGGCGCCCTAACAATATTTTTTTCCCCGTTTTTTCTATTCAAAAAATCAAGTGTCTCAGAGAAATGCGCGCACACTTCTGGAAACAAACTTTTTTTCTTTTTTTTTGGCCTAAGACCGCTAGCATAATTTTCGTAAAACAAGTCATTTACTATCTGTCAGTGGCGTTACCCGGGGGTGGGGGGGGGGGGGGGCATTTCCCCCCACCCCCTGTCAGAGGCTATGCCCCCCGATACCCCGCCAAATGAAATATGACAAAATACAATGTTACCTATGACATGACATGACAGTGCAGTACATGCCCTAATTTGCCCAGTCGCTTGACTTTGAAATTAAAAAATAATTAAAAAATAGCTCTAAATTAAAATGGTCTGAAATACCTACTTTTATACCAAATTAAGCTAATTTTAGGTAAAATTGATATTATAAGGCAACAATTTTCGCATTTTTCAGTTTTTTAACTAAAATGGTAATGGAAAACTGTCCTGAGGCCATATTGTTGAGCTTAAATAATGAAACATTCAAACTAATACGCGCGAAGCCCGCAAAAATTGGCATTTCTAACACTTAATGGTCCAGAATGACGTTTTAATGTATAATATAAAGAATATTTGGTGTAGTTTGAGGGCCATTATAATGTAAAAACCTGTAGAAAATATGCGCGCAAAATCTTTCAGATTTTCAACTATACACCTGGAAACAAGTATCGCACCGCTGGTTTTTTTGTTGAAAAGTGCAAATGTTGCCTCGAATTTTGCCACCATGGTGTGATATTACAGATCATTGATTTGCGTAAGCTGTCCAGCAAAATGTTATGCAATAAAAGGGCCACATTTGAGTTTGTGACATAATCGATGTAATGTTTTTCAAGGCCAAGGGGAAAATGCATGTTTTGTCCAAAACATGCATGAAACAAGTTCGGGTATAACGCGATATTGAGAGGCCGATGATTAATCTCTATAGTTGTAATCCATGGTAAACACTTTCAAGTCTTCCAAGGTCAAAGGTCATCTTGGGTCAAATTTCAAAAGTTGCCCGATTGTCCTCAAACATGAAAAACTCCCTTTTTCATACGCCCAACGGTTATGGGGTCAAAGGTCAAAATAAGTTCAAATGACAAAAACAATATTGCGGAAGTGTTGACCTAGGTAAAATAAACAAACAAAATCAACGGTGACCTCCTCGCATATGCCGAATTTATGAGCAACAAAGAAAATGGCATGTTTAGACTCATTCACTGCATTGTAGCCTATAACGTCTAAATGGAACATAATATAATGAATATTTTAAGTTTTTAAAGTATTTTCAATATCGCGTTATACCCAAACTTGTTTCATGTATGTTTTTGGACAAAAACATGCATTTTTCCCTTGGCCTTGAAAAACATTACATCGATTACGTCACAAACTAAAATGTGGCCATTTTATTGCATAACATTTTGTTGGACAGCTTACGCAAACAAATGATCCTTGATATCACACCATGGTGGTAACATTCGAAGTCAAACTTGCACTTTTCAAAAAAAAAGCAGTGGTGCGATACTTGTTTCCAGGTGTATAAAATGGTCATGAAAAACTGTCCTGAAGCCATCTTGTTCAGCTTAAATGATAAAACATTGAAAATAACACGCGCGAAGCGTGCACAAATTGGCATTTCTAACACTTAATTAAATGGTCCAGTATGATGTTTTTAACGCCACACGTAATATTTAGAATATTTGGTGTGGTTCGAGACCCAATATAATTGTTGAAACCATTTGACAAAATGAGCGTGAATCGAGCACCAAAAAAAATAAATCAGTTTTTGAACTAAAATGGTCCAGAAAAAACGTTCCTGAAGCCATCTTGTTAAGCTTGAATAATGAAACATTGAAACTATATAATACGTGCAAAGCGCCTGTCCCTAAGCGCCTACGTGCACCGCCTATTATAATATACCTACCCTCCCTCCTTCTCTTCCTCCTTTGTCTCCTCTTCTTCCTCCTTCTTCTCCTCTTCCTCCTTTTTATAAAACTCTTTTGTCAATGGGGGATGGCCAGCTCCCCCCCCCCCCCCCCCCCCCCCCCCCCCCCCCCCCCGTGGATACCTCACTTAATATAGGCCTAGATGTGTTTTCCAGCTGTTTTTAACTGATTTTAAATTTACATCCGGGTATAAGTGGAATTTTGTTATTAGGCCATATTATACAAATTTGCTGAGTCATCGTCGCGGCGAACGCTCAAGTGGGAACGCAACCACCAAGTGGGTCCCCGTCCGAACTAGTCCCGACCGGGACAACTTCTACTGATGTGGGGACACGGCCTTTTTCTCATGTGATACGCGGTGTGAAATCGCGATGGTGATTTTAACCTCTTCAAAAATTAACACTTCTCGTCAAATTGTAAAAAAAGCAAGTCGGTGACCCCCATTTGTTATTTTGGAAATTGCGCATTTTTGTTAAAAAAAATCCAGCATAACATTTTGGGCTAGATTTTTTGCAATGAAGCAAAATTTGTAGAAAACTGGTAAAATGGTTCTCCTGGTTAAACAGCACGGTGATCCTTATTTTCTATTTTAGAAATGGGTTGTGCATCATGGAACTTTATTTATATGGAATCTCAGCCAAAGAAATCGGCTAGATCTTAGTTTCGCCAAAAACCTAAATTTATAATGAATGTGTTTAAGAATATTAAAAAAATATTGCGTAAGGTGCCTGATTTGGATATTCGAGATTTGACTAATTAATTAGCTAATTTGCATATTTGTTTAGATGTCGAACTGATTGTAAGTTTAAAAGATACATCTTAGCACAGGTAACCAATTATATAAAATGTCTTTAGTTTACTACCTACAAAACTTATTGAGCTGGACTTTGCGGATTGAATTTTTGCAAACATTTGCATTTTCAATTTTCAGCCTGATGTACAAATACGACCAAAAGTACATCTTTCCATGTGATGAGTGTGATGATATGTGTTTTGAGTCAGTTCAAGAACATTTTTTTTCTATTTATTTTTATTTTTGAGTTTAAGAACATGGTTATTAAAATAAAGAGATTCAACGTTGACAAAAATCAATTTTTAGCTCAAAATGGAATTTCGTGGGTGCAGGTTTTCGACTACTTTTGGAGAATTTCAAATGACGATAGCACGAGAACGCATTGCTCGATTAACATGATTCTTGCACCAAGATCTTGACAATGACAACTGTCTTGTTGAACTTTCGTGTATTTTTATACGGTATTTTAAATTATAAACATATAAACAGAGACAACCAGCTCTTTGCTTTTTTACTTCCTCAGTAAGATTATAACATTGTAAACATGGTTACACCCGTGTTCTGGATTTGCTGCCATCTTGTCGGGATTAATAACTGCATTCAAGATTGTTGAAATGGAATGAGGGCGGTCTGCAAAAACATGGTCTACAGAATATGGCCCACTGTATTTGATTGGTATATCGTATGACATGTACCTCTTTAATTAGACAAATAATATTTCGATGGATCAATCACACTAGACCAGAATACTTGCAAGCTGTTTTCTCAAAGTTACTAAAATGGATATAAGCCCTTTTGCAGCTCTTCATTTGTAGACCGAGCCTGGTTCAGACTTTTGTTCGGATACAGTTCGGATAATATAAATAAAAGGCTTTACACAAAAATGTCTGGAAAATCCTCCTTTTATTAAATCAATTAATAATCTACACTATATTTACGATTGAGTCAACGACATAAGTGATGCGATGATCTTTATTTCACCGAGATTGATGTATGTCTATGCCAAATTCCCCAAAGTAAAACAGACAACATCGTTTTAGTACTACTTCCGGCACTTCAACATCTTCAACATATCATCGGAACATCAGAACCATCCATGAATCAATAATTCAGTGTTACTACATGTAGAACTCATATGAAACGAATGATACAGTAATCGTAATTTCTTAAAAGATCTGTGTGAGAGGTGGTTGGGGTTTGTTTTCGAACAAAATCAACTCGGTCATAATTCACGTCTACGAACAAAATCAACTCGGTCATATTCACGTCTACTTTTCAGCCATTTACGTGTTTTCCAAGGAAATCAAGCAGCAAAATATTATGCATTGCAGATTGCAGATCAAGCTATATCCACGAGGAAAGTAGAAGACGTTATTCACAAGTCATGATTTTAGACTGAATGATATAAATACCAGGTTTAAGAAAATGACATTTACAAATATGTCGTCTGCAACGTGAATCTCCCGCCAATACTTAATTCAGTTTCTCTGAAATGCAAGCTAGGCATTCGTTCCATCCTGCGCAACAATATGCGCAATGACATTTACGATACGAAATCTAAAGATGACGTATATCTGTGTTATTAAGCTACACAAAATATCAATTTTTAAAAATGTTAAAATATGAATAATAATATAAATAAAATAAGATAAGCCTTCGATTTTTAAGGCTGAGCTTCTTCCCTGACGAAATCTACTTTTCATAATTAATCAAAATAATTGCGGTACCGACAACTGTGATAGTGGATCATGGAGTTTAGATTATTACACCTCATAAATATTTATGAACTAATTATGGCAATGCATTGGCCAATTCCTATCACAAGTACTATTTCCCTACAACCTCATCCCCAGAGTCACAGTGAGGTGTAATAAAACAAATACTACATGGTACGATCGGGGCAATAGGGTACACTATTTCCCCTCGGTACTGGCTACGGGGTGATAGGCCCGTAGCCAGTACCTGTCTATACCATGTAGTATTTGTATACTGTTGTTTTTTCGACATCGCCGTTTCATATCAAAGTGGGCACTGAATTTACAAATAACTAATACACAATTATAGAAATAAATATAATTACAGATGCACATGACGTTAAAGTAGATAGTTAAACCTGAAAAAACAACGGAGAATATACAAATGTCTCGAAAATACACAGTGTAAGCTAGTGATGGGCCATTCCAGTTGACGTCTCGTCTATACTACCCTTTTATGGATCTTCCACACAGGGATTGTGTATAGATTTCAAATGCGAGTCACCCATGCAGGTAACCCCCACTTTGAAATTAACTATAATCCCTATACTGGATAATTATATTTTTGATAATTACATTTTTCTCTAATAATTTTTATCGAACATGTCTTAATACACGTGATAAATAATAAATAGATGGCTCATCACAATTGCGAAACAGTTACGGTCATTTCAACCAATTGATGTCGTTCAGGGGCGTATCCAGGGAGGGAGGGCCAAGTGGGCTATGTCTCCCCCCCCCCCCCCCCCCCCAATTGGCTGACGCCCAAAAATTGAAGAAAGAAAGAAAATCGAGAAATATTTGAGCTGTGACAGTGCAGTGAATCAAAATCGATGAGTTTACGAGCCCCCCCCCCCCCCCCCCCACACCAAATTGGCCACTTAAGGGGGGGGGGGAGGGGGGGTTAGAGGCGTTGCGTCCCCATACCTTTCTTTCCCTTCCTTATTTTCCAGTGCCTTCCAGATTTTCCCGGTCAATTTTTTTGTTCGGGGGGGGGGGGGGGCAATCTGCCCCCCCATCCTCCACCTGGCTATGCTACTGTTTCAGGGTTTTTTCTTCAGTTTAGTAGACTATGGATGGCCCCCTGACAATCAATCAGTATCACACCACAACCCTGCTGGTGGTTCCGTTTTCGAGTTACTATCTAGCCCGCTATCTACTGAAAATAATATCCCTTGCATGTCTAATTTATTCTTTGTCATGCTTCGGTTGAAGCCGGTACTGAATATAATTTTCAGAACTAGCCCCTCGGCTTCGAACGATTAACTTTGGTAATGTTATAGTCAATAGAGGTATCATTGTTCAGATTGTGTTATGTTAAAAGTTAAAAATTAACTATAAAGTTAAATATATACATTTAGTAAACATAATAATGTACAACAATTTAATAATCCCTAACTATTATTGTTAGGTTTTCGGATGACTCGTGTACCTGCATACTGGTTGAGTCAGAAAGAACGGGCACTTCAAGGTCCGTATGCACAAAAGAGTTAGACCGGGTCTAAAGTTAGACCTGGTCTAAGTGAAATTTATTCATACCTCAAAAGCTGTTTTTGCATTTTCATGAGATATTTTGTGCTACTTTTGAATTTTGCGTCCGAATCTTTACAATTTGTTAGCTAATTTGAGAAATAAATGTAATGAAAGTGTGCATTTCACAAAAATCGAAATCCACTTACACCAGGTCTAACTTTAGACCCGGTCTAAATCTTTTGTGCATATGGACCCAAGAGTTTAGTGCAACAAGAGTCCATCTGCAATAGCTGCTATATGTTATCACGTGTGGTAGTCTACAGCAGACCCCTTAATATAAACTTAAAGTAACACAGGGAAGGTATTGCAGATAGGATACTTTTGCACTTACATTTCAGTTATGTGAACAGGTAAAATATATAATAAATAGCTGCCACGTGTTACATTAAGGGTGCTTTAAGGTGGTATCAACCCTTTTTATATGAAGTTTGTTTCCACAGGGGCATATCTTAAAAGATATGCCCTTGTGGAAACACAATCTCACACATGGCAGCCATTGCAGATACAACTTTGTTGCACTCAACCATCGACTTGTTTGTGAAATACGTCACAAGATTATCAGGCATGTTTATTTCAGCAATAGCGGTGTTAGATACATTTAGCTTCAAAATCAAAACTAGATATTTTAATTGATCATATTGCGTAACATTTAACAATAATTTGAGTGAAGCCCTCTTTTTCAAAGCCAATCCACGGGATTACAAAGATTATGACATTCTTTCCACGCAGCTATTTATAGTATTAATTTTACCATTATACAAAACAGATTTTTCACAAACATTTCCCAATTTTCAAATCTCAAGGATTACTGAACCAATACTCGGCATGTTTGTACTTATTTCAATGCATTTCTCATGGTGATTCTAAATATGGTACTGAAATTCAGTTATTTTAACATTTTTGAATAATTTTGTTTAATTTTGGAATGTCGTCTGCTGAGACGCCTGCCGCGTGGAAAGTGTTTAATCAACCAGTCATACCAAAACACTGTGAATTTCGTAAAAGGGGTTTACTAAAAAAGATGCAATATTATAACGCAATGACCGATTTGGAAAATGATTTTGTTGAATTAATGGCTAAACTAATTCAAATATGTTTCTATCTCTGTTCTAATTTTTTGAACACGCCTGAAAATATCGCAACGCCAAAAAACCCATACCCGTTCCCTTTTCACTCACCCTGATCCGTACACACTTATAAATAGGTAGTAAAAATGACCCCTTTGCAGGGTCAACTATGCACCGACTGAAAAAGGGTTAATATGACTCTTTTCAAGTTGTTTTTACTCTTTTTCTGTCACTTTCTGGTCATTTGAGACAACAAAAAGGGGGTAAGAACTGCAACTGGAAAAGGGTCATCTTTAACCCTTTTTCAGTCGGTGCATATAGTTGACCCTGAAAAGGGTTACTTCTTAAACTACCTATTTTTAAGTGTGTACACATAATATGCAATCTACTGTGCGACTCTCAGACTAACCCTTGTGGTATCAGTCAATAGGAATGGTCCTTCAGGTAAATCTTAATATTTATCATCATATAGGCCATCTAGATGTAAATTAATGAACATCTGTATAATTCGAGGGTTTAGCGCCAGAAGGTCATAACTCAAAAAATTGCGATTTTGAGATAATAGACTTTCAAATATTTGGGACTCATTACAATACGCTGTAGCACCCAACTCGTACCTCTGAATTTAGTCAAATTATGGGTGTTTATGAGTTACCGCTTTATGGTCCTGACATTTGGTAGGTTATATGGATTATCTTACTACCAACATCTCAATTTTGCACAAAAAATGAGTTACGGCCTTCTGGTGCTCAACCCTCGAATTATATAGATATTATTGTAATATCATAAGCATCATAACATTGAATAGGATATTGAATAAAGCTGAAGTATCCTGGCAATGGTACAAGAGAACATTTGCATGTAAAGAGTCAATTACCATGATTACCCATGGTGGTATTAGGAAGAGTAAAATATGATTGACGAGACGTCACGCCTAAAGACAATGACAATTTAGTGGGCCAATTTTCCATTGTTACACACACTTGAATGTTCCGGGCCTTCTTTTTGTCTTCCCATGATTGTATGTTACACAATTCAGTGAAAATCAATTTTCCATGGCTATCGCGGCTGTTCTGTCAAAACTTTGATGTTTGTCGGGCCCTTTTTCAGCATGTTTATGCATATAGGAAGTGTTGCTTTGATACATGCCAAGCATGTTTAGTGGCAAGAACACTTACAAGGTTTTCATATGTGCATTGGCCCTTGAACATGTTTAGAGTAGACTGCCCGTTATACATAGAAAATATTAATTACTTTACACATGCTGATGGGCCAGATGGAGATACAAGGTTTTGACAGGTCAGCAACGATATGAAATGAGGAGAAAGAGCATAATTACACCAAATTGAGGTTGTTTCAGATATTATGCGCTGGACCAAGGCGTGTTTATCCAATCCATGGTGGCCATTGTGTTTGTACGTCCATGCATCTTCTCTACATCGTGTCTGTTTTCACGGTAGCATCATACGAAGGCGGGGGATCTATCTTCTCAACTCTGTTAAAATACAAAATTTAAGACAGCAACATTTTAATACTTGAATGGAATAATGCTATAATTTTCTCTACAAAATAATATTTATTTCTTTTACAGGGCGTACAGTATTATTAAAACGGCAATCCATGTTTAAAGCATATAATAATTCCGAAGTTAAAGACACATTATCAAATATATTATTCGCTTAGTCAAAATAATCAATTATTAATTTAGCTTTTTGGGTTGATTTGAAGAAGGAAAAAAAGTAAACATTGTATGTTATAGGAGGCAAATATAATTGATTAGACATGATGTTAATTTTAAAAGATTCTTTTATCTATCACACAAACCATAATGCTCGAATCATACTAGCCGGTCGCTGGTCGCAACAGGTCGCGTAGTACTCGCTAGCTCAAAAGTATCTCGGTGCGACCAAAAGTCGCATCGAGCTACTAAATCGCCGGTAGTCGCAGGTATTCCCGAACACGCAGACGACACTCAAACCGGGATAATTGCTGCTGATTGGTTAAGCTAATTTCGAAGCAAAATAACTTCCCCCATTGGTTGAAAAAGTATGGTGTTCATTACGTCATGAGCGACCGATCTTTCGAGTTGAACTGAAGTCAACTGGTGGCGACTGGTCGTTTCCAGTCAAGCGATCTCTTGATCGATGTATCGGGGTTTTTTATATGACGTAAAACTCGTCATAGGAGCGATTTAATCGCAAAGCGACCTTAGTATGTTTTCAGCATA
Source organism: Ophiura sarsii (assembly GCA_035610835.1). NCBI lineage: Eukaryota > Metazoa > Echinodermata > Ophiuroidea > Amphilepidida > Ophiuridae > Ophiura > Ophiura sarsii. The sequence continues at coordinate 38,575,841 of CM069451.1, read as the reverse complement.
AGGGTGTGTTCACATTAAAGCAAGTCTTTCCCACCTCCCAGATAAAACCTGGTTATATCCGGATATATAGCCTGGTATGAACAGGAATTTGTGGTATAAAAACGATCCGGATTAACATTTTGAAACCTGTAAACATGGTAAAAGTGCGAAAATTGTCAAAAATCCCCCCAAATTTCACGAAATGTTTGTAAATAAAATTACATTTAATAAACATGAAATTAAAATATCTTCTAAGTTACAGAGCAATATGTTTCCCAACGAATGAAAATTAAAGCCCCTTTTTACATTTCCTCTATTTCTAAAATAGGTTGAATTTGATGGGAACATTTAGACTCCCTCCTCCTATCAAAACATTGAACGGCTGTAACGAGTAAAAAATATAAACCGTAACCGCTTATATCTGACTCTCAAGTGAATCTGGTCTGTAGAACTAGTATCAGTTCCGTCGTGCAGAGCGAGCGTAACGAGATGCGACTGAAGCCCAAGCTCGAAAACGACTAGACAGAGTCTCTGCTATACAAAGGTTAAAGGGCCACAGTTTTGGGCTATTGGGGCCCGGTGGGTCCGGGGGTTCTCACATTGAGATGGTATACGTTTATGTGCCTGCCTTTTGGGGTGGTTTTTTGCAAAAATTGGTATAGTGATGGGGTGTTTTCATCACAGACCAAAGCGCCCAATTGGCAAAAATTGGGTGTATTTTGAGGCTTTTTTTGTAAAAAGCACCCAATTTGTGCAAAATTGGATGTTTTTCTAACAAAATTGGTATATTGATGGGTGGGAAATTGGCCCGAAAATAGGTATAGAAAAAGTCAAATATTCAAAGTCCGGCAGGCACATCCATGTACGATTTTGGCGAAAGTAACCCCCTCCCCGGCACGAGTACAGTGCTATAAAGTCTAACACTACTTACTGTTCTCCTGTCTCTACGTCAACTCCTGACATATGATACACACCAGAAGATATATACGTTTTCCAACTACCTCCGCAGCCTTTGCGGCCCTCTGGGTACGATGGACTCGGCACTTTATACATGTATATAGCTCTGAAGAGCCACACAAATCCATTTAAGCCTCCTAATACCGAACCAGTGATACCTATTGCTAATCCATTGTCTTGAGTGAATCCCACGGGAGTCAGGATTATCGCTAAAAGGACACATCGCACTTGAAAATCTCCTATGGTTTTTTGCTTCAGGTGGTAGATATCATAGTCGTCAGATTTACCCCAGGTATTACACCAGATTTGAAAAATAGACTGGATCAACATCTGACCGGAAAGGCTTAAAAAGACTACGCCGAGAGTAGAGCAGAACACTCGCTCGCCTTCTCCGGCGATCAGATAGCCGATGCAGAGGAGCGGAATGCCCGGAATGAACGTGGCTTGGGCTATATCATTGAATGCATTTCGCATACTATTCAAATACAGGTACCGGTAGCGATTCTGGGTTTCTTCAGAAACATTATCCCAGGTACTTTGATAGTCGTCGTCGTAAAACTCTTTTGGCTTCCAACATTTCCCCAAAAGCAAGCCGAGAAATAGGATGACCTGGGCCACCATCAATATGACTCCACCAGCAACGCCCATAGGATCGAAATTAGCTTGTGCGAATCCTGCCCCAGCCAAGGGAGTTCCAAATGTTATGAGCAGCCAAGCCAAGTCGTGAGTGTCTTTCTTAAATCGCTCGTGAAAGTTGGCTAATCTTGGCTCTTTATTGATGAAATCCTTCAGAAGGGCTACAGTAATGGCCCCAACCGTTAGCAGACCGCCAATACCTAACATTACGGGACCTGCTATGTCCAGGGCTTCCGGTCTTTCCACTGTTGACCCGTAGGCAACACATGTCATAATAACTCCAGGAATGCAAAGTAACAGAATACTTAGACCGTATATGGCATTGAAGACTGGTTGGCGACCGCTTGTTCGATTGGTTCCACCCATCATGTACTCTTAATGTGCCAGTTATCTGGAATTAGATGAATATGATATAACACACTGGTTATTAATAGAAAACATATTTTAAACCCTTAGCTTAGGGCCACTTATTAGTCGTCTTACCAGCCAGATCCTTTCTCAAGGTTAAGAGATTTCTCCATCTTGACTCGATTTCATCTGTCACTAAGTGTAAGTTTATTCACCCTGAGTGAACTGGTCAAAGTCAACTTTGGGTCAGAGTGGACATATGCCTTTAAACTCTTAAATCCACTCACTAGGTATAGGAAATCATTGATTTGTGTGACAGTTATGACAGTAATCACACACAATTCAATGAATACCTAGTGCAACTTTGCTGTTGTTATGCGCGGTCATTAAAATCGCCATAACTTTAAAAGTATCCATTCGATTTTGTTGAATGAGGTATCAAACTGCGGAGAGGAAATTTGCTCATTTACTGTTTATCTCAGATTTTTTGTACCGATTATATATTTTGAATTAGCCAACCTCAAAGCACCTGGTCAGGGACTTTATGTGCTAGGTGTATATAATACAATAAAACGTGCGTAAGTCGAATATGTATAGCGTACAGCGAGCTTTCTGTGAACTACGCCCGCGCTACGATGTTATTATTACGTAATTTAACTAGCCTATCCAAATGTTGGTTACGGGAAATAATTTTTGCTCCCCGTATACCGTATTAGCCTAGGCGAGTAGTACCCCCCCCCCCCCCCCCCACCACCCACCTGTTGCTGTATTTCCGGTTAAATATTATTATGTTACCCATCCATGGCCATAAAGGTATCAATGTCACTCGAGGGTGACAAACCAATATCTAGGTTTGAACAGTATTTTAGGCAGTAAGGAAGTGTTCATAAATACTTTGGTTGGGGGGGGGGGGGGGGGGGGGGGTTGGACATTTTTGAGCCTCGGACATAATTTTTTTCTTGATCCCCCCAAATACCGTTAATTTTTTCTTGATCCCCCCTGTATGTCTAAGTTACCGAGCATTGTTAGATTCGACCGCGCACGAAGCATGTAATTGTAAAGCGCGCACAAAATGTGGACCATTTTGTGCGTGCGAAGCCGCCAAAAAAGTTGGACTCTTATTTGATCCCCCTTTTTATAAGTACCTTTTTTGTGATCCCCTTTTTTTGTTTGGGGGGGCATTTTTCTGATCCCCCGCCCCCCCCCCCCCCCCACCCCCACCCTCCCCCACCAAGTTATTTATGAACACTCTCTAAGACAATGTCATTTCTAACATTTCACTCTTGAGTAAAAATGACCAAGGGTGAAACATCAAAAGTGAAGTGAATGATATTTCTTACAAAACTTGGCAAGATGGATTCATTGACCTCAAAAGGATACAAATTGACACCAACATCTATAGGTACATGTCGAGGGTTGAGCGCCAGAAGGCCGTAACTCAACTTTGGGCACAATGAGATTTTGGTACAAAAATAATCCATAAAACCTAGATTTTCAGAACCATAAAGAAATAACTCATAAACACTCTTAATTTGACTAAAACTACAGTTATAAGTTGGGTGCTTCAGTGTATTGTAATGAGTCCCGAATATTTGAAAGTTGTTTATCTCAGAATAACATTTGTTTGAGTTACGGCCTTCTGGCGCTCAACCCTCGATGTATAGTATAACCAGCCGAGTTACATCGTTTTTCAAAAAAAATCAGCCCCCACCCCACCCCCCCCCCCCCCCCCCCCCCCCCCTTTAGATCAGTTTTTGGCCGGCACCTTCTTATTGACCGACTTCAATTAAAAAATAATAGATCACCCCTTTTTCACCCCTGTATGCCTACAACCGTTACTTTCATGCTACAACTATTGCAATACCAAAATTGGTTTTCTAATTACACATGACCAAAGGGAGGTACAGGGCGAGTCAAAAAAAAGTGTACTCTAATTGAAAAATAAATAAAAAATATTTCTGACCACAAAATTAAGGCAACCAATAATTTAATCAAATACGTCATTTATCTGCTATCATCGTCAAAAAGAATCACGGCAATTATATATGGTACCGTTTAGTATATGAATATTTCTGTAAAAGAACTGAATTTTGAAACCGAACAAATTTGTGATTTCACGCTCAATGAGCGCTTAATAATGTATACTAGGATTAAAACATGTAAAGGATTAAACTGTCTTGTTTACTATTGAAATAATTTGGCTGACAAATGCTCATATTTCTTTTTAAAAATCCTTCAAGTTGAGTTCACCTTTTTTTTTGGACTCACCCTGTATGCCGGTTCCTTTATAATCAACTGATTTTACGTAAATTATCCGATTTATGTGGTAACTTTGGATGTCTAGTACTAGATACTAGTAGTCAACATCTATCACTGGCATTGTGTCTAGTTCATTATCTTCTTTAAAGTTCTTACCACTTTTGTTTATATATTTTGTCCCTGATGAAGGGTGGTATACGGTTACCAACTTGAAACGTTGGTCTTTATCGCGTTATTCTCCCTCGTCATTACCTGTTTCCCACACCCTGTTGGTATATCTTGCTTTTACTCTTTTTGCATATCCGATTTATGTTATTTTTTAGAAAGTAGGCTATAACATAAACAAAATGTATCAAATCAACTGAAATTGATGACAACGATTTACAGGTCTGTATAGTGTTAGTACGACATGGAATATTATTAGCGTGTTATTTCGATTTATCTACGATTTCAAGTAACCAGATTATCTATACGGTCAATGTTAGCAATAATAAGGTATGGTCGTTTTGCATTAGATTGACGCTTACATACAATTACGTAACCTGTGTACAGTCAAATAATAACGTTCTTCCAGTACGTTGGCAAAGTGTATGGATCATTCATGCTATATTCTATTTCACTATCAGGCAACGAAAACCACCCTATTCATTTTTTACGGGCGGACGGACCTGTCAAGTAAGGTCGGTCGGTCGGGTTTTTTGAGTGTGTTTTTTTACTTTAAAAAAAAAATTAAAACTTTTACTATTAGCCACAATTTCTGGCACAAATCACCTTTTCGTTGATTAATTAAAGTATGTTTCCTTCTGTTACTGTTTGCTAACGGAATGTCTGTACAGAGAGTTGTTATTATAACAACTCCCTGGTCTGTACAAGGTGAGTCAAAAAGAAGTTGTACGAGAATGAATATTTGTTTAAAAATATACCAAACAAATTTGACAAACCAATGAGGCACGTTTTCAAAAAGCAACTTATTCCGCTTATATGACAAAAAGAATCATTGAAATCGATCAATTATATCAGGAGCTATGCCTGTTTTAATAAAAGCGACCTTTTTTTAGCTGTCCACGGAACGCTTAATCTTCTTGAAATCTATCCACTCTAAGTGGACAGGAAAATGTACACACGGTCATTCATATTCAAATGAGATTATTAAAGCCCGGGAGTTTCAAACACAGGTTGGAATGGTGTGCATATAATAACAAATCAGTGACAACAATAAGAAAATGATTAAACATTGAAGGCCCATTTAAAACAATTAAAACACACCTTAGAGGACAAACATCAGCAATCATTTTGCTGCCCACTTTAGAGTGGAAATATTTCAAGAGAATTAAGCGTTCCGTGGACAGCTAAAAAAAGGGGTTCTTTTATTAAAACATGCATAGCTCCTGATATAATTGATCGCTTTCAATGATTCCTTTTGTCATATGAGCGGAATAAGTTGCTCTCTGAATACGTGCCTCATTTGTTTGTCAAATTTGTTTGGTCTATTTTTAAACAAAATATTAATTACCGTACAACTTCTTTTTGACTCACCCTGTATGTAATGTAACAGTGTGGTACAACGGAATTTCTGCCATGTCATGTAAAGGCCAAGTAACAAAATTAATGTGTTTTTTGTCCGGACTTTTTAATAATTTAGTGAGGGAGGCCCGTTTTATTTGTCACAAATTTGTTATTAATTTCTGTGCTAAGTTCCCATTGTTG
>CM069451.1:38455926-38569855 GCA_035610835.1 Ophiura sarsii | reverse complement strand
TGACCTTGCTAGAAAATAAGATAATCTCTGCAACGAGCGTAATGAACTTGTACCAGTACAGGTTTGTTTCCGATTAGTCTGAAGTATAGTATCATACTCTCGCGAGAAAAACTTGAGTTTTTTTAAACAAGTTGAACCACGCGCTAAGCGTGGCACGAGATTGATGGGGCCAACGTGCGGTTGTAGCACTGTAGGGTTTCGTAAGGTCCAGGAAGATTAGGGTTAACATATTTAAAAATTTACTTCAGAATTCAAGAGGAACATTAAAAATTGCCATTATTGTTGTTTCTACCAAGCAAAACTTGATTAAAACAACACCATCGCTATTTATTGAAAAACGCCCTCTATGCAAATATGGTTCGCGTTATTTATCAAGCGTACTGCAGGGGGATACTGTCTGACGTAAAATTCTGTTCGGGCTCGATCAGCATTTTTGGAATTGACGTTTTGTTGTACAAAGAGGGCTGATTTGTCTTAATCCTTACAGGTGTAAGTTCTTACATGTAATACAACTGTATAAATATACTAATCCCAGTTGTTATCATAATTGAGGGCGCAGCCTCCAACACATCTCTTAGTGCCCTAACGGTCCGAGGCTTATTGAAGTTGATTCCCATTTTCCTGTTGCCCTCCCGACCCATTTTTTTAGTTTTACCAACACTTTCATTATTTGTGCAAAATTACATTTTCTGACAAAGAGAGTACAAAATCTAAATTTTTAGAGGCTCTTTAATACCACCAGGCATCTCTTCCTGTTGATTTTAAGGGATTTAGATTACACTAAATTCAGAATATTAGACAACATAATTTTAACACTGCAGACGACATTCCAAAAGTTCACAAAATGTTTTTAAAAGGTCAACATTATTGAATTACACTACCATATTGTCAATCACCATGAGAAATTAATTGAAATAAGTACAAAATTCCTAGTAGGCCTATTGGTTGAGAAATCGTTGAGCTATACCGTGGAAGTTGAGAAAAGTTTCTGAAAAATCAGTTTTTGTACAATATGGTAAAATTAAATAGTCGCGTGGAATACCCGGGTGGAATGTCTTTTAACAGCTTATAGGGAAACAAATCTGAAGTTCACCATAGAACAAACGAAGTTGATGTTTGCTTATCATATGCATCGACCCCCCTTAAAATAAATAAATGGATTTTTTGTGTGTGTGGTGATTTTGGAAAATATTTTTACGTTGCTTAAAGAATATAATATAACAAATTTGTCAACTTTGAGAAAAAACACTTTCTTATTCGGAATATTTTATATTATGTAAGGCTAAGTACTATGTAATTGTAGGACAAATTATTTTATTGTTACGCCGCGTAACACCTGCCCCCCCCCCCCCCCCCCCCCCCCGCCCCACTCCCCCCCGTGTCGTGGTGTATGAGGATGGGTGTTATGGAAGTAACCACACGTCAATTTGTTGTGGGATAATGCAAGTCATCGGGGCCATTATAACACAATCATTTGACAATTGATTCCTCTTAATTTGTGTGCACCACGAAGTACTTGCGAAAGGTGCGGCCCTGTTCAAATCGTCCGTGATATGTAACTTCAAGGGCTCTTTTCTCTTATCAAATTCATAAAGGGGTACTAAGAGATGTGTTGAAGGCTGCGCCCTCAATTAGGATAAACCGGGATTTCTACATTTTTACAATACACATACTCACACCTGTAAGGATTTTTAAAAAATCAGCTGTCCTTGTGCAATAAAACGTTGTTTCAAAATATTCCATCCCCGGCTCGGACAGCATTTTATGGTTAACAGCGTTATGCTATTTTTCTTTTCGATTCAAATTACATACGATATTACATAGAGGGCTTTTTTACAAAAAAGTTTAATAAAATAGCGATGATATTTCAACATAATTATTTAAACATGATTGTTTTAATCAAGTTTTGCTGCTTGTTTGTGAGTAGAAACAACAATAATGGCCAATAATAATGATTATAATATTAAGTAAATTTTGTAAACAAAATAATCTCCTAAGTACACCTTTAAACTAATTTTGAATGAGCCTTGTTTTGGTGTAACACGGACATGGAATTTGTACTAATTCCATGCACGTACTGAAACTGTTAATATTATATCCAGTCTAAAGACAGAGTTCACTTTATATAGAAGTCTCTTTTGTATCTCTACGAACAGATAAGTCGTTATGGGGGCGCGGACAAAAGGTGGTAGAGGAGGCGGCAAGACAAAAACGAAAGAGAATGGAAACGGAAAAGCAGAAACACTTACTGACGGTCGGATAGCAGGGGAATGGGGAAGGGCGTGGTAAGTGAACAAGTCAAGATTAGATACTCTTGACACTAGCAGTAAATAGTAATAATAATAATAATAATAATGGCATTTATAATGCGCCGTCAATCTAGGTAAAACTATTCCGAGGCGCAACATATAAAACAAAAATACAAATTAACATGAAAAATAGTAGTAGTACCCCCGGTGTTGTTATAGCCTCATCCTGATGCGATTAGAATTTATTCAAGTGCTGGTATTATTATGAGCATTTAAACATCTCGTACGTAGCTAAACACGGTTTTAAGCTAAACACGCGCGCGTCTAACTTTGACTTTAACACTCTTGACACTAGTATAGCAGTAACATAGACACAGCGTTTAACTAAACGCTATTCTCGTACATTTCGTACATTTTTAATACGTATCTAACTCGCCGAAATGTGTCTGACTTTAAAAATAGGTATGGGGGTATTTTAATGCGCGTTTAACTAGACTCGCGCACCAACTGTATGCCTTGAATGATCAAACCGTGCCCGGTGCAAGCTGACGTGCGGATCGTGTAATCTTTAAAAGTACCGTGTATTTAAGGCATTCGGTCGATATCTATTGTAACCAATTAGGGCCCCAATGAAATAAATACCTGTATACAATCAACGCAGGACCACTCTGGGAACGAGATTTGCAGAGTTTACAATCGTGTTTTAAAGGATAAACTCACATTTACGTTAGACACGCGTTTAGTTAAACACGGTTTTTTAAAACCGTGTTAAAACCGTATTTTTTAAAAACCGTATTAAACTATAACACGGTTTTATTAGCTTAAAAGCTAATAAAACCGTGTTATAGTACGAGAATACGGCCCTTAGTGATTTCATTGTCCAAGTTATGCTGTATATTGGCTGCATGATCTATTATTCCAACTTTCAAACTGTAGGCCTACTGTTAATGGCCCTGTAACATTGTTGTGAATAGAGCTAATATAAACGTGTGCTTGACGTTTTTGGACATTTGACAATCGTTCGTGACACATATTTTGAAAATGCGCTGATTCCACAAAAAATCATTCTTATTGACCCCGGCCACTCGAAAATTGTCAGAGTCCACGAACGTGCAACTTCCCAACGAATTGCAATATTTTGGTTTTTATCAATGCTAGATAGCTATTTTCAGCCGACGTACATCAACGTATACCAACTTACGAGTAACGTACTACCTCTAACGTATGTCAGCGTATGTCAACGTATGTCTAACGTACCACGAACGTACCGGGAACTTATGGAGAACGTATTAAGCACACGTTGAGTACGCCGAGACATATTGAACATGCTCAATAATATTTCGCGGGCTCGACGTATTCCAAATTTTCACAGCGTATCACAGCGTGCTCTTAACGTAAACGACGTATCCCCAACTTACCCCTAACTTATATCAACGTACACCAACGTCCCGTACACCAACGTATTTCCGATATTTTCGCATACGTTGGCATACGTTCAGGTGATACGCCATGGTGTGACAGGGCCTTTGCACGTACGTACACCCAGATTCCCAAAACGTCGGGCACACGTTAGCTCTATACGAAACAGTGTGAAATGGCCTTTAGCCAGGTACTGGTACTTTAAACCATTTACTCTACTAGGGTCAATGTTTAAACCAAGGATACATGTTCCAACGTAGGCAATTGCAACGCAGGCAATTAAGAAGGGACCATATCCTTTGCCTTTAGGTCAGGCACTCCAACTCGTCTGTTGTAGTAATTATGATCTGACCATGCTGACAGTGAAGTGACAGCTGTTCATTAAAGATATCAATCTCTATCCATATCAGCTTTGATCGTTGTCACTGGTCATCCTGAATTGAAATGTTGAGTACCAGCCCTGCGTCAGACCCTGCGTGGGGAAAGCAATGTATAGCGCCCTCTGTTAAGTTAATAGTTTCATTCTATTCGTATTAATCTTCATTACCACTATTCTAAATTGACATTAACAAGAGTGATCTTCTTCTCATCTCATCAATTTTAGGGATGTTGATCTCTTCAGCTTAGTTGGCGTCCTTGTTCTTCTTGCCACCTGTCCTTTGATGGTCTTCTATTTCAACATGGCGTGTGCTCACCATGATTGTTCTCTGACGTCGCCAATTCTGGGACTCGTTAACGGTGACATCACATTTGGTGATCTTTTCAATCAATTACCACCAGTTACGCCAGAGGGATTTAAAATCGTCCTCTTATGGGTTACATTTCAGGTAAGGTAACGAATCAAATGTAGGTGTTCATAAATATTATAATCAAATCATGACACAAGGTATGTCTATGGAATTTTTGCTTCAAACTATTGACCACCCTGAATTGCTAGTCCCTCGGAATCCATAATCAGCTAGGCCTACTTCTTGGCTTGGTCTGTATATCGGCTTCTCTTTGAACGTGTGCAGCTGTAGCTACCGGGGTTAAGCACTGTCTCAAGGGACCTTCTCTTCATCTGCATTGCTCTCAGAGCACCAACTTCCGCAACAAATCTCGTTGTTCTGTTCCTTGCCAACCAGAGAATGTGTGTCGCTCTTAATATAAGATTTTTGTCGACACATTTACAATATTTGTGTGGCTGAAGCTGTAGTATTTTAGACATGGTCTGAAAGCTGTTGGTGAACCTTCCACGGGAACCTTTCTAGACAGATACACATTCGCTTGTTGGCTTCCATTCCTGCATCTTCAGATCTTGGATGTGTTCCGCGTACCTATACATTTCTCCCCTTCCCTCTTTTTCGCAAACATTTGCCTCGACAGGGACCCTCAAGCTCCATAATCACTCAAATGGTACCATTTGGGCGTGATTGTAGTTACTGTTCAGCTGATAGGCACATTGCAGGACTCTTTATCTTTGTACATTGCAACTTCCAGTGTCATGAGAGTCGAGTATTTCGATCGTAAATCCCGTGGCTCGTCGTTCAATTGACATTTCTGTTGAGAGTTTACAAACATGGTAATAAAATACTACTGCAATGCATGCCCCCAGGCCGGTGCTACTGTACACAGTTTCCCATTGCCGAGATTGAAGCCTCTAGTGTGATAGCGCCCTCAATTTGCGAGTCACATCGCGCGTCTCATGTGCGTCTCATGTGCCTTATAAGGACTTTCGTGCTGTCAATCATAGCGTTGTCAAGATAGCGCCCTCCTTTTACGAATCACATCGCTCGTACCCACGCCCATATGCCCATATATAGGATGCTTCAGTTTTGTGATTCGAATTTCCCCTCCCATTATATACTCTCCCTGATGGTCCTTACTATTTCAACCGTGTTCTACCTGTTCTCGATCAAAAAATTCGTAACTAAACACTTTATACGCGGCTATTAGTTTAACAAATACAAAACAAAATTTTCAGAAACCTTTCCCCCACTTTCAAGGTCTATGTCAAGGATTACAGACCCAATACTATGCATGTTTGTACTTATTTTAATGCATTTCTCACGGTGATTCCAAATACGGTAATGAAATTCATTAATTTTGACATTTTTGAAACATCTTGTGAAATTTTGGAACGTCGTCTGCAGACGCCTTTCGCGTGAAAAGTGTTAAGAATGTTGACCACGTTGACGGAAACCACGTGCTACCTGCTGCAGCTACATGGTCTCCAAGATCACCTGATCCAAAATATGGACACATGTTTAAAAAATAGGCTGTTTGTAATCTATGTCCTATGTTTCAAAGCTTGCTGGAATTTCCCAAACAAATCAGCGTTTTAAATGTATTGTCTTTATAATATCGATTGCCAGTCAACAATGTGAATGTTCAAGATCTTTATCCTCAATTTTATTTGCATTAAACATGTTAAAGGGGGGCACAGAGAGACTGGCGATAAAAATGAAATTTGAAAAAAAAGTCAATTGATAAGAACCCTGAAACGTAATATTTCTTGGGAAAAGGGTTGAAGTGATGGCGCTAGATAGACATCATGGGCAAGCCATATTGCCGATTTCTTTTGATAATTTAGATGTCGTCTACATCCAAGTTACCAAATTGTAAAAATATATTATATACATGATATACTGCGAATTAAAGTAAACGGTTTCAGATGGTAGTTAGTATATCCCCAAGTATTACCGTTGGTGGAAAAAAAACACCAATTACCAGGAAAATTGAGGGCGCACTTCCATACGTATCCCTTAATGCCGCTTTAACGTACTATTATAGCTGATTATATTAGGCCTAACTCAAGTCTACTCATATGCTTCTATATCTTTTCTAACAGGTTATCTTATACAACATCCCCGATATACTGCATTACATTTTACCTGGATATGTAGGAGGTGTCTGCGCAGGCGCCGTGACCCCATCAGGCGTTAAGCTTAAATACCAGGTCAATGGTTTACAAGCTTGGTTTATTTCAAACGGTAAATACCCTCAGTATTGGATACAAATCAAATAAGAGTAAAAAAAGTTGGTGTTTTAAGAGTAATATCCGTCAAACATCAATTTCACAACGAACATTTCATTAAACATTTAAAATACACTAATAACATCATCTCGTCTACCATGTCTACAGTAAGAAAACTGCGTAGGAATCGCTTTTTGCGCAAAATGGCCAAGGACAACTCATCTCCGGGATGGCATCCAGATTCGTACGGATTGAAAACCATAGATCGGAGAGGGTTAACGCACTGGGATGGACAGTTTTGTGTAGATAAACAGAACGCGGTTAAATAATGACCAACCAATACGTGTTTAGCCATGCTTAGCGAACGCATTGAACAACTCCCGTGAACGGACAGCCAGTGCGTTTACCCTCTCCGATCTACGGTTTTCAATCCGTACTAATCTGGATGCCACCCCTTGCTTAGTCAGTCGTCGTTTGTGGACCAAGGACGACTTCCTTAGTTGTCGTTTGTGAGGACTCACCTTAGCCGTCGTTTACGGCACCCAATGAGGACTTGCCTTAGTCGTCGTTTGTTGCCAAGGAGGATTTGCCTTTGTAGTCGTCGCTAGGCCAAGCCCCGAGGCCAAGGAGGATTTGCCTTACATGTAGTCATCATTTGTGGGACAACGACAACCTTTTGTGAGTACTCACCTTATAGTCGCCCTTTGCGGCCCAATGCGGACTTGCCTTCGTCGTCGTTTGTGGGCCAACGGCATCTGTCTGGCCTTCGTCGTCGTTTATGGGCCAAGAAAAACTCGTCGTAGTCGTTGCTTGTGGCCCAATGTGGCCCAGCCTTAGTCGTCGTTTGTCGCCCAAGGACATTTGGCCTTAGTCGTCGTTTGTGGGCCAAGGAAAATTCGCCTAACTCGTCCTTTGTGGACTCGCCTTTGTCGTCGTTTGCGGCCCCAAGGACGACTTGCCTTAGTCGTCGTTTGTGGGCAAATGACATCTGACCTTCGTCGTCGTTTGTGAGCCAAGAAAAACTCGCCTTAGTCGTCGCTTGTGGCCCAAAGAGGACTTGCCTTATTCTTCGTTTGCCATGTTTCCGACCTGCCTTAGTCGTCGTTTGTGAACCCAATTGACGACTCGCCTTTTAGTCGTCATTTTCGTACAAAAACTATACCCCATTCAACCACTGTCCACCATCTGTCATCTGTGATTCAACATCTTGAGATTTCGGTGACATCGACCCAAACATGTACCTTCTAGGAGATAAAGTTGAAATGGACATGGTAGTGGTCTGGAAGACTGATGTTTGACGCGTTTCACGAGTTCTCCATCATTAGTCCTTAGGGATACGTTTTTTCTAATAAATATTTTATTTAAATACACATTTATAAATCAAAACAATGAAACATTTTCTTTTGTTTATGCTTGACATTTAGGTTTATTCCTTGCCAATGGTCTCTACTTCAAATGGTTCTCGCCTACGATTGTCTTCGACCACAGTGGTGAAATGCTCTGGGTCGCCAACATTCTTGGATACGCAGTTGCCATATTCGTCTTCATCAAAGCATACAATTTTCCAACCGGTGAAAAAGACTGCAAATTTTCCGGCAACGTCTTTTACGATTTCATGATGGGAATTGAGTTCAACCCTCGTATTGGTCAATGGTTTGATTTCAAACTGTTCTTCAATGGCCGCCCTGGAATCGTTGCGTGGACCATCATCAATATGTCGTTTGCTTTCTACCAGCAACATGCTTATGGACACGTGACAAACTCTATGTGGTTGGTGAATGTGTTACATGCCATGTATGTTGTAGATTACTTCTGGAACGAAGCCTGGTATCTGAATACAATTGATATACATCATGATCATTTCGGTTGGTATCTAGCCTGGGGAGACTGTGTGTGGCTGCCGTGGATGTACACACTTCAGGTAAGAGTATTTGATACAATCATCTAAATGATCCATAATATGCAGGCCTATAGATGGGTTGATATGTGACGTCATTCCGGGCATTTGGTCGGCAGTTGCCCTTGTTCTTTGCCAGGCGGTGCGCGCGTGCATCCTGTTTGTTTAGGACCCGTGTTTTTGAAACTCGCGTCAAAGCATTACAAAGGGCAATAAGGCATGGTGGACAGTGTTGTGGTTATATATGCTGTTCCCTCAAGCATGTATCGACAGTCCAATCCCTTTGACCGTTGCGTTTGTTGATAAATATTGCTGTCACCCTATCTATGATATGTTGTGGAAACGGAATAACAGTGATTTTTCACGCGCGTTTGGTGAAAAGGTTAATATTCGTTAAGGAGCAAATCAAAACTCGACCGCGCGGCAACCGACAGTTCCGCCCGGTTGGACCGCATGTCATTGTTTAGAACAATATAAACCGGCTGCAATCGCACGGAACCTGCGGTTGCCGGGCGGTCGAGTTTTGATGTGCTCCCTTATGACATGACAGTTGTTAATCTTTACCTCATTAGATTAAAGGGTTCGTGGTTTTCACCAGATTGTACTTAATGGATGCACAATACGAGCTCGTAAGTCTGGCCCGGTAATCATACCGTCTATCTTTTAAAATAGACGATTTACAATTCCCTGGGACTTACGAGCTCGTAATGTGCATCGGAAAGTATAATCTGGTGAAAACATCATCTTTGGCGACATGTTTATCCAACATGTCCAATGGCTTCATCCTGCCTATGCTATGCATGCCCTTCGCTTAGTACAGGGGAATTTTGACATAACAATATTAAATTGCTCGGACGATTGCCGTTGCTGAATGCTGCAGTAATTTCGAGTTGTGATTGCAACACGTCCGATCAGAGGTAGTGCATAGTGTTAATGTCGTTCATCGATCAATCTTCAAAGTTTCTCACGGAGTGATACAGTAATTGTTCACGGCGTGATCAAGAACTGCATTAAACGAGTAACTTACGACAACATTCACATCTGTGACGCATCGAAGGTAGCGGTTGTGTTTTCGTGTCCCGCGTAGTGCGAGGGCGAAGACATTGTTCAATTTTGTGCAAAAAGGGGTTCGATTCGATGTCTTTCACATGTTGCCAGTTTACAAGTATTACAATAATTTATCCAATCACCTGTTACCTGATACTTTGTATTTTGTTTTATATACGACAGGGATTCTATCTTGCATATAAACCAGTAGACCTTCCAATGCCCCTTGCTGCGGCCATAATGGCTCTCGGACTTGCTGGGTATTTCATCTTCCGTGCAGTCAACCACCAGAAAGACTTTTTCAGACGAACCAATGGCGAGGGTCTTATCTGGGGCAAAAAGCCTGAATATCTAGAGGCCAAATACTACAGCGCAGACGGCAAAGAACGACGCAGTAAGCTGTTGTTGTCAGGCTGGTGGGGTATCACGCGACATATGAATTACACCGGGGATTTAATGGGCTGCGTAGCTTATTGCCTATCGTGTGGATTCGATCATATCTTGCCATATTTCTATCTTGTCTTTATGTTTATTCTATTAACACATCGATGCGTAAGAGACGAGCATAGGTGTAAAGCAAAATATGGTAAGGTGTGGGATGAGTACACAGCTAGGGTGCCTTGTCGACTGGTTCCTGGTATATTTTAGAGCGCCCTCTATACAACTTTGTCACTATTCCTGTGTTAGAACTTAGACGACGAAAATCCCCAGACCTCTCAGGTTTGGTCGGTCGGTCTAAAAATTTCCTTGTCCTTGCCGTTTTTGCCGGAAATCGATATTCATTTGCACGTGAAAATTTGGTTCTCCAAATTCGAAAAAAAAGTGTCGGCCGACAGTTTCTTTTCAATTATTCGCCTTAGGGACCGTTCATAAATACTTTGGTGGGCGGGGTGGGGGGGGGGGGGGGGGGGGGGGCTGGATAATTTCATTTTTGGTATATCAAAACTTTTTTGACCCCCCCCCCTCTCGCCATGCCACACACTTTTTTGACTCCCCCTCTTGCCATGCTACACACTTTTTGACCCCCCTGTATTACTGCCTGCACCTGAAACTTTCTTGTCCCCGTTCATTGTTATCAAGTTCAGAGAACATACTGTAGATATGATATCTTGTATGGGATTTTTTTTTTGACCATGTATCATATTCTATTTTTGATGGACGCATCACATCTAGGAGGGCAGGTTGTAGAATCTAGAGTGATCGCGAATCAGAACTCCCCCTTCAATTGCAGGTATCTTTGGTTTAGTGCCATGGTCTTTAATACCCTGAATAACTTCACATATTTATGCACGGATCTCTGTTTTTGAAACCAATTAGGATGCTCCCTCCAATTATATATTCTGGCTTTAAATATGTTTTTGCTATTGACATGAATTTGCCCTTCATTCTTTTTTAGCTGGGCTAGTACATAAAAATAGGGCCGTAGACATCTGCGCGTGTAGCGCGCCAAAAAATTAGCTATTTTTGTTGATTTATGAACGTTGATTTATGAACGTTCCGTAAATAATGTGCATACATGTAAAGCAGGGGTTTGGAATTTTGGAAACTAATGAGTGTTTTTAACTTTTTGACCCCCCCTCTGTTTGGGGTTTTCAAAAACTTTTTTGACCCCCCCTTTGCAGAGTATCAACACTTTTTGCCCCCCCCCCCCTATAATTATTCAGCCCCCCCCCCACCAAAGTATTTATGAACACTCCCTTATCACACTCACTATCTTCAGATCTTTCGTTGGGCAGACGGTCCTTAATTTATCATGATTCATCAATTCATCAAGTTCTGATGTGATTCTAATTCTTAATGATCTGTAATGATGTAATGTATGAGGGTCATTCAATAAGTTCTACCTCCTCACTCATAACATCGCTAATCATGAATATCAGCCTTATGACATTTGTCATGATTATAGCTCTGAATCATAGCTACACATTTATTGTAAATGCTTATTGATACCTATCATAGCTACACATTTATTGTAAATGCTTATTGATACCTATTTCACTTTTGTCATGATGCAATCAAAGCCAGAGAGAGATTTTGGACAACGGACACGGAAAATAACCGGCCAAAGATAAATACATGTTTTTTTCGTTTTCTCTCCGTATTGTATTATTAGGTATAACCGCCCGATTTAAATACTGAAAACAGAAAACAATGAATGATTTCTGAATATAATGCTATACTATCATATTGTATAAATCAGATTGTAGGCAATATTAACCTTTGTAGCTTGCAAATAGTATAATATCAACTCGAATGTATTGACACGCCTTTAGCATACTGGAAAACTGATATTCAGTCAAATGTTCGTTGTTACAAGTCAAGCCACAGTGATGCCTCGAATGTTAAATCTTAACATAATAGTAACTTTATCAGTTTTCCCTTATATGCAACATTTAGAATAGTTAATCAGGTAGTCAGTGATGGAAAAATATATCTTCGAGAGACTTGAAATATATCCATTTAGTCCTGTATAAAGAAGATCTCTTAGTTCCTATGAAAAGCAAATATGACTTTTGCAGCGGTTCTCTAAGGTAGGGTTAAAATTGATGGCTGTCCTGGTCTGGTTCTGGCTAATTAGAGTGCATTTTCCGCCAAGAAATCAGTCACTTGTACTGTTTAAAGTCTGTTCAAGAGATATTTGTAACCGATTGTAATTGACCGATAGGCATATTTGTCTCTTAGAATTGGCCAAATGAATAACACTTAGGAGACATTTGGCTGTTTTTACCCGTTTCCGTCGCACTAAATGGAAGGTTGGTTTTTACTGCATATCCAGAAAAGTACAATGATTATTCAGACCAATTTACTATGATTTTGTAGCTGAGATTCAAAGCTTTAATTGTGGAATATTGCATACGACTGGCTTGTATAATAGCAAAGTTATGAGGTAGGAAGGTAGAACTTATTGAATGACCCTCGTATGTTACCGCGTTTTGCTATAGTCAGTGTCATAATGCTATGGACATAATTCAAATAATGCGTGCGTACGTGCTCGCATGCGTACGGCGAGCGTGCGTGCATAAACCCGGAAAGGCGTACCGGACGCTTTCGAAAATGACCGCGCGTCTTAATTGGTCAATCGTGAAATCGTCACGCGATGCAGGCATAGTTGTACGCGGATTTCATGCATCTATGCAACTCCGCGAACAACAACAAAACACGCTCGCGTGAAATACATGTAGCTTGAATTTCGTCCATAGCATTATGACCTTGACTATATAACAATGCTATCATTCGTCGAACGACCAGAGGCTGTCATCAGATACGGTATATACTATAGTCGGATTTAAAATTGAACGAACACATAGAAGCAGCGTATTGCGTACATTGCCTGAAGCGAGCACAACCTGCGGCATGATAATCTCGGGCGCGTTCATCTTGTGCTGCTTGCGTGTTGTTCGTTCAATTATTAATTTGACTATAGTACTGCTGTTTTAAGCTCGATTAATCAGTTTCCAAGCATGTATTAAGAAAACATTACAGCTTGTTTATATTTGCCATTTTTGTTACTGATGCTCTGTTATTTGTGAAACATTAGTGGAATAAATATACAAGTGTCAAAGTGTAATATTTTTCTTTTTTAACAAATGTAGCCTGATAAACCCCAATGAAATGAGGCTGATATACAAGTTTATACTTTACTAAAAATGGTCATAGGTGAGTGACAAGTATTTCATGTAACGTAAGGGTGGAAAATATGACTATATAACAATGCTATCATTCGTCGAACGACCAGAGGCTGTCATCAGATACGGTATATACTATAGTCGGATTTAAAATTGAACGAACACATAGAAGCAGCGTATTGCGTACATTGCCTGAAGCGAGCACAACCTGCGGCATGATAATCTCGGGCGCGATCATCTTGTGCTGCGTGCGTGTTGTTCGTTCAATTATTAATTTGACTATAGTAATGCTGTTTTAAGCTCGATTAATCAGTTTCCAAGCATGTATTAAGAAAACATTAAAGCTTTTTTATATTTGCCATTTTTGTTACTGATGCTCTGTTATTTGTGATACATTTAGTGGAATAAATATACAAGTGTCAAAGTGTAGTATTTTTCTTTATTAACAAATGTAGCCTGATAAACCCCAATGAAATGAGGCTGAAATACAAGTTTATACTTAACTAAAAATGGTCATAGGTGAGTGACAAGTATTTCATGTAACGTAAGGGTGGAAAATGTGTCTTGTAATATGTTTTTTACACATATTGAATGGGGAAATCATTTGGCGTGGCGTTCCCTTAATTTCGCCGGTTACAATCTGTCTAATTTGAAATTGATTCCTTATTCTATAATCAGGCCCGTAACCATAATTTGTAGGGTGGTGTGGGGGGAGGTGGGGTCAAAAGTGGATATTTTTTCCCAAATGAACCTCTTTTAAGAAGTGTTCATAAATACTTTAGTAGGCGGTGGAAATGTTTGAGCCTCGGACAAATTTTTTTCTTGATCCCCCAAACACCGTTAATTTTTTTCTTGATCCCCCTTTTATGGTGATTTTTTCTTTCTTAACCCCCCCCCTCCCTGTATGTCTTATTTACCGAGCATTATTATATTTGACCGTGCACGAAGCATGTAATACACGTTATTCGTTATTGGCGATTTCATGTCAAAGAGGGAGACTTACTCGATAAACATACAATCTCGTACCTTTACTGCAATATAATGAACTGTGAACTTCTACATTTTCATAGATAGTGTCGGTTACCAGCAAACATTTCATTTCAAACTATAGTGGAATAGATAATTTATACGTTCAAGTTTATTTCACGAATGTAATAAGGTCAAATATTGAACAGCTCAGAAGTATGGAGAATTTTTATGATTAGTGCAAAGTTCACGACATTGAAAAATTACATCACTCTCATCTCGGCTACATCGCTAGCCTTATTTTCGGAGCACTAATTGCTCTGAGCATGCTCAGTTGGATAGCACGGCCCTCTTTTGACGTAAGTGCGCCAATTACGAATAACGTCTATTGTACAAATGTGGGTTCTTTAGTGCGCGAACAGTGTAAAAATGGGGACCTTTTTTTGTGTGCGCGAAGCGCCAAAGATTTGTTTTTTGTTTTTGTGTGATCCCCCTACTAAGTACCTTTTTTGTGATCCCCCCTTTTGGGGGACATTTTTTTCTTATGATACCCCTTCATTTTTTCCAACCGCCATACCCCACCAAGGTATTTATGAACACTCCCTTACCACGTGGAAGTGGCGAATTGAGCAACATTTCGGGGTGTGGACCCCGGGTATGCTCCGTAAAACTGCCATAACTTCTTCATTATTCATTTAATCTCCATAAAAGTATACATTTTTTTGCAGAAAAGGGTTTAATGAATCCAACCATAAAAATCATGAATTGACCATTTTGGAGAAAATTATAAAAAACACGTTTTTTGACCCATTTTAGGTTTGGAAAAGTTATCTAAAAATATATTGTGTCAAATTTTGTCATACTAGTTCTGTTATAATCCTGATAACATTCTCTAGGAATTTTTTTAATTTTTTTAATTTTTTTTAGTATCTTATTTATTTTTTGAATTATTAACCAAAACGTGCCAAAAAATGTGATTTTTTACCCCTGTATCCGCCATTGTATTCATGATACTTCTATCTTCTATTCTGATATAAGCTTTTATCATCTTAAGTTACTATGGCGATGTGTGTACCGAGGCTATTTCCGTGTCAACGCGCAATAAAAAGATAACAAAGCCGTTCAGTATGCGTAACGAATCTACTTATAGTTGGGGTCGGGGTTAGAGTCAACTGAAATGTCATAACAGTAGTGGCATTGCGATGTGTGTGTCGTGCATACTCGTACATGTGTATATACCATGGATACGGAATGGAGAATTAACACACATTACATGTACAAGCCATAAAGTAGCTCTCTAGGTCTTTCTATGTATGTTGATATTCAACATGTACAGGATATACATGTATAAATATATCGCCCACGAGTTTTGTAATTGCTTAATGACATAACGCTATTTGAACGATGACTGACTTTGGCATGTGTACACAATAAGTTATAATATAACGTTATCATGGTAAGTATTTATGTAAATTCAATTCATTGTAAATATATTAATCACAGCACAGTCATATTTATATACAGGAATACAACAATATTGTTCTAATGATTACTGTGTAATCTACTGGTAATTTCGTCGTAGCCATGTTATCAAGTGTGATAGGCCGCCTGCATGGCACTGAATATGTGGCGATTTCGGACCTCCACATGAATTTAATCAATTTCGTTTAGTAACTTTCTGATACAAGACAATCAAGGGAAGTGGTAAGTGACCGGAGTTAGTGTGTGGAGAGGGGCGTGGCTGCGTATTCCTAAATGTGCGATTGGAATTCCCGCTACTCTGTTTGTGCACCGTCGAGGCTCTTGAATATCAATCGTGTATCGGTTTCGCAATTTGGACATGTTCGATTCTGAGTATAATTACTCCAAATACAATACACACACATTTGAGTTTGGAAAAGATTAGCGGTATTTAATCTCAATGCATAGTTCCATGCTTGCGCTATAAGCCATTATCGACTGACATGAATAAATTAATCATTGCCTCATATACTGCATTAAACCGTATGAATATGAATGAATGATGCGTAATATTATAGTGTTTTGTCCAAAAAACTTGCAAACATAATCGGATTTATAGGAAAATGAAAATCTCTTGACACATTTGAACAGGTGGATATGGGGCTGGTACTATAGAGAGCTAATATGGGCATGCACTACACTAGTATGTTATTATAATACATGTTAAAGGTGACATCCAGCAATTACGCCTTGAATCAAGGCTACACAAAGACGGCTGATTTTTCTGATTCCTTTATACAGCAGCTGTAAGTTTGTGTATGTAAATACAATTGTAAACATGTAGAAATCCCGGTTTTTTATCCTAATTGAGGGCGCAGCCTTCAACACAACTCTTAATTAGTACCCCTTTTGGTCTAAAAACTCATAAATATAACATATTTAGGGGGGGGGGGGGGAGTAAGATTTATAAGGGTATTTGATTAGAAAATATCAGGCCGCTAAACCAGAGAACTATAGTATAAGTTGCATGCATGTTGTATAGCTGCCATTTTGCTTAGTATTCAACATGTTCAATGATAACATTGTCTGCTTTCTCAAAACTCCCTCCAACTTCCAAGCCGCCTTTATTGTAGGGCCCTATTCATACTGTTCATTGATTAGTGTAAAAATAGTGCTTGTAGAGTGACTTCCATACATAATAGCCTTGTAAAGAACATTAATGTTACGCTACTTCCCAAATCACTCAAAACAGCTATTGCATACACTTTTGTTTACCCCAAGAATTATTTGCAGACATCAATAACACTTCGTCCAATGGGTGACAGCCTCCAGGTGACGTCACACCGAGCATTTGGTCGGCAGTTGCCATTGTTCTTTGCCCGGCGGTTTGCGCGCGCATCCTGTTTTGTTTAGGACCCATGCTTTTAAAACTCGCGCCAAAGCATTATAAAGGGCAATTAGGCATAGTGGACAGTGTTGTGGTCATATGCTGTTCCCTCAAGCATGTATCGACAGTCCAGTCCCTTCGACCGTTGCGTTTGTTGATAAACATTGCTGTCACCCTATCTATACTCATGATGGTAGTTGTTCTACATGGTCAAACAATCCAATTGTATAAATGTCAATCAGAACAACTGAATAGATTCTGCATTTTGCACGTGGATTTAATGGTTTAGTGATTAACAATACCCAAATCATAAGGTCCACAAAACAAGATTAATTGGAGCATGGAATTAGTAGATCCAGACAAACTATTTAGATATAATTTGGATCTACATCTACTAATTCTATGATTTGACGCTAGTTTAGGAAAACATGAGCATGAGTGAGTTTTTCCTATTCCAGCATTAATTCGGATCCACGATACCTGGGCACTGTCTATCCAATCACCTTTTTTCTTAAGAATTGTCAATTTTAGACCCCTAGCGTTACCGCTCCCCATCTCGAAAATCTCCCTTAGTGTTAGACTGACGCGCCCGCCCCCGGGTCTCAGGGGCGTGTTATTAAAGGGGCACTGAGAGATTGCCGAGAAAATTGAAATTTGGAAAAAATGAATTGTTTCAATAGATAAGGTATTAATCCCCAATGTCTAATGTGAGTAAAAATTCATGTGGACGAGGGTTTTGGGCGTGAATATCTTGCGAATAATAATATTATATAAGACGCCATCCACAAAGTACAAAGGTCATTTTTCTTTATTTGCCATTAGTTGAAACGGTAACGTTACTCAGATCAAATAAATGGCCATTTTAGGGTTGTTTCAATTCCTACTTGAAAATAGTACCAAATAACAGTGAGAACAAACAGGGGTTAACGAATTTATCATTTAGTAGACATGAATGCAATGAGGAACGAGGAATAATTAAATCATAGGCCTAATTCAATATTTTGTGCAACTTTTCCCCAATTTGTTCAATGTTTTTCAAATTCTTTAAACAACATGATTCGTTGTTTTGTTTCTCATAATATGTCATTATTTTACTTTTTCTATTGTAGGCCCCTCCCTCAAACCTCAAAAAATGTTTATTGGTTGAATCATGATAATGCTCTGCATGCACTGCAGCCCCATTTCAATGCTCTTCATGTACTGCAACTCTACTCTTGTTTTGCACACACTAATTCATAGCCACAATAAAATCTCTGCGTAATGCAATGTGATGCAACATACAAGTCTCAACATACAAGTTCATAGACTCATGGCTAAAGATAACAGGTTTTTTTACCGGGAGCTACTTTTTTTCAAAAGTTGCGCCCGGATCATGGGATTTATTGTGAACCGGGAGCTACTTTCAGTCTACCAGGAGCTAACTTTTTTTTTATTAAATCCAGCGTGGCAGCATTGTCAACTCGAAATTTGATGTCTTGGGCGAGCTCCCCGATCGTCAACGGGCGCTGGTTTGGACAAAATATCAGCGCTCGGTTGTTTATTTTTCAGCATTACCGGGCGCTATGGCAGAAAGACAGTGGGGGTAAAAATCGCCCAGCGCCCGCTTATCTTGAGCCTTGCATAGACTTACATACATATTGCCCTTGTGAATCTTTAAATCATAAGCCTATCTATTTTTAAGTTTAAGCTGAATTTAGAAGACTAGCCTAGCTTGAATGAAGTGCCTCCCTTGATTTAGGGTACGGTATCCATGAAATGCTTTGAGGTGAACAACCAGTTTACTATTTTTAGTATAACAGCCAAGCCAAAATGAAATAAAAACTAAAGCATAATGTCTGCCTAAAAACGGGCTTGGTATGTGTGCAAAACAAAGTAAGCTTACCTAGACAGAGGCCTTAGATTTACCTAGATAACTGCCTAGCTCAGAGTTTCTTAGGTCTTTATGATATTCTGAGCACATGAACTTACCATTAAGTCAATGTGATGAGTTAATTAATTTCCATTGTCTTTTAGACAACTGGTGGCTGCAGCTCTCGCACAGAACTGTTTAGAAAATCTGCCATCTTGGATTTGTAGCAATGATCAGTCCCTTAAACAGATCCTGGTTATGACACTCACTGCCTATACTATTCAATGAATGCAAGTGACATATTGTTAGTTCTGTGTTATCAATGATAGATACGGGCCCATAGCCCATACCAGTAGTGATAAATTACTCTAGTAATACGGGGACATATTTATTGGGGCATTCATTAACTAATCACAATGCAGCATTCATGACTTCTTCTTCTTCTTCTTCTTCGGCCTCCGTCAGATTTGACGATTGGCTGCCATACGATCACATCTCCGGATCATCTTTCTTCAAGCTACTCTGTCTTGTGCCAGACGCTTGGCCTTTATAAGACTCATACCAGTCCATAATTTCCTTGATGTTGTCAAACCATTGTTTCCTTTGACGACCTCTTTTCCTGCTGCCTTCCACTTTCCCTTCTATGATGTGGAGTGCCAGTAAGCTACCACTGCCTCTTATGATGTGCCCGAAGTAGGCCAGCTTTCTTTTGATAAGCTCTCCTAGCAGTTGTCTCTTTACACCAAGTTCTTCCAGGATACTTATGTTGGTTCTTTTCTCCTTCCAGTTAACTCTTAACATTCTTCTCCAGATCCACATTTCAGCAGCCATTATGCGATTTTCATCTGCTTTGGTTAGAGTCCATCCCTCCAGACCGTAAAGGAGCACGCTCCATACCAATGCTTTTACAATCTTTGTTTTAAGGTTTGTTGTGAGGTTGCGGTCATTCCATAGGTCCTGGAGTTTTTTCACAGAGCCTAGGTATTTGAAGCGACTGACTTGTTCAACATCCTCACCATCGATTGAGATATTATGCACAGGCTGTTCTTCTCCAGTTGCATCATTTACGGCTGATGTTAGCCTCTCGATGTCTTCTTCAGAGGTTTCAAAAAGTGCAGTGTCATCGGCATATCTGAGGTTTGAAATTGGTGTACCGCCTACTTTTATCCCATACTGGTTTACATCAGCGTCTCTCGTGACTTTTTCTGTGTAGGAGACGAACATGTGTGGTGAAGCAATGCATCCCTGCCTCACACCTTTACCTAGGTTGAATTCATCTGTGTTTTCACCATTCCATCTGATCCTTGCCTTCTGATTCACATAGAGGGATTGAAGCAGTGCTACACGATGTGCCGGAAATCTCATCTCTATCATTGCAGAGAAAAGCTTGATGTGGCTCACAGAGTCAAATGCTTTAGAATAATCTATGAACATGATGAAAGCTTTCTGACCTATTGCAATGATTTTTCTCCATCAAGATCTGCAGACAGCATACCGACAGTACCCCTGCCTTTCCTGTAGGCGGCTTGCTCTTCTGGAAGTTCTTGATCTAGTTTGGCTTTCAGGCATAAGATGATGATCATCAGTAGCACCTTACTTGTATGGCTGATGAGGGCAATTGTCCTGTAGTTAGAGCTTAGAGCACTGTTTGCGGTCGCCTGATTTGAACAGCATGAGCTTAGAGCACTGTTTGCGGTCGCCTGATTTGAACAGCATGACAAATTCTTGCACTACTTAATGATAAATGTATATGTACGGATGGAAATATCTCTTTTGCAGTGGCGTGTACCTGATTTCCCTGGTTGGGGGGGGGGGGGGGGGGGGGGGGGAGGGGTGCTCTCTCACAATGACTTCACACTATTTTGCCCGATTATCTGTTTCTGAAATGTGCGCGCGTATTTATATCAATTTGTTTGTTTTAAACGGTCTTCTAAATTGACATTCCTGAACATATGGCGAACATTTGCTATATTTAGAAATAATAGGCATATTACGACGGGTATTAAACAAATTATAAATATTTTTCAACAAATTATAAATATTTTTAAACACGACGGCGAACCTGTTTAAAAATATTTATAATTTGTTTAATACCAGTCGTATGCCTATTATTTCTATATATTTTCCCTCTACAGGGAGGACGGCACTTGATTATTACACCCTAGCTACTATGGGTAATACTAGTGGCAGGAGACTGGGAAACGTGATCGCTTAGGTTTGAATTTCAGATGCTTTACCATGCGAGGTCTTGTCGCCCAATGGATAAGGCACTTGCCAAGTAAGCAAGAGGTCCTGGGTTCGATTCCCGGGTCAGATCGTTTTCCCATAATTGTCTCTTTTCTATCCACGGCGGCGAACCTGTTTAAAAATATTTATAATTTATTTGCTATATTCATACTAATTTTGGTGTCGATTCCCTTGGATAGAAATTAAGTAAAACCTCTTAAATACTCCCAATGGGTGCTATTCCCCCGAATGATAAGTGGTGGGGCCCCGCCCCTCCCCTTAGAACCCGCCACTGTCTCATTGGTGTCATCGTAATAAAAGTAAAAATGACTTGACCGCTGGAGCCCAGCGGATGAGTGTCGCAGTTCCGCTTAAATAACATGAGATAAAAGTCACACTTTGTGAATCTTATGCAAATGTTGCCGGTTTATGGACCTTAGGCAAAGGTTGCCTGTTCGATTGGTTTGTTTGTTCAGCGTAGTATGTGAACTGGCCTATGGGTAGAGATAAATAGTCATGTATGGTTTTATTGTAAAACCTGGCAAAGTGATCTCTTTTGATGAATTCAAAACCCCTAATCGGCCCCTAATATGCTAAACGAGTACAAATCTGCCAAAGAAATCTTTAAAAAAACACCTTTCAACCATAATCTGTCAGCTTTACTCTTATTTTTGTTCACCAGCAGATAACATTACTTGATCTGAAAGAAGCCTGATCTCCACTGGAATAGTAATTGGAAGTATTTCAGCATGGGGGTTGGTGGTCGGAGAAGAGGTGGTCGACGGCGAGCAGGGGGTGCCGGACGTCGACGACGCGCAAGAGCGAGACACCACCATCATGCCAATCGCCACAGGGCCGTGATTCACAATCATGGACATAGGCAACATAATAGATTATTTCGAGTTATGTTCGGGGGAAATGTGACACATCATCATTCTCAACCTACCGCTACAACGCCTGTAGAACCTTCCTCACCTTCCACGGTGGGTTCCAATACCAACCCGCAAGGTCAACCTGCATTCGCAACTTTATTTAGATTTGGCTGTTTTCTACTGTTCCCTGGCACAATCATGACATGTATTGCCTTTCCAACATGGTCCTCCATCGGCCTTTCTATAACTGGTCCGTTAATGCTAGTACTAGGCGGATTAATGACGATCGGGACTGTCTTCCTTTCATTACTTAAAGATACAAGTAGTAAAAACCCAAGACAGCATGCCAACTGGAATGCACGTGTCAAGGGGGAATCGGAAACTGTGAGCTGGATATTGATTCTCGTAGGATCTGCATTAGCCTGTGCTGCTTTCATTCCATTTCTTTTAAGCAATCTGGGCATAGCTAGTCTTTGCATCATTGGATCGGGTGAGCTCATACTTATATTGGGTTTGATACACGGACGTGTCCAACATGAATCCACCCCAGATACGGAGTCTCCATCCAATGGCTATGGAACGTTAGGTTGGGCATTTATCATTCCTGGTATTTGTTTATCATGCGTGAGTTGGATCCGATACAACCGACCGATCTCTGGAATTACTGGTGCTTCGATGTTAACGCTCGGAAGCGCTTTGGTGATAACATCAGCAATAAAACAATGGAACAGTGTAGGATCCAGTGCGTCTTCACCCGGTCCTCTCAGTCCCGAGCAAATAGGAATCAGAGGATCTGCGCTACATAGCGTAATATGGCTTTGTTTCCTGTGTGGCATTATCCTCACTCCTGTAGGATTCACACACCTTCCACCTGGATTGGCCTTGGGAATTGCCGGTGCGTGTGCGCTAGGCATTGGATTGCTTGGATATTTAATATTCACAAAGTGTTTATTCCCGCAATATTTTACACAACCTACACCTGACGCCACAAATAGCACTGATGTTGAGTTAGGCCCACAACCAACTGGTGCTGGTACGGCTGTTACCAACGGACATGGACAAGTAGATGAAGGTCTACCCAGCTATCATGTAGCCTCTGGAATGCCTATGCCACCGTCTACAAGTGAATTTTACCCGCCACAGATGGTCTTCGCACCACCAGCGTCAGGATTTATTTATCCAAACAGTGGTCTTGTCATTCAGTAAGTATATTTATTGTTCACCCGAATAACAAGTACAATTAGTAATCTGTCGCGCTAAAGGCTTTCTTTCGTTAGTTAGCGAGCTTTGGACCTTTAGCAATTTAGTTGGGCATTCATTTCAGCAATCAAGTTCAAGTTAAGAAATATTGCAATTATTTTGTTTGTCATTATTATAGGGTTCTCAGAATTGTAGTTCTGTTTTCTACACACAGAACCCTGAATGGTCGGTCATGAATACTCTTCTAGACGTAATGGAAAAGATCTTTCTAGTGAAACTAGAATGAATATTAATACATGTATAATCATGATAATGAAACAGCCAGTTATATA
This sequence comes from Ophiura sarsii, assembly GCA_035610835.1. Lineage (NCBI taxonomy): Eukaryota > Metazoa > Echinodermata > Ophiuroidea > Amphilepidida > Ophiuridae > Ophiura > Ophiura sarsii. The sequence continues at coordinate 38,546,368 of CM069451.1, read as the reverse complement.
GAGCCCTTACCCCCACCAATCGCTGCGATCGAATAGCACAGAAACAGAAAACAAGCTGAGTGACACGAGCATGTCGATTCGATTAAAAAAGGTATAAACACTACATCATAAGACTTATATTAAAGTATTTCATTGTGTTTTAGAGATGCTAAGAAATATACACCGTATCTTGAATCTGGATCTGAGTACTCGCTGCGTCTCGATATTCTCATTCTTAATTTCAGCATAAATACTGATTTCAGGATCTAAATAACAGAAGAAAGGCGATTCTTTCTATGAATACCTTTACATCATTGAATATTTTGTTATTAAGATGGTATTTACTTTAAACCCTTAGGTCCATGCTTACCAGCCAGATCATTCGGGAATATCTCAAGGTTGAGATTTCTCCATCTCAACTCTATTCCACCTGTCATCAAATGAGCAGGTGTAAGCCAGTTCAACCTGGGTGAACTGGCCAGAGTGAACGTTTGCCTTTCATTAGTCCCTTTTGGACCGCCTTATTGACAAGTGTTCTTTTATATTTAACAGGCCATCGTCACCACCACCACCACAGTTTCCCTCATCTACACAGTACATGCCAACACCCGGACCAGGTACAGATATGGACAATGAACCTCCACCTCCTTCGTACGATGAAGTTGTCAAAGGAATGACAGGTGACATCAGCTATGAGCCTCCTACCTCACACAGATTGGATGAGCCGACTTCCGCAGATAACTTTGATGAGTCGTCTAGCACAGACAGCTTTGATGAGCCGCCTACTTGATTTGCATTAGATCTAGTAATCCTCTGACTACCAAAATGCAGTGTCCGTCCGAGGGTGGAGTCCGAGGGATATAGAGGAACAGGCAGACACGTGTACTGCCCCAGTGGGCTATAGCAGCAGTACATTGTACTATAATATTATAAAATTATATATTTTTCTCTGAACCCAGTCATCAAGTCAAATAACAATAGCAACATTAATGCTTATGTTATTTGTTCATGAACAACAAAGAAAACAAGTTTGAATAAATTTAAAATTACACTGAATTCTTTTTGGGTGTCATTTGAAGATTTGGGTTAAGGCTATAACATCCTAAGGTGTCATGTTCAGTTTTGTCCGAAAAGGATTAGATTCGATGTCTTTCACATGTTTACTAGGTATTACAATAATTGATTCAATCACCTGTTATCTGATACGCTGGTTTTGTTAACACTTCAGGGATTCTATCTTGCAAATAAACCAGTGGACCTTCCAATGCCCCTTGCTTGCTGCGGTCTCGAACTTGCTGGGTGTTTCATCTTCGGTGCAGTCAACCACCAGAAAGACTTTTTCAGACGCACCAATGGCGATGGTCTTATCTGGGGCAAAAAGCCAGAATACTTAGAGGCCAAATACTACAGCGCAGATGGCAAAGTACGACGCAGTACGCTGTTGTTGTCGGAGTGGTGGGGAATAACTCGAAATATAAATCACACCGGGGATTTAATGGGCTGCGTAGCTTATTGTCTATCGTGTGGATTCGATCATATCTTGTCATATTTCTATGTTGTCTTTATGTTTATTCTATTAACACATCGATGCGTAAGAAACGAGCATAGGTGTAAAACAAAATATGGTAAGGTATGGGATGAGTGCATAGCAAGGGTGCCTTATAGATATGCTGGTTCCCTGCACCCTGGATCCCCGGCCCAACTTATCCATAGGTGCAGGTACAGGCAAATCCATTGCCGGCCGTAACCGTAAGTTCAACACATTGTCGCTCTGTTATGACATAAGGTAAATAACGATCAACACACTGTAGCTGAGATAACGCATAGAACGCTGAATGCATTGTCGCGCTGCCATAGCTACAGCGCGATGGGGGAACGCGCTATGACATGCGTGGGGGTGCGTGTGAAGTCCGGCGCTGTGGTTAGCGCAGATACACATGTAGTCTGTGCCAATCAGCAAATTTGTTATCATTCTAAGCGTGACGCTGGCTTTATTTGTGGATCTATTTTTGTCAATCATGAATATGCATGACTTTTTATGCCAGCAAATCAGCTTTGAGCGGAAATCGGCGCGTACCTGCATCTATGGATAAGTTGTGTGGAGCCCATTGATGCAGGGAACCAGCATACCTTATAGACTGATTCCTGGTATCTTTTAGAGCGCCCTCTATACAACTTTTCCTCTATTCCTGTGTTAAGGGCCCTTCACATGTATCCGTGAGAGCTAGGCGGCCCCTTACCGTGTGAAAATGGGTGCGGACGGCGGCCGTTGAACACGTTCAGGGGACTTTGTCGGCTATCCGCGCCCGGCAGGAGTTTTGAGACGGTACAATTGCGAGGAAACTGTAATAGGATGTTTTAATAGAATTTTACGGAGACGTTATGAGATTGTCAATACGTTAACAGAATGTTACCCCGGCGTTATGTGGCAGCTAGTACCGTGCAAACCCGTACGGTGTCACACTTCGAGCGCCTGTTGAGAGTCCGTTCCGCAAAAGTGGATATTTTTTCTCAAATGAACCTCTTTTAAGGAGTGTTCATAAATACTTTAGTAGGCGGTGGAAATGTTTGAGCCTCGGACAATTTGTTTTCTTGACCCCCCTTTGATGGTGATTTTTCTTTCTTGACCCCCCCCCCCCCTTGTATGTCTTATTTACCGAGCATTGACACCGCGCACGAATCATGTAATACACGTTATTCGTTATTGGCGATTTCATGTCAATGCAAAGAGGGAGACGTACTCGATATTACGCTGATAAACATACAAATTCTCGTACCTTTACTGCAATATAATGAACTGTGAACTTCTACATTTTCGTAGATAGTGTCGGTTACCAGCAAACATTTCATTTCAAACTATAGTGGAATAGATAATTTATACGTTCAAGTTTATTTCACGAATGTAATAAAGGTCAAATATTGAACAGCTCAGAAGTATGAAGAATTTTTATGATTAGTGCAAAGTTCACGACATTGGAAAACAACATCACTCTCATCTCGGCTACATCGCTAGCCTCGTTTTCGGAGCACTAATTGCTCTGAGCATGCTCAGTTGGATAGCACGGCCCTCTTTTGACGTAAGTGCGCCAATTACGAATAACGTTATTGTACAAATGTGGGTTCTTTAGTGCGCGAACAGTGGGAAAATGGGGACCTTTTTTGTGTGTGCGCGAAGCGCCAAAGATTTGTTTTTTGTTTTTGTGTGATCCCCCCCCCCCCTACTAAGTACCTTTTTTTGTCAGTGACCCCCCTTTTGGGGGACATTTTTTCTTCTTCTGATACCCCTTCATTTTTTCCAACCGCCATACCCCCACCAAGGTATTTATGAACACTCCCTTACCACGTGGAAGTGGCGAATTGAGCAACATTTCGGGGGGTGTGGACCTCGGGTATAGCCTCCGTAAAACTGCCATACATGGTGAGTCAAAAAAAAGTTTACCCTAATTGAAAAAATCAAAACAAATATTTTTGACCACAAAATCAAGGCAAACAAAACTTTAAATGATTGCGCCATTTCTTTGCCACCATCTGGAAAATAAATCACGCTATTTGATGATACCGTTAAGTAAATATGACTATTTCTGTACAGGAGCTGTTTTTTCACCAAAAACACGGTTTTTTAATTTCATGCTTAACGAGCTTAATAATGTTTACTAGGATAAGGCTGTAAAGCATTACGCATCTTGTTTATTAAAAGAATTAAGTAGACAATAGACTTGTTTAAAATTGTCTCCTAATAGATTAAAACAAATAGACAGCTTTAAGGCCTATTTATGACACAATTACCACACTTTAATCATTTCATAACAAAGGAATTGATCCTTTCGCTGTCGGTATTGTAATTTTTTATTGGGCGTATCTTATGAAATATAATGGTCAAGATCTGGAAGCATGTTCGGACGTTAAATTGGTCACTTTTATTCAAAACAGCGTAAAATAAGTTTCCCTCAATTAATCTAAACCAGATAAAATTCATATTGAAGCTAATTGATTTGTCTTTATACCGTAGTAAATAGTTTTGAAAACAAACGAATACTTTTTTCTAAACAAATCGCTGAAGTTGAGTAAACTTTTTTTTGACTCACCCTGTAACTTCTTCATTATTCATTTAATCTCCATAAAAGTATACTTTTTTTTGCAGAAAAGGGTTAAATAAATCCAACCATAATAATCATAAATTGATCATTTTGGAGAAAATTATAAAAACACGTTTTTTGACCCATTTTAGGTTTGGAAAAGTTATCTAAAAATATATTGTGTCAAATGTTGTCATACTAGTTCTGTTATAATTCTGATAACATTCTCTAGGAATTTTTAATTTTTTTTTAGTATCTTATTTATTTTTTAAATTATTAACCAAAACGTGCCAAAAATGTGATTTTCATGGTTTTGGAGGTAATAAAATCACATGTTTGCGTGCAGTTTGACACGCTCCCCTGTATCCGCCATTGTATTCATGATACTTCTATCTTCTTTTCTGATATAAGCTTTTATCATCTTAAGTTACTATGGCGATGTGTGTACTGAGGCTATTTCCGTGTCAACGCGCAATAAAAAGATAACAAAGCCGTTCAGTATGCGTAACGAATAAATAGTTGGGGTCGGGGTTGGAGTCCGACTGAAATGTCACATAACAGTAGCGGCATTGCGATGTGTGTGTCGTGCATACTCGTACATGTACACTGCTCACAAAAAGTATCGAAACACTTAGAAATGATCCAATATATAACGGCTCGAAAGGGTATGCATTAATCGAAGCATTACTGTTTATAATGATCAGTTTCGTGATTTTCAATAGGGATGAGTGTCACTTTTGAAACTCGACCCACGATCATTGAAATGACAATAACTCCGCTCCGCAACATCGTATCTCAACGATCGAGGTGTCAAAATACGCAGAACAAAAGTATGCACTTGGTTATTTGCTTCGATTAATGCATACCTTTTCGAGCCGTTATATAATGGATCATTTCTAAGTGTTTCGATACTTTTTGTGAGCAGTTTATATAAACACAACACCAAAAGTAAGTCCCCCCTAAACAATTCGTCATAACATCGTAAGATCAAACATTTTACCAATAAAACTTAATTAGAAATAATCCTATGACTGTTTCCTAAGTTTGAAAATGAAAGATTTCCATTACTTCATGGCTGAATGAGCTCAAATGGAAGACAAAAACTGCCCTTCTCAAAAGTCACAAAAGTTTATGAATTGCTTCTCACTAATGGAAAAGTACCCGTGGCTGAGCAAAATTTACTGTAATGTGTAATCAATTCATGATCATTCAGCCATGTAAATCCCATTCTTGGCTCAGATATTAGCATAGTGAGTTGTGACTTTTGAGAAGGGCAGTTTTTGTCTTATTTCTGAGCTTATTCAGCCATGAAGTCATGGACATCTTTCATTTTCAAACACCACTTAGGAAACAGTCATAGGATTATTTCTAACTAAGTTTTATTGGTAAAATGTTTTATCTTACGATGTTATGACGAACTGTTTAGGGGGGACTTACTTTTGGTGTTGTGTTTATATACCATGGATACGGAATGGAGAATTAACACACACAAGTCATAAAGTAGCTCTCTACTAGTTCTTTCTATGTATGTTGATATTCAACATGTACAGGATATACATGTATAAATATATCGCCCACGAGTTTTGTAATTGCTTAATGACCAGTGGCGTAACAGCCGGGGGGGGGGCAGGGGAGGGGCACAGTGCCCCCCCTGAAGGTGCTCAGCAGGAAATTCAAACCTACCCACCAGGAAAAATGGGGGAAGGTAAAAGAGGAAAATAAGGGGGAAAGGAAAAGAAAAGAGAGAGAGAAAGGAAAAAGGGAGGAAAAAGAAAAAGGAAAAGGGTAAAAAATGGGGAAAGAAAGAAAAGAATAAAGGGAAAGAAAGAAAAGAAGAAAGGGAAAGAAAGAAAAGAAGAAAGGGAAAGAAAGAAAGAAAGAAAAATTCGCAGTACCCCCCCCCCCCCCCCCCCCCCCCCCACCCACTTACGTGAAATTCACGAGGTGATTGACCGGGGAAAAATTTGGGGCAACATTTTACGAAAAATCCCGGGACGGAATTATTCTAACCAGGAATTTTTTGGCTGTGCCCCCCTGACAACCAACATCTGTTACGCACCTGTAATAATGACATAACGCTATTTGAACGATGACTGACTTCGGCATGTGTACACAATAAGCTATAATATAACGTTATCATGGTAAGTATGTAAATATTATATCAATCACAGCACAGTCATATTTATAATACAGGAATACAACAATATTGTTCTAATGCTTTATTGTGCCCTGTGTAATCGGTGTAATATACTGGTAATTTCGTAGCCACGTTATCAAGTGTGATAGGCCGCCTTGAATATGTGGCGATTTCGGACCTCCAAATGAATTTAATCAATTTCGTGAAGTAACTTTCTGATACAAGAAAATCAAGGTAAGTTACCGGAGTAGTGTGGAGAGGGGCGTGGCTGCGTATTCCTAAATGTGCGATTGGAATTCCCGCTACTCTGTGTGTGCACCGTCGAGGCTCTTGAATATCAATCGTGTATCGGTTTCGCAATTGAATTGGACATGTTCGATTCTGTGTATAATTACTCCAAATACAATGCACACAAATTTTAGTTTGGAAAAGATTAGCGGTATTTAATCTCAATGCATAGTTCCATACTTGCGCTAAGCCATTATTGACTGACATGACTAAATTAATCATTGCCTCATAATTCATATACTGCATCACCGTATGAATATGAATGAATGATGCGTTATTATAGCGTTTTGTCCAAAAAACTTGCAAACATAATCGGATTTATAGGAAAATGAAAATCTCTTGACACATTTGAACAGGTGGATATGGGGCTGGTACTATAGAGAGCTGATATGGGCATGCACTACACTAGTATGTTATTATAGTACATAGGCTAAAGGTGACATCCAGCAATTACGCCTTGAATCAAGGCTACACAAAGACGGCTAATTTTTCTGATTCCTTTATACAGCTGTAAGTTTGTGTACCGGGTGGTTCAAAAAAAAGTTGACCCAAGTTGAGAGTAATTTTTCAACCACATTTATAGTTTCAGAGAATTTGTTTTTACTTTGTCTTAATCAGCAGTAAGTTTTGAAATTATCCTAACAAGATGGCACGTTTAGCTTGTTTGGTTCCTTAGATATGGTTCATTACCGAAAACATGTACAAAACTGACTTGTCCACGGGAGCGTCATTTAGTTTTTGTCATAAACAAAACAGCATGCTCTAGTCTTGAAGTATGTAAAACTAAAGTTTTGTCCCGTTTAATCAGAATTGGTGCATTTCTCAACATTATTAGAAGTGAAACATTTTTTGACCAGTTTGTGACTTCTGACCATAAGGCATAGTGGACAGTGTTGTGGTCATGTGCTGTTTCCTCAAACATGTATCGACAGCCCCAGTCCCTTCGACCGTTGCGTTTGTTGATAAATATTGCTGTCACCCACCCCAGGGCCCCATCTATAATCATGATGGTTGTTCTATGGTCAAACAATCCAATTGTAATTGTCAATCAAAACAACTGAATAGATTCTGCATTTTACACGGATTTAATGGGTTAAATAGAAGAACAATACCCAAATCAAAAGGTACTCAAAACAAGATTAATTGTAGCATGGAATTAGTCAAGTAGATCGAGACAAACCATTTGGATTTAATTTTGAACTCCATCTACTAATTCTATGATTGGACGCTAGTATCGGAAAACATCGTGAATTTTCCTATTCCAGCATCAATTCGAATCCATATAGCTGGGCGCTGTCTATCCAATGACCCTTTTTTCTTAAAAATTGTCAATTTTAGACCCCTGGCGTTACCACACCCCATCCCGAAAATCACCCTTAGTGCTAGACTGACGCGCCTGCCCCCGGGTCTCAGGGGCGGGGCATTGAGAGATCGTCGAGAAAAAAAAAAATTAAAATTGGGAAAAATGAATTGTTTCAATAGATAAAGTACTAATCCTCAATGTCTAATGTGAGTAAGAATTCCTGTGGACGAGGATATTGGGCGTGAATATCTTGCGAATAATAATATTAGATAGAAACCATTCACAAAGTACAAAGGTCACCTTTTTCTTTATTTGCCATTTAGTTGAAACGGTAACGTTACTCAGATAAAATCAATGGCCATTTTATATTAGGGTTGTTTCAATTCCTACTTGAAAATGGTACCAAATAACAGTTTTGTGTGACATTTATTATTATAATATATACCATATATAGAACTAATTCACACGTTAAATTCTTATACTGTACGTCACTGCGTCATAGTTAGTGCATGGTTGGCCATTTATTCAGCATTTATCCATTAATTGATGTACCATTAAATAGGTAAGTGTTATTTGCCATCAACATCACATACTCAATCGATGCATTTCAGAGCATTAGAAGATTCACTGTTTCTTGTATCTTATTTTCATAAATACTATTAGTTATCACCTGTTTGTTGATGCAATACGGAAAAATATCTTGAACCATAGATATTTGTCCGTATTGCGTGAGAATAAACAGGGGTTAACGAAATTATAATTTAGTAGACATGAATGCAATTTGAAAAGTAAATGAGGAATGAGTAATAATTAAGTCATAGGCCTAGGGACCGTTCATTATTTATGGTGGAGGGGGGGTTGGGTAAAATATAGGGGGGTCATGTAACTTTCATATGTTGAAATAGGGGGGTTATGTAACTTTTTATTCTTAAACAGGGGGGGGGTTGTGTAACTTTTTTTACTATAAAGATGGTGGTGATTGGGGTGATTTTAGAGGCTATTTTGAAGTGTAAAGATTTTAGAGGCTATTTTGAAGTGTAAATGCCAATTTTTTTCTGCGCTTCGCGCACATTTTCTTACGACCTTTCAACTTCAAAACATGTAGGCTACTTATGATGAGACTACTTTCGTACAGCAAATCTTTTTTGTGCACGCCCTGCTCAGACGATCTGTTGGAATAACACCTATAATCATCAATGGTTGAAAACATTTTAGAGCCATGAGGTGTATAAAAACATGTTAATAGCCTAGGCCTATGTTCCAAAATCTAATATGATTTAATAAAAACGGTAATTTCTTGCATGCTTTTCACCTCGTCTCACTCTCAGCTCTGCACCAAAGCTCACACAAGTAGAATATTTCATACGTTTTTGTCTGGATGTTCTAACTTTTTTTCGGGTTATAAAGACTCACAAAACCACCCAAAATGTATATATAAATATATGACAAATATTCCGCCTTGCTACGCTCGCAATGTAGTTGGTCATTAAATTATTGGCCGTTCAGAGGGCACAACCAACGAATCCATGGACAAAAGAAAAATACATCCCCTAAGTATGTGACAAGTTGATTTTGAGGGGGGGGGGGGGGGTTGTGTAAAAATCTATTGGTTAGTAGGGGGGGTCATGTAATTTTCAGTTTTAGCTGTAGGGGGGGGGGGGGGGGGGTTAGGTAATTTTGACATACGAGTCTTGAATTTGTCCCAACCCCCCCTCCACCATAAATAATGAACGTTCCCTAATTCCATTTCCAACTTCTTTTCAGTATTTTGTGCAACTTTTCCCCACTTTTTTCAATGTTTTTCAAATTCTTTAAACAACATGATTTGTTGTTTTGTTTTTCATAATATGTCATTATTTTACCTTTTCGATTATTTTAGGGCCCTCCCTTAAACCTCAAAACATGTTTATTGGTTGAATCATGATAATGCTCTTCGTGTACTGCAGCCCTATTTCAACGCTCTGCATGAACTGCAACCATACTCTTGTTTTGCACACACAAACTTCCAGACAATAGCCACAATAATATCTCTGCTTAAAGGGACATTAAGTGGTGTTGAAAATTTTAAATGTTTAAAAATTTACTTCAAAATTCAAGATGAACATTAAAAATTGCCATTATTGTTGTTTCTACTAACAAAAACACAGCAACACTTGATTAAAACAATATCATCGCTATTTATTGAAAAACGCCCTCCATGCAAATATAGTTCGCGTTATGTATCACGCGTACTGCAGGGAGATACTGTCGGACGTAAAATGCTCGTCCCGGCTGTACGAGAATTTTTGAATCAACGTTTTCTTGTACAAAGAGGGCTGTTTTTCTTAATCCTAGGTGTAAGTTCATACATGTAATACAATTATAAAAATATACTAATCCCAGTTTTTATCATAATTGAGGGCGCAGCCTCCAACACATCTCTTAGTGTCCCTTTAATGCAATGTGATACAACATGTACATAGAGTACATATTCCCTTTAAATGACCTTTAAATCATAGGCCTATTTTTAAGTTTAAGCTGAATTTAGAAGACTAGCGTAGCTAGTACTTAAATGGAGTGCCTACCTTGATTTAGGGTAGGCCTACGGTATCCATGAAATGCTTTAAGGTTGAACAACCAGTTTTATTTTATTCAGGTATTTTACTATTTTTAGTATAACATTCAAGCCAAAATGAAATACAAACTAAAGCAAAATGTCTGCCTAAATACGGGCTTGGTATGTGTGCAAAACAAAGTAAGCTTACCTAGACAGAGGCCATGGATTCACCTAAATAACTGCCTAGCCTAGCTAAGAGTTTCTCTTGGCCTTTATGATATTCTGAGCACATGAACTTACCATTTAGGGTGGGGGGGGGGGGGGGGGGGAGTACTCACGTATATTGGCCATACGGGTACCATTTTGTCCGATGATCTGTTCCTGAAATGTGCACGCGTTATTCATATCAATCTGACCATAATTAAGGTACGGATTATTTTAAACGGTCTTATAAATTGACATTTCTGAACATATGGCGAACATTTGCTATTTTCATACTAATTTGGTGTCGATCGACTGACGTGATGAAATTGGATAGAAATTAAGTAAAACCTCAGCGTAGTATGTGAAATGGCCATATGGGTAGAGATAAATAGTCATGTATGGTGTTAATGTAAAACCTGGCAAAGTGATCTCTTTTGACTACGAGATGAATTCAAAACCCCTAACCGGGCCCTAATATGCTAAACGAGTAAATACCTGCCAAAGAAATCTTTAGAAAAAATCCTTTCAACCGTAATCTGTCAGTTTGCTCTTTATTTTTTTGTTCGCCAGCAGATAACATTACTTGATCTGATAGAAGTCTGATCTCCACTAGAATAGTAATTGGAAGTATTTCAGCATGGGGGGTTGGTGGTCGGAGAAGAGGTGGTCGACGGCGAGCAGGGGGTGCCGGACGTCGACGACGCGCAAGAGCGAGACACCACCATCATGCCAATCGCCACAGGGCCGTGATTCACAATCATGGACATAGGCAACATAATAGATTATTTCGAGTTATGTTCGGGGGAAATGTGACACGTAATCATCATTCTCAACCTACCGCTACAACGCCGGTAGAACCCGGGGTAGAACCTTCCTCACCTTCCACGGTGGGTTCCAATACCAACCCGCAAGGTCTACCTGCATTCGCATCTTTATTTAGATTTGGTTGTTTTCTACTGTTCCCTGGCACAATCATGACATGTATTGCCTTTTCAACATGGTCCTCCATCGGCCTTTCTATAACTGGTCCGTTAATGCTAGGAATAGGCGGATTAATGACGATCGGGACTGTCTTCCTTTCATTACTTAAAGATACAAGTAGTAAAAACCCAAGACAGCATGCCAACTGGAATGCACGTGTCAAGAGTGAATCGAAAACTGTGAGCTGGATATTGATTCTCGTAGGATCTGCATTAGCCTGTGCTGCTTTCATTCCATTTCTTTTAAGCAATCTGGGCATAGCTAGTCTTTGCATCATTGGATCGGGTGAGCTCATACTTATATTGGGTTTGATACACGGACGTGTCCAACATGAATCCACCCCAGATACGGAGTCTCCATCCAATGGCTATGGAACGTTAGGTTGGGCACTTCATTCCTGGTATTTGTTTATCATGCGTGAGTTGGATCCGATACAACCGACAAATCTCAGGAATTACTGGTGCTTCGATCTTAACGCTCGGAATCGCTTTGGTGATAATATCAGCAATAAAACAATGGAACAGTGTAGGATCCAGTGCGTCTACTCCCGGTCCTCTCAGTCCCGAGCTAATAGGAATCAGAAGATCTGCGCTACATAGCGTAATATGGCTTTGTTTCCTGTGTGGTATCATCCTCACTCCTGTAGGATTCACACACCTTCCACCTGGATTAGCCTTGGGAATTGCCGGTGCGTGTGCTCTAGGCATTGCATTGCTTGGATATTTAATATTCACAAAGTGTTTATTCCCGCAATATTTTACACAACCTACACCTGACGCCACAAATAGCACTGATGTTGAGTTAGGTCCGCAACCAATTGATGCTGGTACGGCTGTTACCAACGGACATGAACAAGTAGATGAAGGTCTACCCAGCTATTATGTAGCCTCTGGAATGCCTATGCCACCATCTACAAGTGAATTTTACCCGCCACAGACGGTCTTCGCACCACCAGCGCCAGGATTTATTGATCCAAACAGTGGTCTTGTCATTCAGTAAGTATATTGTTCACCCGAATAACAAGTGGTCTTGTCATTCAGTAAGTATATTGTTCACCCGAATAACAAGTACAATTAGTAATCTGTCGCGCTAAAGGCTTTCTTTCGTTAGTTAGCGAGTTTTGGACCTTTAGCCATTTAGTTGGGCATTCATTTCAGCAATCAAGTTCAGGTTAAGAAATATTGCAATTATTTTGTTTGTCATACAGGGTCTTCAGAATTGTAGTTATGTTTCCTACACACAGAACCCTGAATGGTCATGAATACTCTTCTAGACCTAATGGACAATAAGACAACAATAGAGAAACTAGAATGAATATTAATACATGTATAGCTAGATTCTGAGAACCCTACATGACAAACAATATATCACTTTGTCAATTCATTCGTACTTTTAAACATTTTGTAACTGATTATTGTGTAAATTATGTAATACTTTTTATACAACTGTGGTGCTTTGCTGTAATGCATCTTTTATATCATATTTTTAAAGTTTTTGATGTTATTTTGTTGTTATATAATTGTATGCCATTTTTTGATGTCTGTTATTTGTACAGCGCATTGATCTTTTGGAAATGCGCTCTATAAGCACCGGTAAATAATAATAATAATAATAATAATAATAATAATAATAATAATAATAATAATAATAATAATAATAAACAAAATTAAGAGCCCTTACCCCCGGCAATCGATCCCACGGCGATCGAATAGCACAGAAACAGAAAACAAGCTGAGTGACACGAGCATGTTGATTCGATTTAAAAAAAAAGGTATAAACACTACATCACATTAGACTTATATTAAAGTATCTCATTGTGTTTTAGAGATGCTATGAAACATTCACCGTATCTCGATTCTGGATCTGAGCACTCGCTGCGTCTCGATATTCTCGTTCTTTATTTCAGCATAAAATACTGATTTCAGGATTTAAATAACAGAAGAAAGGCGATTCTTTCTATGAATTCCCACATACCCTTACATCGTTGAATACTTTGTTATTAAGATGGTATTTACTTTAAACCCTTAGGTCCATGCTTACCAGCCAGATCATTCGGAAATATCTCAAGGTTGAGATTTCTCCATCTCAACTCTATTCCACCTGTCATCAAATGAGCAGGTGTAAGCCAGTTGGGTGAACAGGCCAGAGTGGACTTTTGCCTTTCATTAGTCCCTTTTGGACCGCCTTATTGACAAGTGTTCCTTTATATTTTACAGGCCATCGGCACCACCACCACCACCACAGTTTCCCTCATCTGCACAGTACATGCCAACACCCGGACCAGGTACAGATATGGACAATGAACCTCCACCTCCTTCGTACGATGAGGTTGTCAAAGGAATGACAGGTGACATCAGCTATGAGCCTCCTATCTCACACAGGTTGGATGAGGCGACTTCCTATGATCCTCCTACCTCACACAGATTGGATGAGGCGACTTCCGCAGACAACTTTGATGAGTCATCTTCTAGCACAGACAGCTTTGATGAGCCGCCTACTTGATTTGAATTAGATCTAGTCATAGATCCTCTGACTACCTACCAACATTCAGTGTCCGTCCGAGGGTGGATCCCGAAGGATCTAACGGAATAGGCAGACATTTGCACTGCCCCATTGGGATATACACTGTAAAAAGAAGCGTTTATATTTCTGATAACACTTAATAAACACTTTAACACGTTTATTTTTGTGTTTTACGTGTAAAGGTATAGGAGGCATTGCATACGATAAACGTTTGCATAAACACTACAACACGTTTATAGAGGTAATTGTGTAATATTTATTAACACACCAACATGTTTATATCAGCAATAAGAAACATGTTGGGGTGTTAATAATTATACAACAAATACCTCTATAAACGTGTTGTAGTGTTTATGCAAACGTTTATCATATGCAATGCCTCCTATACCTTTACACGTAAAACACAAAAATAAACGTGTTAAAGTGTTTATTAAGTGTTATCAAAAATATAAACGCTTCTTTTTACAGTGTAGAAGTAGTACATTGTACTATACTAGTAATACGAGGGTCATTCAATAAGTTCTATCTCCTACCTCATAACTTTGCTATCATAATTATATGCGCCAGTCTTATGATATATTCCACAGCTGTAGCTTTGAATCTCAGCTACAAATACATACTCAATCGGTTTGAGTATTGGTTGTACTTTTCTGAAGATGCAGTGAAAACCGAGTGTCCATTTAGTATAACGGAAACGGATGAAAAACAAAAATATATCTTCCAAAGTTCTTATCATTTCACCAATTCTAAGATTTAACGTACGAGGCACCAGTCCCGCACCACTGTGGCATGAATCGTTGAACAACGAATTTGACTGATTAGCAGTATTCCATGCTAAGGCATATCAATACATTCGAGTTGATATCGTACTATTTTTAATTTAGTTTTATTTCACTTTCAAAGTACATGATGAGGCCATCGGCCCAAGTACATAAATTATTGCCAGTCTACAAGAGCTAATATCGCTTACAATCTTATTTATACATGACACGTGGATAATACCATATTATATAATACCGTATTATATAATAGATACCATCCATTGTTTTCATTTTCAATATTCAAATCGTGCCCTTATATCTAACCACAAAATGGAGATAAAACCGAAAACATGTATTTATTTTGAGAGTAATTTTCCGTTTCCGTTGTCAAAAATCTCTCTGGCTTTGACCACATCAGAATAAAAGTGAAACAGATATCAAAAATAGTGTTTATTTTGGCACATTCAGATTGTGACCTCCCCATGTTCTCAAGCTAGTAGCTGAGCACTGGAGCAAGGGATTGCTTCAAATTGGGTATAATTGTAAAAATGAACACATCAGCTTTTATAAATGATATATTACACTAAAATGAACATATCCCGATTTGAACAAATTGTGATTGAACAAATATTCCAATTTTTTTTGAGCAGTTTAGTTAAAAACATAAAAGAACATTTTATATATATAGAATGATATATGGAGTATTGGAACATCGCAACTCGGTAAACATTTTACTAGAATTACAACTTTTTTATCGCAAAATTGTGCAGTCGAAAACTGCACTTGCTTTTAATACACATTAGCATTATTGTTTATTTACACATTAACCACGAATATTGTATAATGAGACATGTGTCGTTTTTACACATTAGATAATGTGTAAATATAATTGTTAATAACAAATTGCATCATTTCTATGCTGTCATTCACTGATTTCTATGGATTTAACTGTTGGAACATATTGGTCCAGTTACCCCAATGATGGGGCAAGTGGTCCATGACAAGTTTTTAGTTAGTTGTAATTGACTTTTTCTTCAAATACTTTTTAACACAAACTATGTGTCATTGTAGACAGTTATTATGGGTGATATTATCATAGCAATTCGGTAAATATTTTCCTGCACTGTAACGATTGATACCCTGAAATGTGCTTAACTGGACCAGGTCCAGTTACCCCATCCTCCCTACCAGTATCGTTCAACACTGGAACATAAATGCTGCTAGTATTGCTCGATACTGGTACGATTAGCAAATATACAGGCACATACAGAACGAATACTTAGAGCAAACGTTCAGGGGAACCCAGCAGCAACAGTCATAGTCAACTACTGTCCAACTAATGTTGCAAAAGAGGACATCATTGAGGAACACTATGACAACCTTCGGAGAGTAATTCTAGACTCTATCCCCGCTCATAATGTGCTTATGGTAGTTGGAGATTTCAACGCCAGGGTAGGACCGGAAGATGCTAAGTATACATATCACAGTGAAACCAGCCGAAATGGAAATTACCTTGTTGAGCTTGCAGTATTAGAGAAGAGCCTTATCATTTTTAATACTTGGTTTCAGAAAAGGAATGGAAAATTGTGGACTTACATAAGTCCTATTGGGAGCAAATACCAACTAGACTTTGTTAGAAGGAAATGGCAGAACAGTCTAATGAATGCTGAAGCATATAACACCTTTGCTAGTGTCGGCTCAGATCACATAATTGTATCGGCTCGAATCAAGCTAAGCCTGAGGATTAGTAAAGCAATTCCTAGACAGAAGCAGTTACTGGAAAGCAACAAGCACCGACACAAGCCTGCAGGAACGATACTCAGTTGAAGTACGCAACAGGTTTGAAGTATTGGAAAATGAGGAGGAATCTGCATCTGAGAAGTACGAGCGATTCATAAAGGCCAACAAGGAAGCAGCAGAAATGGTTGTACCAGTTAAGAAAAGAGCCCATAAGACCAGCTTCTCAAGTGATACTATAGGGTCATAATGGCAAGGGATAACATCAGGGATGCATATGATAAGTACCAGAACAACACAACTGATGATAGAAGAGAGGGTAACAAGCGGGGTCACAAGTCTGCAAAAAAGAAACTAGAGGACACCTACAACCTAGTTATGTCAGAGCATTTGAATGGCAAGATTCAGGAAGTAGAGATTGCACATATCAACTCCAAGCATGGCTTAAGTTGGAAACTAATCAATGAAATCACAGGCAGAAAGGCATCAACAAAAGGTCAGCTGAAAGGAGACACGCAAAAGGAAAGGGTCACCAATTGGTACAACCACTTTCAGAACCTACTGGGAAAGCCACCTGATATATGTGAAGAGGCTGAAGAAATAACACATATCTTTGTAGATCTAGATATCAGAACAGGGCCTTTTGACCAAGATGAATATGACAAGGCTAAGAAGTCACTGGTAGAAGGGAAGACCTGTGGAGAGGACAATATACCGCTAGAAGTATTGAAAAGATGTGCTCTAGATGGACATGATATTGTGCTTTCTGCAATGATGCAATTACAACTAGAGAGAAGCCGAGCCAATGGTCCATCCTCAACATTGTGCCCATTCCAAAGTCAGGAGACCTCAGCCTGGGCGGCAACTATCGCGATCGTGGCATAAGTCTTAGCTCTATCGTAGCGAAAACCTATAACCGGATGATCCTAAATAGAATTCGTCCTGAGCTGGATAAACATCTAAGAACTGACCAAAATGGCTTCAGGGTAGGAAGAACTACTATAGGACATACTGGCACTGAGAAGGCTGATCGAAGGGGTGAAAGCTAATAACCTACAAGCAATAATCATGATAATAACATACATAGACTTCAGGAAGGCCTTTGATACCATCTATCGATCGTGGCAATATGCTAAGAATTCTGCACGCTTATGGCATACCAGGGTAGATCGTCGATGCTGTTGGAGACATGTACGAGGAAACCATGGCTAAAGTGATTTCTCCAGATGGAGAAACAGATCTGTTCGAAATCTTAGCTGGTGTACTTCAGGGTGACACCCTTGCCCCATATCTGTTTGTTATTGTACTAGACTTTGCCCTGAGAATGGCTATAACAGGAAAGGAAGAAGAGCTTGGATTCCATCTAGAAAAGCGAAGAAGCAGAAAGATTGGACCTGTAGCAGTGACAGACTTCGACTTTGCAGACGATATTGCCCTGCTGTCTGAAGAATTACACCAGGCACAAGATCTGCTTCAGAGGGTCGAGACATCAGTGGCTAAAGTTGGCTTGTCTATGAATGCAAAGAAGACAAAGTTCATGGCATACAACCAAACAAGTGCGATGGAAATCAGAACAAATGATGGAACCAAACTAGATGAAGTAAACGATTTCAAATACCTAGGTGCCTGGATGTCAAGCACTGAAACATATATCAATTATCAAGCAACGTAAGGCAGCAGCTTGGAGAGCCTGTGGGAAGCTGAACAAGATCTGGAAATCCACCCTACCAAGAAAATTCAAACTTCGCCTGTTCGCCGCAACTGTTGAATCTGTGTTACTTATGACAGCGAGGCATGGACCACCACCCATAAGCTAGCAAAGCAACTTAACGGCTGTTATACTCGTATGCTGAGGGCTGTCCTCAACATTCACTGGAAGCAACATACAACTAACACAGAGCTGTATGGAGACCTCCCTTAAAGGTATATTATGTGATCTTTCCAGGGAACGCCCTCAACATCGAAAAAAAATTGAAAGCCGATTTTCTTGCAGATTTACATTTCTGATCATAAATCGTACATACATTCCAACCCAGCAAACACATAACATTTTCATAACATTTTTCAAAGGTTATATAAATAGTTAGAAAAAACATTTGTTTGCTAATGTTTGTTAAACATTTTTAAAACATTTTTAAATGTTGCTGAAATGTTGCTGAAATGTTTGCATACAATGATTTTCTAAAGACTTTGCCTAATTATTGATAACTTTTCATCAAACATTTAGAGAATGTTTGACGCACATTTCTAAATAATATCGTAAACAATTATTTTATAAACATTTTTTAAACATTAACTGTTATCTACTGCAAACGTTTCAAAGATATAACTTAAACCATTTCTGATGATATTGTTTTCCTAATGTTTTCAAAACATTGTGAAAATGTTATGAAAATCTGATATTGAAATTGTTTTTTAAAACATCGTAAGCAAACATTGACACGATATTGTCATGTCACATTGTGCAAATGTTCAAATAATATTTTCTGATGATATTGTTTTTATAATGTTTGTCAGACATTGTGCCAATGTTATCAATTCAACGCATGCACACTGACCTTGATTATGTTGGTTTTGTAACACTATGGATTTCATATTTATACATTTTGATAAATATAATTCGATCCACATCATGCACTATTTCATAATTTAATGGCAAGTACCCAGCAAACACAAACACGTTTTATAAATGTTGTTTTTAACATTGGCCAAAACATCGTGAGAATGTTATTTGAAAATGTTCATGTGACGTCAAAATGTAGGGGGGGGGTGTAATGTTGAACCCGCCAATTCGAGGACATTTGTCCCTACCAGCCGGCAATGTGAGGACTAAAAAAAATGTGAGGACCTTTTTTGAAGTCCTCTCTTTTTTCCTGCATAAAAACGTATAGAAGTTGGGTCCTTACCCCCCTAAGGGTGTATGGCCATGTCCTCCATTAGGCGTCAATACGCATACCATACAAATGTCCCTACATGTATGGTAAAAAAAAAAATATCCTCAGATTGACTGTAACTTCTATACTTGTTTACACACGTTTAATACGGGTCCTCACATAGTTTGGTACTCGACTATAGATGTTCATGTGACGTCAAAATGTATAGATGTATGTATGTATGTATAAAATGATCGTCCAGAAGGAACTCGACAACGACCCAAAAAGGGTCAAAACGCCAAGCTGGCAACAGTGAAGTGGATGGATAGGATTTATGGTTAGTCGGGAAAACATTTTCAAAAAACATTTTTGCCAAAGTTTTAAAAACATTTATTCAACATTTTGGTGAACAAACTGAAAAAATGTTGGAAAAACATTTGTAAAACATTGTTAAAAATGTTTTCTAAAATGTTTTCCCGACCAAATCCTAACCATACATTTTAACGTCATATAAACATTTTCAAATAACTTTCTAATGATGTTTTGGCCAATGATTAAACAACATTTATAAGACATTCTTGTGTTTGCTGGGAAGTTACAGGGCGATACGATTCTTAATTACTTCAAAATCATGGTTTTAGAGTGAAAATACACTGTCGTGATAACACGACAGTTTATATTTTCACTCTAAATTCACTCTAAAACCATGATTTTGAGGTAATTAGGAATCGTATCGCTCTGTAACTTGGAATGTACATGTATGTACGATTTATGATCAGATATCAGGCGCGTGCCCAGGGGGGGGGGCTTTGGGGGCTCAAGCCCCCGGGTCCCCAGAGGGTAAAAAAGAGGGGAGAGAGGGGAGGAGAGGAGAGGAGAGAAGGAGGGGAGGGAGGAGAGGAGGAAGGGAGGGGGAGAAGGAAAGGAGGAGGAATGGGGGTGGGGGGGGGGGAGGAGAGGCCGGGAGATTTTATTAGTGTCTCTCACTTTATCTCTACGTCTCTGAACCATGTGAGTGTTTTATAACGAAAGTAAATATTGATAGCAAGGAGAGCTTTAGGTCATCCAGGCAAGTTAAAACCCAACAGCTTGGCCCTCTGATTCACCAGTGGCGTAAAGGAAGATAGGAGGAAGGGTAACGAGCATAGACAATGCAAGCGGGGAGTGCCCCCCCCCATCATTGTCACGGTGGGCTTACAGTGGCGTATCCATGGGGCAGCAGGATAGCCCCCCCCCCCCCCCACCCCATTGAAAAAGGGTTAAAAAAGGAGGAAGAGAAGGAGAAAGAGGAAAGAGGAAGAGGAAGAGGATAAGATGAAGGAAGAGAAGGAGGTAGGGGAGGAGGAAGAGTAGGGACATATGCGGCGCAAATGGGGGGGGGGGGGGGTTAACAGGGTCACGTTCCCATAAATTTTCAAGGTCATCGGAGGTCATTCAAGGTCATCTGGGGTCAAATAAGATCTTTAAGGCCTATCGTGATGAGATTTGGTGGAGAGAATGGGGGTGGTGTGTTCGATTTGCTGATAGAATTTTTAAGGTCATCGGAGGTCATTCAAGGTCATATGGGGGTCAAATAAGATCCGTAAGGTCTATCTTGATGGGATTTGGTGGAGGGAAGGGGGGGGGGGGGTGGTGTGTTCTTTTAGCTGATTAAATTTTCGAGGTCATTCAAGGTCATCTGGGTCAAATCTGGGGTCAAATAGATCAGTAAGGCCTATCTTGATGTAGTCAACTCGTACGGCCTTGTATAATTTCACTGTCACACAATCGAACACTACACCCCCTGATACTTCCCATCCGAGAACCGACCAAATACTTTTTTCCCGGGGGTGAGATCAGAGGATGGGAGCGGTCCATGGGGAGTGAGCCCTCTATCGGTACATGTTCATAGAGTGACAAAGAAAAGGAAAAAGGTATACTACAGTAGACTAATCTTGATGGGATTCGGTGGATGGAAGGGGGTGGTGCGTTCTTTTTGTTGATAACATTTTCACGGTCATCGGAGGTCATTGAAGGTCATCTGGGGTCAAATAAGATCCGTAAGGCCTATCGTGATGGGATTTGGTGGAGGGAATGGGGTGGTGTGTTCTATTTGCTGATAGAATTTTTAAGGTCATCGGAGGTCATTCAAGATCATCTGGGGGTCAAATAAGATCCGTAAGGCCTATCTTGATGGGATTTGGTGGAGGGAAGTGGGTGGTGTGTTAAATTTTTAAGGTGATCGGAGGTCATTCAAGGTCATCTGTGGTCAAATACGGGGTCAAATAGATCAGTAAGGCCCATCTTGATGGGATTCGGTGGATGGAAGGGGGTGGTGCGTTCTTTTTGCTGATAACATTTTTCAAGGTCATCGGAGGTCATTCAAGGTCATCTGGGGTCAAATAAGATCCGTAAGGCCTATCGTGATGGGATTTGGTGGAGGGAATGGGGGTGGTGTGTTCTTTTTGCTGATAGAATTTTTAAGGTCATCGGAGGTCATTCAAGGTCATCTGGGGGGGTCAAATTAGATCCGTAAGGCCTATTTTGATGGGATTTGGTGGAGGGAAGGGGGATGGTGTGTTCTTTTTGCTGATTACATTTTCAAGGTCATCGGGGTCATTCAAGGTCATCTGGGGTCAAATATGGGGTCAAATAGATCAGTAAGCCCTATCTTGATGGGATTCAGTGGATGGAAGGGGGTGGTGTGTTATTTTTGCTGATAAAATGTTCAAGGTCATCGGAGGTCATTCAAGGTCATCTGGGGTCATCAAATAAGATCTGTAAGGCCTATCTTGATGGGATTTGGTGGAGGGAAGGGAGGTGGTGTGTTCTTTTTGCTGATTAAATTTTCAAGGTCATCCGAGGTCATTCAAGGGCATAATAAGATTCGTAAGGCCTATCTTTATGGATTTGGTAAAGGGAAGGGGTTGTGTGTTCTTTTTGCTGATTAAATTTTCAAGGTCATCCGAGGTCATTCAAGGTCATCAGGGGTCAAATAAGATCTGTAAGGCCTATCTTGATGAAATTTTGTGGATGGAATGGGAGTGGCGTGTTCTTTTAGCTAATTGAATTTTGGAGGTCATCAGAGGTCAATGTATACAAGAAAATAAATGAAGTAAGGACAACCAGATCAGATGTCAAGTGTCGTAACTATGTGTAATTTAAAAAGAAGAGCATGGTGGTTCTGCCCCACCAAACGGACCTAATTAAAATAGCAATAGAAATTGGGAGGTATACGTATTGTAACGGGATCGGGACGGCCTCAGTCACCAACTATGATACCAGGTAGGTTGGTAGCGTACACTGGAAGTTGGCAATGTGACACCAGGGCTCGTTGTATAAGTATAATTATACGTTGCGAGGCGAAATATACAGACTGACGACGAATTTACTTTCAACACAATTTATTTACCCGTAGAATTAATCTCATCATCCATCACATTTACAATACATCACTAATTTTCCATTTACACATCACCCATGATTGTTCTGCCCTGATTGATCTTCTCTCTTTGATGGTGTTATCAGAAGATACATGAAAATAAAGAAATACAAAATACGTTACTTAAAGTGTACTGATAATTTGGAATATAAATCATAACAAAACATTTGGCTCAATATAATTTAAACATTAGAAATCACACATTTTATATTATGCATATAAACATAATAAGCAATTTGGCTAAAGATACACAATTGTAATTGTAAGGTAGGTCAAGAGTGATACGTTGATGCTGACGCGTGAACGTTGATACCGACGCGTCAACAGACAGGGACTCGAACCCACATCTTAACCTTGTCGTCGCGCGCACCGATGACTTCGAACCACCACGTGTCGATCTCTGGACTGGGACTTTAACCCAAACTTAGTCGTTCCGATCCAATTCATGTAACTTGCCAATCATCGCACGGGACTCAAACCCCGGACTTTAACCGTACTAAATATCGTCGCTGAGCCTGATCCGATCCCAACTTGCGTATAATTACGTCGCTTACTGGTGGGACTTGAACCCAATCTCCAAATACACTCCTGACCATACCCAAATACTTAAACATTTAGACCTATGAGTACATGACATTACAGCTTAAACATGTTACATAATAATAAATGACAAGTGGCCACTCCGCTTTATGCGCAGTACCTGTTCACATTGAAATAACTCACGGACACAGATGATCAATACTGAGTGGGTGCCAGAAGTTGTGACCAAAAATATAACACTGTTATTGAATAATCTCAAAAATCAACTTTTTACTCGCTTCGTGCGCACAATAACAAATTTAGGTCAACGGAGTTCTTACCGTACAATAAAACTCATAAATTTGGCGTATAAATATAACCGCACCAAAACAATGAGCGCACTTCGCATTCTTTCTGCGCGTATTTTGGCAGATGCAAAACGACAAAATGTTACAATCAAAATAGCAAAATGAAACGCATAATTATCACGCGATGCGTAAAATGTCAGCACACTGGAAAATCTGGCGTTAAATGCGTACACACGACAAACATTAAATTCACGCACTGATTGAACACTGTACCAATCTCTCAACAATATCACGCATCCAAATATGACATGAGTTTGCAGTTATTTTTGTTGACTGCAAGATTTACAAAATAAAATATAGCATCATTTGTATACACTCTGGAATCAAATAATCATGACCTTTACAAAAAGCATGACTCTGATAACTCTCTGGTATGCTAACCATGGCCTTAGCCGTCACCATCAATAATAATTAAAAAATATAAGTAATGTAGATTTGGCAACAAATATTGGGTACATAAATCTTGGAATATAAACCAAAATAAGTGTCCATCAAGCACAAAGTACATATAATTTCTCACAGTGTCAATTTTGAAATAAACACACTATAATACGAGTAATTTGGTAGAAGGTGTTATTCACATAATATAATCATGAACATAAATAATCAATAAATCACGAGCTAGCACACTAAGGTAATCATTTGTAAAATGGTTTAAAACATCCAGGCAACCTTTGACTGACACTTACTGCCTGTAATATTGGGGGATCTCACGTTTACACAACATGACGTATTTTTATTGAAACACTCTGTAAAACACGATTTATCCAAACCTGCCAATTTTCTGGATAACAACAATTATTTATATACCTGATTAAACCAACGCATTTTTACGACCATAATAAGCGAGTGTAGAATGTGATTGAAATGATCACGCAATAACCAAAATAACAATATTTTTAAAGTTTGTACACACGTTAGTCATGTAGTAAAATTAGAGGAAATTATGCATCTGAAAATCTCACCAAATCTGACTTTTATGAATGCATCCTTGAATATAACCTATCCACATATGATCACAAACATTTACTCTAGACTCGGTTTGTACTTTGATTGAAATTTGGTAATGATTAAACCGATAAAATAAGTGAAAGTTTTCCCATTCAAACCTGTGTATCTTTATACCTTTGATGGTGTAATCAGAAGATACAGGAAAAACGGGACCTGTCAATCAAGTACGGGTTTGTTTCAATTTAATTAATGGTGTCGTTGTATAGCGCCCTCACTAATTCAGCAACCGGTCAAAGGGTATCGTACCCGGCGAGACGTATTTCTCGATCCCATCACGTATGCCATCCTGACAAGACAAGGCTAAAGAGATAAATGATAACGCCCCCTCCCCCGTGCTACAGTACTTCCCTTAAGATAAAAATACCGTTGCTATGAAGGAACTACTTTAATGTGTACAGTTGCTACAAAGGAAGGTTTTTAGTACTGGGTAGCATTTGAGCATCCCTTAAAGGTACGTATTACATGATATTAACTACAATGCCTACCTCTGTGACAGTGCTACATTGTATCATACATCTCACCATCATTTCTTTCAATTCACTTTTGATGAACAGGCGAGACGCGCTGTTCGAGAACCGCCTTGTTAAAGATGGCATTTTTAAAGATGGCGGCCATATAGAGGGACGCAGGTTCCCAGTCTAATAAGCCCGATGCATACTCCATTTCGCGGACGCAACTTTTTGGGTCGAATTTTACGACCTTCGCGAAAGAAAATCGTACCTCCGCGAAAGAAAAACCTTTCGCGCGACAAATTCGCTACGCTAGAGTTGAAATAATTCAACTCTAGCTACAATTCGCGCGCGACAAACGATTCTGATTGGCTGCTGGGCATGCCAGTCAATGGGGTTATCCCATCCAGAACCATGCTGTTGAAAATCCCCAATTTCATTCAACATGGATGCATTTAACATGTTTAAAGAGAAACTCATCAATGCGGTACACGATTACCCAAATCTATATGATCTTCAGTGGAGGGACTACAAAGACCTAAATAAGAAGAATAATTCATGGCAGACAATAGCCAATGATGTAGGAAGTGAAGGTAAGAACCGAAATCATATAATGTTAATGAAATGTGGTTCATACATGTATTGTAGGCCGTTGCATGCAGGCAAATCGGCCTATAATAGAATAAATAGTTTTCGTTGTAAAAAACAGAACCCCCATAAAGTTGGTCTATATTTCGAAGGGTCGTCCAATGCGTTATTACGTACTTATAGAGCTAAATACTATTTTTGTTGACATCAACATTTTAATTACTTAATTTTATTATGGCCATTTGCCCCCTTTTTATTTCCAAGACCACCTCATCTTTTTAATTAATTTTCAATGTGTTCAAGCATCATTACCTGCTTGTGAAAGTATCACTAAAATTCCTTTCCAAAACATTCGTGGATTTATATCCCTTTAAATAAATCCCTAAATTCATCGTAAAAACAAGTAACGGCAACTGTAAACCACGGTTTTGGCAACGGCAACTTTATCGTTGCAAAGATTGATTTATCGCGTGGAGTATAAACGGAATTTTTCGCGCGAAAGAAGCGGGAGCGAATTTGACGCGGCGACAAATTCGCGTCCGCGAAATGGAGTATGCATCGGGCTTAACAGCGCGGTACATATTTTTCGTTCCCACAATTTGAGCGATTTGCGCCGCGTCACGTCCAAGATATAAAGAATAAAGCTTAAAGAAACAGACAGACGGACAAACAAACAATTTCGTATTGAAAAGGTAGGTGTCATTAGGGGTAATTAAGTTGATATTTGTCTTGTTTTTAGTGTTCAAAATTAACGTTTATTGCATATAAATCTTGGCAAAGTAGTTGTTTTATGGAACATTTAAAGCTTGTTGTTTTACCCGTAATTTCCCTCAAAACTCAATGCCCTGCCCTGTTTCCAAAATTTAAACCTTGTTATGTTTTATAAATGGTTGGGGAGCTAATTAACATTGTTTTGATACTTTAGAATGATGACAAAGTTACTTTTAAACCCTATAGAGTTCCGAAGTTTTTTGAACCTCACCCATATGTAGCTCAGTCGGATAGAGCAAGGACGCTCTACTTACGTGTATATATCCTGGGGATAGAACATAAGACTTGCACGCACGCGGCCCGAGATTTCCATAGCTTATGATTGAGACTGATATTCAATACCTCAGATATCAATACACCACGGTATCAGCATATCGGCAAAATGACCACGAATATTTTGACCCTGTTCACCTTGGTCAAAATCACCACACGATCGCAGTCATCCTAAAACAATAATAACTCCCTTATGTGGTCAGAACAACCCCAAACCAGGTTGATTCCAAATGACCACGGAAAAAACGACCCCTTAAGTTTTTAGTGTGTATAATACTAGCATGGTATCGAGGAAGGGGACATTTCCGGATGTACTGATTGGGCCCCTGGCACTATAATTGGGCCTGTGACTTTGGGATAAGGTTGTGAGGATAACCCGAGGGTATTAGACCTATTTGTGATGAGATATATGAATAGACCTGATGCATGATATTTATGAAGTGCAATAATCTTCGCTGTCTACTGAAGATAACATTTATTGCTTATACACTAACGACGAAAGTATTAGGTATTTGCATTTTGTTGTATCTCTCTTAACTCCTTACGGTGCACTGTGATGATACTGAAGATAGTAGCCTCTACTCAACTTTAAATATGACAACTTGTATTTTATCTTATTGATGAAAACAACACTCATCTATGATCTATCAATAGTTATGAATTGGGTCTATTTTAACAATATGAACATGTGTCATAATGATTCCTAATTATAACCTATACTTTCATCCATTATAGTTAATTGCAATCATTTCAAATACGGTATAATAATTGTTATTTTGTAATTAAAACCAAAAACATCTCACGCAATGGTACATCAAAAATAGATTGCTGTGTTTTTCGCATGACGCCTTGTAAGCCTAATTGTTAGTTTTATATTCCGTGTAAAATTCAACAGCTGGCTGCGATTTAGCAACGAAATCAAAGAAGAAAATAATAAACATTTCACACAGATTTGGATGGAAATATTGCTCACTTATTTGTGTCCGTAAGAAAGTCTGATAAGTAATATTACAAACAATAATATGTCTCAATACCAAGGTAATGCAGTTGTCTCTAAATTAATTCACAAGGCATGCAAGGGGGGGTTAAGCTCTATAAGTGGCTACTTAACAAGATGTCACTTTGCACTAGATTGCCTATCATGTGGGCATAGGTGATGATTGACCATTCGTAACTATATATTATACATGTATACTAATGGTCATATAGTAAGATGATTCTATTGTAAAGGGTAAATATCATAAACGAATGATAGCCTATGGTGAGTTTAAGATACCTTAACATATAAATAGGGACCTTACAGGTGTATGTTCCCATCACCTTTGTCTGGCTATGGTTTTTCTGCATTGGGAGATCAGGGGGGAGGGGAGGGGTGCCCTCTTGCCCCCCTCTAGTGACAACCCTAGGAATACATAGGGTTTAGAAGACACAGAACCATATACGAGTTTTATATATTTCTGTAGGCCTAAATGTAATGACCGATTGAGCAAATGCATTGCAATGTAGCGCACGTAACCATGTAACCTTAAATATTTTTATAGATCAAGGATTGTAATTTCATTTGAACTCCGGTGTTGGATCCCATTTGACATCAAGTAATCAATATAGTAGGATGCCTGTTGGTAGAGCCGGACGACATAATAGACGGAGAGCAGGAAGGGCTGGACGGCACTACCATACAAACTATACGAATCATGGAACAACAGCAGGTCGCGGTGCACCTCCTCCTACCATGCCTACAGCCATAAAATTATCACCATTTGGAATGTGTTTAATATTTATGATATTGAGTGGAATAATGACGACGTATTTTGCATATAGGCCTACAATAGATCAACCCCGGCCCCTATCTCTCTTACATATTATCGGGCCGTTTTTGTTAGTGATAGGCGTTGTCATGATGGTGACATGTATCATCAGAAGATATCGTCTTACGCAGAGGAATTCCCCGCATGCTAACAATACAGACATTGAGATACGTGATCCGGTAGCTAATGTTAATGCTGTTGGGCATGCAACACCTATTAGTTACCCGGTAACTTCAGGAACGCCCGCTTCGCTCCCAGCACCGTTCCCACCGTTTCCCGCGACTATAGGCGGAGATCCTAAGATATATGCTATACATGCTATAGGTTATGATCGCAATATCATCATGAACATGGTGACCGGCCCGAATGTCGTGTCCGCAACGCCAATGCATGCAATGGGAGGATTCAATGCAATATCCATGGCATCCGCACCTCCACCAGTGGAAGGATTCAATGTTAACGTTGTTGGGCACGTACCATCTATTAGTTACTCGGTGAATTCAGGAACGCCCTCTTCGCACCCAGCTGCGTTCCCTGCAACTGTAGGTTATGATCTCAATACGGTGGCCCTGGGTGCGGTGTCCGCAACGCCAATAATGAAGGTATCCGAACTGTCAGTGGAAGGACTCAATGATCCAAGAAGTGGTCTCTGCACTCAGTAAGTCAATATCCAGTCGCGTAGTGCCGGTTAAGATTGTCACTGTACAATGCTGTAGGTTGAGATTGTCAATGTCGGTTGTGAGATTGGTAATATCGACCGAAATTGGTACTGTCGGTTGAGATTGGCACTGTTGTTTGTGAATGGCACTGTCGGTCCAGATTGGCACTATCCTGGCACTATCGGTATTTAATAATAGCCCGTTTTGTGAACATTATTGTTCACAAATTCAAGAAGATTTGGAACATTCGAGAACAAATGGTTTAGTTGGGCCCATTGAACAGGGTTTGGTTTTCGTCGCCTAATTCTAATTTTTCTTTTTATCACGTTTATAGGCAATTTATGGCACCACCAGTGTCATCGCAGTCACTCATATCGCAGGCTGATAATCTTGACGAGGAACCTCCGCGGGATCTTCCACCTCCATCATATGGCGACGTCATAGGTCTTGCAAGAGAACATTACCATGATAATGCTTTGCCAAGTGTACCCTGATGATCATATGAATGAGCCTGTTGCATATGGCATGCAAATGTTTCATTATGAAGTTCTTTGGACATTTTAGACACCTTGAAATACATAAAATAAAGGAATGTGATTTCCTTACATCTACAAAGGGTCCTTCAATAAGTTCTTTTTCTCCTCCTCATTAAGGGGGGGGGGGGGGGGGGGGGGGGGGGGGGGGGGGGGGGGGGGTAAGGTCAAAAAAATTCGCTCGGTCACAAAATTTCGCACGATCACAAATTTTCGCACAGTCACAAAATTTCACACGGTCACAAAATTTCGCAATACAAAAGCACAATAGTCAACAAAAGTCAACATTTTGTTGACTGTTGTGCTTTTTGTACTGCGAAATTTTCTTCCCTTTCTTCTTTTCTTTCTTTCCCCTTTTTTCCCTTTTTCTTTTTCCCCCCTTTTCCTTTCTCTCTCTCTCTTTTCTTTCCCTTTCCCCCTTCTTTTCCTCTTTTCCCTTCACCCATTTTCCCTGGGTAGGTTTGAATTTCCTGCTGAGCACCTTCAGGGGGGGGGGGGGGGGGGGGCACTGTGCCCCACCTGCCCCCCGGCTGTTACGCCACTGTTGATAACATTATGATATCAACTCGAATTCATTGCTATGCCTTTATCATACTGGAATATTGATAATCAGTCAAATTTGTTGTTACTATTCATGCCACAGCCTGACAGTGATGCCTCATATGTTAAATCGTTAACACGGAAGTCACTTTATGAGATTTCTTTATGTGCAACTTTCAGAATAATCAAACAGATAGTCAATAATAGAAAATCATCTCTTGGAGAGACTTGGAATCCCTCCACAACTTAATGGTTGTCCTGACCTGGTTCTGGCCCCGGGGTAGATTAAGTTGTACTTTAAAATGTATGTTGTAATGTAAGTTATTTTTTGTATCGCGCCTCGAGCACCATTTTGGTGGATTAGTGCGCATTATAAATCCACATTATTATTATTATTATTATTATTATTATTATTAATCAAACGACATATTTTTCATATCAAATCAGTCACTGTTATTGTTTTTAGTCTGTTAAAGAGACATCTGAAATTTAGAACGGCTATGCTTGACTTATAGGAACGTATTGTCTCTTATAATTAGAGACAAGCTACAATTGTGGGAATATCTAAAAAACTGGCTTTATCAAAGTTATGAGGTAGGAGGTAGAACTTATTGAATGACCCTCGTATACTCTACTCAAACAAGAAAAGTCTTTAAAAAGACAATCGTCGTTTAGACAGTTGTATTGGAAATAATTATAAGAAGATAGCAATGTAATATATGGGTACTATCTACTGAAGATAGCAATGTAACATGGGTGTTGTTTACTGAACATGCTGAAGAAAGCAATGTAATATATGGATTCTATCTAAGTGAAAAATCTATGTTTATGTTGCTAATTTTAAAGCAAACTCGCTAAAAGCCATCACACTGACACGTAACCATGGTAACTGTTGACACGTTGGTGTCATTGTATACTTTCAGGTATTGTTAGGCGGGTTTTGATTATCTGATTGATGTCACTGAAAACGTGTTCAGCCAATATCAGTGATTCAAAAGCTATGAAAGGGCAACCCATCAGTCCATTTCAATAACGTCTTTCCACATAATACTAGACACAGGATAAAGGAATCGACGGTCATTTGAATGGATAGTGATGTTTGATTCGGTATAGGCTATAACCAAGTTTAGGTAGGTCTACTAGTGTTTTGTTTCGCTTTATTGGGGGGTAATTAGCACACATTTTTAATTTGCCATCAGCGGTATTCCTCGAGGACGGCAAATGCTACACAACTACACCAACCCCGTGCTCCAACACGATACATCTACATCTACATCTACAGTAATACTCAGCATTCCTTCAGACCGTGCAGACTGAAGTTGGCATGTTCATGGCGCATCGTGCTTCGGAAGGTACGTAGAAATGTTGGTCCCGTGTATCGGAAGAGCTATCCCCGAGCACGTTAAAAGGTCACAGACTCCTTCGTAAAGAGTAGGGGATCATCCCGGTCTGTGTCTGTACACACACATATAATATGTATTCATATACATACCTCCACTAGGCGTGGCGCACCAATGGAGTAAACAAATAGCCAAGAATGAATGATGGAGGCAACTAAGCTGCTTCCATCGTTCCGTCCAAGGACGACCGATGATGAATACTCAGCAAAGTTGCATACATGCAATATCTGGCTGAGATATATATATAATGGCGCCGGTTGAATCAACACGGCAAAAAGGAATTAAATGATATGAATACTATTTTAAAGCAATTAACGGTGGTGTTGTACACAGATGGTGACAGGGCATTCCAATCAGTGATGGTACGAGGAAAAAAACTATATTTGTACACATTTGAGGATGCTTTCATGACATGTTTGTCTTTGCAAGTATTCAGGAATTGGAATTGCTATTTTTGTGTGCTGTATCTTATACATGGTAGTTAAACGGATCTCTTTCCTTCGTTGTTCTAAGGAAGGCCATTTAAGGCGTTGAAGTATATTTGTAACAGTGCCTTCTGCTCTTCTGTAATCTTTAGCCACAAATCGAGCTGCCCTGCGCTGTATTGCTTCTAGTGTTTGAATGCCAGATGTCATATGGGGATCCCACACAGCGCAGGCGAACTCGAGATGTGGTCGGACCAGGGCAAAGTACATTTGTTGTTTCACGGACTGTGGGCACCTCCAGAGATTTCTGCGGATGACTTATTAGCTTTTGCTGCAATTGTGTTAATATGATGTGCCCATTTAAGATTATGGCTCAGTTCAACTCCGAGATATGGATGATGCGAGACGGTTTCTAGGTCATCACTGCCCATGACATACGTGTTTAAGATGGGGTTTTTCTTTGTAGTCACGCATAGGGTCTTGCATTTACCTGTGTTAAATGACATCTGCCATTTTTTGGACCATTCAAACAGTGATGTTAGATCTTTCTGAAGGACTACTGCGTCATGTTCAGATGTAATAACACGATATAACAGACAGTCGTCCGCAAAAAGGCGAATTGTGGAATCATCAAGGTTGTTTGCAATGTCATTTATATACAAGAGGAACATTAAAGGACCTAACACCGTTCCCTGGGGAACTCGTGATTTTACTGGAGCTGGGTGTGAACTTTCCCCATCAACAACGACTTTTTGTGTCCGAGTTGTTAACCATTTTTGAATCCATTTCAAGATGGGACCACGTATACCATAAAAGTCTAGTTTCTGTAACAATCGTTGGTGGGGAACGGTGTCGAAAGCTTTTTGGAAGTCCAATATCAATAGATCAGTCGGAAGTCTTTTATCAAGGTTTCTAGCCAGGTCTTCAACAGTGATTATTAACTGGGATTCGCACGAGTGTTGAGATCGAAATCCGTGTTGGAAATCTGAAAGCATGTTGAACTTCTCAAGATGGGACATGATATGGCGGAATATAATATTTTCAAACAACTTGCACGTTACCGACGTTAAAGACACAGGCCTATAGTTTGCTGGAATACTCTTGTCACCTTTCTTAAAAAGAGCTGTTATGTTTGCAGTGAGCCAATCACTAGGAACCTCGCCTGTATTTAAGGATTGCTGAAAAATGTAACTCACAATTGGTGCCAGTTCTTGGCTCAGATCTTTCAAGATTTGAGAAGGAACGCCATCGGGACCACTGGCTTTCTTCGGATCAATACCACAAAGTAGTTTTTCGACTCCTTCTTCAAAACTTACCATCTTCAAAACGGTAAAAGCACTGAATTGCTGTTTTGTACTACAACTATCACAATATTTGCCGTACGACCACCACGACAGGGACAATCAGAACTTTTGTCTTAATCATAAAATTAAAAGATTATTGAAAATTATTGTTTGGTGTTTCTATAATAAATGGAAATGTTAGGTTATTTTCAAAAAATTGACAACAAATATATATTTATGTTAAAAATCTATCTTTTCATTTAAATTCCAAATTTATTATGACATATACACTGCAAAAAAGTTGCTTAAAATACGTTGCTAAAAGTAATTTTATCATCCGTTGGTTGACGGGTTGATTAAAATTCATTCAATATAATGTAGAAAGTTAGGCGTTGTATAACAGTTAAAAATCCCCAGCGTTGAGCAAGTCGTCGAAAACAACGAGTTGAGATCTCTGGATCGGTATAAATTATAATCTTGTAAATAAAACGGTGAATCCGCATCAACATCAGAGTGACATCTGACAGGCGTTTTGTGAGTCCGGTTTTGAATGTTTGAAGCTTGGTCTGTCAAGAAGATGATGTGATAGATCGGTATAAATCTCTGCGGTCGTCCATGTAATATATATAAGCTTATTTCGTCATGTTCGTATAGGTTTAAAATGCCAAACAAGTCACTAAATAAAAGCCCACAACTAATAAACAATAAAACACTCAACAAATGGTTAAAAAAATGCTCAACAGTTGAGCTGTTGCATACTTGAACAGCTGTTGAGTGAATATAATTGCCCAACTTTTGAGTAACTAGAATGGTTCAACTGTTGGTGAAAACGTGTTATCCAACGGTGTTGGGCAAATTTTACTCAATAGTTGAGCGGTTGCATACTTGAACAACGTTGTGTAAAATGTTGAGTAACTATTTAAGCAACCTTTTTGTAGTGTACTAACAGTATATATACGCTGTCCTTCAAGTTAGAAAAAAATGCATGGTTCTATGTTGTTTTGTTTTCCTGTTACAAGCATGACAAGGGTTAATTCACGTATTCATGGCGACATGAACATTATGCAAATTTGAAATTAATGATACTACAATGACCCACATTTTTGCCACTTTTACTGGTAGACACTTGAAACTGTCTTTTTTAATATTAGCACATTAATTCCAATGTCACCGTGATTACCGGTTGCTCTGTTGGTACCGTGGAATCTGCTAAACATGCTGAATGGGAAGGCGTTGTATAGTATCACTAGGACTATTGAGTAATGGTGACTCGCTAGCATCTAGTGGGGTTCGCCCAAACAGCATGAAAAACCGATAAGCTGTGGATAATGCACATTATCAGAGTAAAATTGTGTGGATATGCAATAAAGAGTAGATATGTTGATCATAATGCATGCATCATCAAAAATAGATAGTGGTAGGCCTTGATTAAACCTGTAGAATTACACGTGCGCATGATGGTACATAAGTATAGATTAAGCTACGTCGGATAAAATAGCCTGACTAGTTTCGGATCTTCTGATAGTTAGAGTGAGATCCTCATCAGAGGCGGTAGAGGAAATAGATATTTAACAGATAGAGCAATGACATGACTAATTTGTCGTTTAAAAGCAGGCAAAGCATCAACATTATATTGGATATAGGCCTACTGATGTAGGCATAATGTTGCATGCTGCTTAGCTTTCAAATTATGATGTTATCTAAATGAATGCTCGGACTGATGTGAATGATATCTATAGACTATCTACAAGATAGCCAGCATGTTGTCACGTGGTGCGTGCGTGGCTTTTATATAGGCCGTGGCAACAGAGAATTCCAGTTACAACTGGTATGACGACGCATAAACAAATCGTTATTCTATTGTATTGCTTGAGTGGTCAAGTGCAAACCGGTCTATGTGATTGTTTGTCATATCCGTCTTCAGACTAGTTAGGTATAGAAATCTGAATGACGAAATATCAAGTAATCATGGGTGGGTAAAGACCGTTGGTAAATAAAGTTAAATAACTGACGTAAAACAAGCAATTGTTCGTATTGATGTTTATACAGAACAAGACATTATGATGTATTTGCGTAGACTTCGAGTTGAAGTTGTTATGATATGAATTCAATAAGCATATTGATAAAATGCCGTGACTTTACGCAGGTTATCTGCAGATAGTATGTCAAAACCAACATTACGTAACTATAACCAGGCAAATGGATATAGGCCATCCTTTACAATGTAATATAATAATAAACAATATTATTTATGATATAGATATGGATAGGCCTTGGTAGAATGCCGTGGTTAAATAGTCTTAAAATATTGAATATGTTGATGATATTCAGCTGTTAGGTTTATGACGAGGAGGGACTCGAAGCAATCTGTTTTATGTAGTAAATTGCCGATATCAGTAATTCTACACTGGTAGGCCCCAGTTTATGATAGTGTAGTATCTATGATGATGATGATGCATTATCGGGTTATAATTGAACTTCTAGATCAATAAATAATAATAACATATCGGTAGGCATTGCATGGGTATAGTAATTAGTAAATATGGCTGATAATGTAGTATCGGGTAATAGTATTTTGAATACTAGATAATCGGTTAGGCACGGGTACATAGTATCTATTGCGCAGCAAACTCCCAAACTCGAACATTTTTAGGAAAAACGATGAGCTGGGTGATAAAACAAAGTATAGTATCACTAGGACTATTGAGTAATGGTGACTCGCTAGCATCTAGTGGGGTTCGCCCAAACAGCATGAAAAACCGATAAGCTGTGGATAATGCACATTATCAGAGTAAAATTGTGTGGATATGCAATAAAGAGTAGATATGTTGATCATAATGCATGCATCATCAAAAATAGATAGTGGTAGGCCTTGATTAAACCTGTAGAATTACACGTGCGCATGATGGTACATAAGTATAGATTAAGCTACGTCGGATAAAATAGCCTGACTAGTTTCGGATCTTCTGATAGTTAGAGTGAGATCCTCATCAGAGGCGGTAGAGGAA
The DNA here is from genome assembly GCA_035610835.1 of Ophiura sarsii. Classification (NCBI taxonomy): domain Eukaryota; kingdom Metazoa; phylum Echinodermata; class Ophiuroidea; order Amphilepidida; family Ophiuridae; genus Ophiura; species Ophiura sarsii. Next base: position 38,509,914 of record CM069451.1, on the reverse strand, counting down.
ATAGATATTTAACAGATAGAGCAATGACATGACTAATTTGTCGTTTAAAAGCAGGCAAAGCATCAACATTATATTGGATATAGGCCTACTGATGTAGGCATAATGTTGCATGCTGCTTAGCTTTCAAATTATGATGTTATCTAAATGAATGCTCGGACTGATGTGAATGATATCTATAGACTATCTACAAGATAGCCAGCATGTTGTCACGTGGTGCGTGCGTGGCTTTTATATAGGCCGTGGCAACAGAGAATTCCAGTTACAACTGGTATGACGACGCATAAACAAATCGTTATTCTATTGTATTGCTTGAGTGGTCAAGTGCAAACCGGTCTATGTGATTGTTTGTCATATCCGTCTTCAGACTAGTTAGGTATAGAAATCTGAATGACGAAATATCAAGTAATCATGGGTGGGTAAAGACCGGGTAATAGTATTTTGAATACTAGATATTCCTAGTGATACTATACTTTGTTTTATCACCCAGCTCATCGTTTTTCCTAAAAATGTTCGAGTTTGGGAGTTTGCTGCGCAATAGATACTATGTACCCGTGCCTAACCGATTATCTAGTATTCAAAATACTATTACCCGATACTACATTATCAGCCATATTTACTAATTACTATACCCATGCAATGCCTACCGATATGTTATTATTATTTATTGATCTAGAAGTTCAATTATAACCCGATAATGCATCATCATCATCATAGATACTACACTATCATAAACTGGGGCCTACCAGTGTAGAATTACTGATATCGGCAATTTACTACATAAAACAGATTGCTTCGAGTCCCTCCTCGTCATAAACCTAACAGCTGAATATCATCAACATATTCAATATTTTAAGACTATTTAACCACGGCATTCTACCAAGGCCTATCCATATCTATATCATAAATAATATTGTTTATTATTATATTACATTGTAAAGGATGGCCTATATCCATTTGCCTGGTTATAGTTACGTAATGTTGGTTTTGACATACTATCTGCAGATAACCTGCGTAAAGTCACGGCATTTTATCAATATGCTTATTGAATTCATATCATAACAACTTCAACTCGAAGTCTACGCAAATACATCATAATATCTTGTTCTGTATAAACATCAATACGAACAATTGCTTGTTTTACGTCAGTTATTTAACTTTATTTACCAACGGTCTTTACCCACCCATGATTACTTGATATTTCGTCATTCAGATTTCTATACCTAACTAGTCTGAAGACGGATATGACAAACAATCACATAGACCGGTTTGCACTTGACCACTCAAGCAATACAATAGAATAACGATTTGTTTATGCGTCGTCATACCAGTTGTAACTGGAATTCTCTGTTGCCACGGCCTATATAAAAGCCACGCACGCACCACGTGACAACATGCTGGCTATCTTGTAGATAGTCTATAGATATCATTCACATCAGTCCGAGCATTCATTTAGATAACATCATAATTTGAAAGCTAAGCAGCATGCAACATTATGCCTACATCAGTAGGCCTATATCCAATATAATGTTGATGCTTTGCCTGCTTTTAAACGACAAATTAGTCATGTCATTGCTCTATCTGTTAAATATCTATTTCCTCTACCGCCTCTGATGAGGATCTCACTCTAACTATCAGAAGATCCGAAACTAGTCAGGCTATTTTATCCGACGTAGCTTAATCTATACTTATGTACCATCATGCGCACGTGTAATTCTACAGGTTTAATCAAGGCCTACCACTATCTATTTTTGATGATGCATGCATTATGATCAACATATCTACTCTTTATTGCATATCCACACAATTTTACTCTGATAATGTGCATTATCCACAGCTTATCGGTTTTTCATGCTGTTTGGGCGAACCCCACTAGATGCTAGCGAGTCACCATTACTCAATAGTCCTAGTGATACTATACTTTGTTTTATCACCCAGCTCATCGTTTTTCCTAAAAATGTTCGAGTTTGGGAGTTTGCTGCGCAATAGATACTATGTACCCGTGCCTAACCGATTATCTAGTATTCAAAATACTATTACCCGATACTACATTATCAGCCATATTTACTAATTACTATACCCATGCAATGCCTACCGATATGTTATTATTATTTATTGATCTAGAAGTTCAATTATAACCCGATAATGCATCATCATCATCATAGATACTACACTATCATAAACTGGGGCCTACCAGTGTAGAATTACTGATATCGGCAATTTACTACATAAAACAGATTGCTTCGAGTCCCTCCTCGTCATAAACCTAACAGCTGAATATCATCAACATATTCAATATTTTAAGACTATTTAACCACGGCATTCTACCAAGGCCTATCCATATCTATATCATAAATAATATTGTTTATTATTATATTACATTGTAAAGGATGGCCTATATCCATTTGCCTGGTTATAGTTACGTAATGTTGGTTTTGACATACTATCTGCAGATAACCTGCGTAAAGTCACGGCATTTTATCAATATGCTTATTGAATTCATATCATAACAACTTCAACTCGAAGTCTACGCAAATACATCATAATGTCTTGTTCTGTATAAACATCAATACGAACAATTGCTTGTTTTACGTCAGTTATTTAACTTTATTTACCAACGGTCTTTACCCACCCATGATTACTTGATATTTCGTCATTCAGATTTCTATACCTAACTAGTCTGAAGACGGATATGACAAACAATCACATAGACCGGTTTGCACTTGACCACTCAAGCAATACAATAGAATAACGATTTGTTTATGCGTCGTCATACCAGTTGTAACTGGAATTCTCTGTTGCCACGGCCTATATAAAAGCCACGCACGCACCACGTGACAACATGCTGGCTATCTTGTAGATAGTCTATAGATATCATTCACATCAGTCCGAGCATTCATTTAGATAACATCATAATTTGAAAGCTAAGCAGCATGCAACATTATGCCTACATCAGTAGGCCTATATCCAATATAATGTTGATGCTTTGCCTGCTTTTAAACGACAAATTAGTCATGTCATTGCTCTATCTGTTAAATATCTATTTCCTCTACCGCCTCTGATGAGGATCTCACTCTAACTATCAGAAGATCCGAAACTAGTCAGGCTATTTTATCCGACGTAGCTTAATCTATACTTATGTACCATCATGCGCACGTGTAATTCTACAGGTTTAATCAAGGCCTACCACTATCTATTTTTGATGATGCATGCATTATGATCAACATATCTACTCTTTATTGCATATCCACACAATTTTACTCTGATAATGTGCATTATCCACAGCTTATCGGTTTTTCATGCTGTTTGGGCGAACCCCACTAGATGCTAGCGAGTCACCATTACTCAATAGTCCTAGTGATACTATACTTTGTTTTATCACCCAGCTCATCGTTTTTCCTAAAAATGTTCGAGTTTGGGAGTTTGCTGCGCAATAGATACTATGTACCCGTGCCTAACCGATTATCTAGTATTCAAAATACTATTACCCGATACTACATTATCAGCCATATTTACTAATTACTATACCCATGCAATGCCTACCGATATGTTATTATTATTTATTGATCTAGAAGTTCAATTATAACCCGATAATGCATCATCATCATCATAGATACTACACTATCATAAACTGGGGCCTACCAGTGTAGAATTACTGATATCGGCAATTTACTACATAAAACAGATTGCTTCGAGTCCCTCCTCGTCATAAACCTAACAGCTGAATATCATCAACATATTCAATATTTTAAGACTATTTAACCACGGCATTCTACCAAGGCCTATCCATATCTATATCATAAATAATATTGTTTATTATTATATTACATTGTAAAGGATGGCCTATATCCATTTGCCTGGTTATAGTTACGTAATGTTGGTTTTGACATACTATCTGCAGATAACCTGCGTAAAGTCACGGCATTTTATCAATATGCTTATTGAATTCATATCATAACAACTTCAACTCGAAGTCTACGCAAATACATCATAATGTCTTGTTCTGTATAAACATCAATACGAACAATTGCTTGTTTTACGTCAGTTATTTAACTTTATTTACCAACGGTCTTTACCCACCCATGATTACTTGATATTTCGTCATTCAGATTTCTATACCTAACTAGTCTGAAGACGGATATGACAAACAATCACATAGACCGGTTTGCACTTGACCACTCAAGCAATACAATAGAATAACGATTTGTTTATGCGTCGTCATACCAGTTGTAACTGGAATTCTCTGTTGCCACGGCCTATATAAAAGCCACGCACGCACCACGTGACAACATGCTGGCTATCTTGTAGATAGTCTATAGATATCATTCACATCAGTCCGAGCATTCATTTAGATAACATCATAATTTGAAAGCTAAGCAGCATGCAACATTATGCCTACATCAGTAGGCCTATATCCAATATAATGTTGATGCTTTGCCTGCTTTTAAACGACAAATTAGTCATGTCATTGCTCTATCTGTTAAATATCTATTTCCTCTACCGCCTCTGATGAGGATCTCACTCTAACTATCAGAAGATCCGAAACTAGTCAGGCTATTTTATCCGACGTAGCTTAATCTATACTTATGTACCATCATGCGCACGTGTAATTCTACAGGTTTAATCAAGGCCTACCACTATCTATTTTTGATGATGCATGCATTATGATCAACATATCTACTCTTTATTGCATATCCACACAATTTTACTCTGATAATGTGCATTATCCACAGCTTATCGGTTTTTCATGCTGTTTGGGCGAACCCCACTAGATGCTAGCGAGTCACCATTACTCAATAGTCCTAGTGATACTATACTTTGTTTTATCACCCAGCTCATCGTTTTTCCTAAAAATGTTCGAGTTTGGGAGTTTGCTGCGCAATAGATACTATGTACCCGTGCCTAACCGATTATCTAGTATTCAAAATACTATTACCCGATACTACATTATCAGCCATATTTACTAATTACTATACCCATGCAATGCCTACCGATATGTTATTATTATTTATTGATCTAGAAGTTCAATTATAACCCGATAATGCATCATCATCATCATAGATACTACACTATCATAAACTGGGGCCTACCAGTGTAGAATTACTGATATCGGCAATTTACTACATAAAACAGATTGCTTCGAGTCCCTCCTCGTCATAAACCTAACAGCTGAATATCATCAACATATTCAATATTTTAAGACTATTTAACCACGGCATTCTACCAAGGCCTATCCATATCTATATCATAAATAATATTGTTTATTATTATATTACATTGTAAAGGATGGCCTATATCCATTTGCCTGGTTATAGTTACGTAATGTTGGTTTTGACATACTATCTGCAGATAACCTGCGTAAAGTCACGGCATTTTATCAATATGCTTATTGAATTCATATCATAACAACTTCAACTCGAAGTCTACGCAAATACATCATAATATCTTGTTCTGTATAAACATCAATACGAACAATTGCTTGTTTTACGTCAGTTATTTAACTTTATTTACCAACGGTCTTTACCCACCCATGATTACTTGATATTTCGTCATTCAGATTTCTATACCTAACTAGTCTGAAGACGGATATGACAAACAATCACATAGACCGGTTTGCACTTGACCACTCAAGCAATACAATAGAATAACGATTTGTTTATGCGTCGTCATACCAGTTGTAACTGGAATTCTCTGTTGCCACGGCCTATATAAAAGCCACGCACGCACCACGTGACAACATGCTGGCTATCTTGTAGATAGTCTATAGATATCATTCACATCAGTCCGAGCATTCATTTAGATAACATCATAATTTGAAAGCTAAGCAGCATGCAACATTATGCCTACATCAGTAGGCCTATATCCAATATAATGTTGATGCTTTGCCTGCTTTTAAACGACAAATTAGTCATGTCATTGCTCTATCTGTTAAATATCTATTTCCTCTACCGCCTCTGATGAGGATCTCACTCTAACTATCAGAAGATCCGAAACTAGTCAGGCTATTTTATCCGACGTAGCTTAATCTATACTTATGTACCATCATGCGCACGTGTAATTCTACAGGTTTAATCAAGGCCTACCACTATCTATTTTTGATGATGCATGCATTATGATCAACATATCTACTCTTTATTGCATATCCACACAATTTTACTCTGATAATGTGCATTATCCACAGCTTATCGGTTTTTCATGCTGTTTGGGCGAACCCCACTAGATGCTAGCGAGTCACCATTACTCAATAGTCCTAGTGATACTATACTTTGTTTTATCACCCAGCTCATCGTTTTTCCTAAAAATGTTCGAGTTTGGGAGTTTGCTGCGCAATAGATACTATGTACCCGTGCCTAACCGATTATCTAGTATTCAAAATACTATTACCCGATACTACATTATCAGCCATATTTACTAATTACTATACCCATGCAATGCCTACCGATATGTTATTATTATTTATTGATCTAGAAGTTCAATTATAACCCGATAATGCATCATCATCATCATAGATACTACACTATCATAAACTGGGGCCTACCAGTGTAGAATTACTGATATCGGCAATTTACTACATAAAACAGATTGCTTCGAGTCCCTCCTCGTCATAAACCTAACAGCTGAATATCATCAACATATTCAATATTTTAAGACTATTTAACCACGGCATTCTACCAAGGCCTATCCATATCTATATCATAAATAATATTGTTTATTATTATATTACATTGTAAAGGATGGCCTATATCCATTTGCCTGGTTATAGTTACGTAATGTTGGTTTTGACATACTATCTGCAGATAACCTGCGTAAAGTCACGGCATTTTATCAATATGCTTATTGAATTCATATCATAACAACTTCAACTCGAAGTCTACGCAAATACATCATAATGTCTTGTTCTGTATAAACATCAATACGAACAATTGCTTGTTTTACGTCAGTTATTTAACTTTATTTACCAACGGTCTTTACCCACCCATGATTACTTGATATTTCGTCATTCAGATTTCTATACCTAACTAGTCTGAAGACGGATATGACAAACAATCACATAGACCGGTTTGCACTTGACCACTCAAGCAATACAATAGAATAACGATTTGTTTATGCGTCGTCATACCAGTTGTAACTGGAATTCTCTGTTGCCACGGCCTATATAAAAGCCACGCACGCACCACGTGACAACATGCTGGCTATCTTGTAGATAGTCTATAGATATCATTCACATCAGTCCGAGCATTCATTTAGATAACATCATAATTTGAAAGCTAAGCAGCATGCAACATTATGCCTACATCAGTAGGCCTATATCCAATATAATGTTGATGCTTTGCCTGCTTTTAAACGACAAATTAGTCATGTCATTGCTCTATCTGTTAAATATCTATTTCCTCTACCGCCTCTGATGAGGATCTCACTCTAACTATCAGAAGATCCGAAACTAGTCAGGCTATTTTATCCGACGTAGCTTAATCTATACTTATGTACCATCATGCGCACGTGTAATTCTACAGGTTTAATCAAGGCCTACCACTATCTATTTTTGATGATGCATGCATTATGATCAACATATCTACTCTTTATTGCATATCCACACAATTTTACTCTGATAATGTGCATTATCCACAGCTTATCGGTTTTTCATGCTGTTTGGGCGAACCCCACTAGATGCTAGCGAGTCACCATTACTCAATAGTCCTAGTGATACTATACTTTGTTTTATCACCCAGCTCATCGTTTTTCCTAAAAATGTTCGAGTTTGGGAGTTTGCTGCGCAATAGATACTATGTACCCGTGCCTAACCGATTATCTAGTATTCAAAATACTATTACCCGATACTACATTATCAGCCATATTTACTAATTACTATACCCATGCAATGCCTACCGATATGTTATTATTATTTATTGATCTAGAAGTTCAATTATAACCCGATAATGCATCATCATCATCATAGATACTACACTATCATAAACTGGGGCCTACCAGTGTAGAATTACTGATATCGGCAATTTACTACATAAAACAGATTGCTTCGAGTCCCTCCTCGTCATAAACCTAACAGCTGAATATCATCAACATATTCAATATTTTAAGACTATTTAACCACGGCATTCTACCAAGGCCTATCCATATCTATATCATAAATAATATTGTTTATTATTATATTACATTGTAAAGGATGGCCTATATCCATTTGCCTGGTTATAGTTACGTAATGTTGGTTTTGACATACTATCTGCAGATAACCTGCGTAAAGTCACGGCATTTTATCAATATGCTTATTGAATTCATATCATAACAACTTCAACTCGAAGTCTACGCAAATACATCATAATATCTTGTTCTGTATAAACATCAATACGAACAATTGCTTGTTTTACGTCAGTTATTTAACTTTATTTACCAACGGTCTTTACCCACCCATGATTACTTGATATTTCGTCATTCAGATTTCTATACCTAACTAGTCTGAAGACGGATATGACAAACAATCACATAGACCGGTTTGCACTTGACCACTCAAGCAATACAATAGAATAACGATTTGTTTATGCGTCGTCATACCAGTTGTAACTGGAATTCTCTGTTGCCACGGCCTATATAAAAGCCACGCACGCACCACGTGACAACATGCTGGCTATCTTGTAGATAGTCTATAGATATCATTCACATCAGTCCGAGCATTCATTTAGATAACATCATAATTTGAAAGCTAAGCAGCATGCAACATTATGCCTACATCAGTAGGCCTATATCCAATATAATGTTGATGCTTTGCCTGCTTTTAAACGACAAATTAGTCATGTCATTGCTCTATCTGTTAAATATCTATTTCCTCTACCGCCTCTGATGAGGATCTCACTCTAACTATCAGAAGATCCGAAACTAGTCAGGCTATTTTATCCGACGTAGCTTAATCTATACTTATGTACCATCATGCGCACGTGTAATTCTACAGGTTTAATCAAGGCCTACCACTATCTATTTTTGATGATGCATGCATTATGATCAACATATCTACTCTTTATTGCATATCCACACAATTTTACTCTGATAATGTGCATTATCCACAGCTTATCGGTTTTTCATGCTGTTTGGGCGAACCCCACTAGATGCTAGCGAGTCACCATTACTCAATAGTCCTAGTGATACTATACTTTGTTTTATCACCCAGCTCATCGTTTTTCCTAAAAATGTTCGAGTTTGGGAGTTTGCTGCGCAATAGATACTATGTACCCGTGCCTAACCGATTATCTAGTATTCAAAATACTATTACCCGATACTACATTATCAGCCATATTTACTAATTACTATACCCATGCAATGCCTACCGATATGTTATTATTATTTATTGATCTAGAAGTTCAATTATAACCCGATAATGCATCATCATCATCATAGATACTACACTATCATAAACTGGGGCCTACCAGTGTAGAATTACTGATATCGGCAATTTACTACATAAAACAGATTGCTTCGAGTCCCTCCTCGTCATAAACCTAACAGCTGAATATCATCAACATATTCAATATTTTAAGACTATTTAACCACGGCATTCTACCAAGGCCTATCCATATCTATATCATAAATAATATTGTTTATTATTATATTACATTGTAAAGGATGGCCTATATCCATTTGCCTGGTTATAGTTACGTAATGTTGGTTTTGACATACTATCTGCAGATAACCTGCGTAAAGTCACGGCATTTTATCAATATGCTTATTGAATTCATATCATAACAACTTCAACTCGAAGTCTACGCAAATACATCATAATGTCTTGTTCTGTATAAACATCAATACGAACAATTGCTTGTTTTACGTCAGTTATTTAACTTTATTTACCAACGGTCTTTACCCACCCATGATTACTTGATATTTCGTCATTCAGATTTCTATACCTAACTAGTCTGAAGACGGATATGACAAACAATCACATAGACCGGTTTGCACTTGACCACTCAAGCAATACAATAGAATAACGATTTGTTTATGCGTCGTCATACCAGTTGTAACTGGAATTCTCTGTTGCCACGGCCTATATAAAAGCCACGCACGCACCACGTGACAACATGCTGGCTATCTTGTAGATAGTCTATAGATATCATTCACATCAGTCCGAGCATTCATTTAGATAACATCATAATTTGAAAGCTAAGCAGCATGCAACATTATGCCTACATCAGTAGGCCTATATCCAATATAATGTTGATGCTTTGCCTGCTTTTAAACGACAAATTAGTCATGTCATTGCTCTATCTGTTAAATATCTATTTCCTCTACCGCCTCTGATGAGGATCTCACTCTAACTATCAGAAGATCCGAAACTAGTCAGGCTATTTTATCCGACGTAGCTTAATCTATACTTATGTACCATCATGCGCACGTGTAATTCTACAGGTTTAATCAAGGCCTACCACTATCTATTTTTGATGATGCATGCATTATGATCAACATATCTACTCTTTATTGCATATCCACACAATTTTACTCTGATAATGTGCATTATCCACAGCTTATCGGTTTTTCATGCTGTTTGGGCGAACCCCACTAGATGCTAGCGAGTCACCATTACTCAATAGTCCTAGTGATACTATACTTTGTTTTATCACCCAGCTCATCGTTTTTCCTAAAAATGTTCGAGTTTGGGAGTTTGCTGCGCAATAGATACTATGTACCCGTGCCTAACCGATTATCTAGTATTCAAAATACTATTACCCGATACTACATTATCAGCCATATTTACTAATTACTATACCCATGCAATGCCTACCGATATGTTATTATTATTTATTGATCTAGAAGTTCAATTATAACCCGATAATGCATCATCATCATCATAGATACTACACTATCATAAACTGGGGCCTACCAGTGTAGAATTACTGATATCGGCAATTTACTACATAAAACAGATTGCTTCGAGTCCCTCCTCGTCATAAACCTAACAGCTGAATATCATCAACATATTCAATATTTTAAGACTATTTAACCACGGCATTCTACCAAGGCCTATCCATATCTATATCATAAATAATATTGTTTATTATTATATTACATTGTAAAGGATGGCCTATATCCATTTGCCTGGTTATAGTTACGTAATGTTGGTTTTGACATACTATCTGCAGATAACCTGCGTAAAGTCACGGCATTTTATCAATATGCTTATTGAATTCATATCATAACAACTTCAACTCGAAGTCTACGCAAATACATCATAATATCTTGTTCTGTATAAACATCAATACGAACAATTGCTTGTTTTACGTCAGTTATTTAACTTTATTTACCAACGGTCTTTACCCACCCATGATTACTTGATATTTCGTCATTCAGATTTCTATACCTAACTAGTCTGAAGACGGATATGACAAACAATCACATAGACCGGTTTGCACTTGACCACTCAAGCAATACAATAGAATAACGATTTGTTTATGCGTCGTCATACCAGTTGTAACTGGAATTCTCTGTTGCCACGGCCTATATAAAAGCCACGCACGCACCACGTGACAACATGCTGGCTATCTTGTAGATAGTCTATAGATATCATTCACATCAGTCCGAGCATTCATTTAGATAACATCATAATTTGAAAGCTAAGCAGCATGCAACATTATGCCTACATCAGTAGGCCTATATCCAATATAATGTTGATGCTTTGCCTGCTTTTAAACGACAAATTAGTCATGTCATTGCTCTATCTGTTAAATATCTATTTCCTCTACCGCCTCTGATGAGGATCTCACTCTAACTATCAGAAGATCCGAAACTAGTCAGGCTATTTTATCCGACGTAGCTTAATCTATACTTATGTACCATCATGCGCACGTGTAATTCTACAGGTTTAATCAAGGCCTACCACTATCTATTTTTGATGATGCATGCATTATGATCAACATATCTACTCTTTATTGCATATCCACACAATTTTACTCTGATAATGTGCATTATCCACAGCTTATCGGTTTTTCATGCTGTTTGGGCGAACCCCACTAGATGCTAGCGAGTCACCATTACTCAATAGTCCTAGTGATACTATACTTTGTTTTATCACCCAGCTCATCGTTTTTCCTAAAAATGTTCGAGTTTGGGAGTTTGCTGCGCAATAGATACTATGTACCCGTGCCTAACCGATTATCTAGTATTCAAAATACTATTACCCGATACTACATTATCAGCCATATTTACTAATTACTATACCCATGCAATGCCTACCGATATGTTATTATTATTTATTGATCTAGAAGTTCAATTATAACCCGATAATGCATCATCATCATCATAGATACTACACTATCATAAACTGGGGCCTACCAGTGTAGAATTACTGATATCGGCAATTTACTACATAAAACAGATTGCTTCGAGTCCCTCCTCGTCATAAACCTAACAGCTGAATATCATCAACATATTCAATATTTTAAGACTATTTAACCACGGCATTCTACCAAGGCCTATCCATATCTATATCATAAATAATATTGTTTATTATTATATTACATTGTAAAGGATGGCCTATATCCATTTGCCTGGTTATAGTTACGTAATGTTGGTTTTGACATACTATCTGCAGATAACCTGCGTAAAGTCACGGCATTTTATCAATATGCTTATTGAATTCATATCATAACAACTTCAACTCGAAGTCTACGCAAATACATCATAATATCTTGTTCTGTATAAACATCAATACGAACAATTGCTTGTTTTACGTCAGTTATTTAACTTTATTTACCAACGGTCTTTACCCACCCATGATTACTTGATATTTCGTCATTCAGATTTCTATACCTAACTAGTCTGAAGACGGATATGACAAACAATCACATAGACCGGTTTGCACTTGACCACTCAAGCAATACAATAGAATAACGATTTGTTTATGCGTCGTCATACCAGTTGTAACTGGAATTCTCTGTTGCCACGGCCTATATAAAAGCCACGCACGCACCACGTGACAACATGCTGGCTATCTTGTAGATAGTCTATAGATATCATTCACATCAGTCCGAGCATTCATTTAGATAACATCATAATTTGAAAGCTAAGCAGCATGCAACATTATGCCTACATCAGTAGGCCCATATCCAATATAATGTTGATGCTTTGCCTGCTTTTAAACGACAAATTAGTCATGTCATTGCTCTATCTGTTAAATATCTATTTCCTCTACCGCCTCTGATGAGGATCTCACTCTAACTATCAGAAGATCCGAAACTAGTCAGGCTATTTTATCCGACATAGCTTAATCTATACTTATGTACCATCATGCGCACGTGTAATTCTACAGGTTTAATCAAGGCCTACCACTATCTATTTTTGATGATGCATGCATTATGATCAACATATCTACTCTTTATTGCATATCCACACAATTTTACTCTGATAATGTGCATTATCCACAGCTTATCGGTTTTTCATGCTGTTTGGGCGAACCCCACTAGATGCTAGCGAGTCACCATTACTCAATAGTCCTAGTGATACTATACTTTGTTTTATCACCCAGCTCATCGTTTTTCCTAAAAATGTTCGAGTTTGGGAGTTTGCTGCGCAATAGATACTACACACTATAACTAGTCAGTATACTATCAGTAAAAAAATCTACTAGGCTCATACACCAATATTTATTACTTTACAATTTAAATACAGCAAAAAATGTTCATAACTTGTACAAGTATAAAGTAAAAAATGATTATTTATGGGCATATTTAATTCACAAGAATAAACAATATGGAGTCATAACAATTATTAAAATATTAAAATAAATGTTGTTATAATTTTAAAAATAGTGAACAGAAGGTCAACCAATCTTGACCTCACAGCAGCGGTGAAGTCAAATCAATTTTACGACCATGCTCTTAATCCCTCCATCAATAGGTGCTAATTGGGTTGTGAATAGACACTTGAGTGGATCAATACTAACTGCCATGGTGGGGAGTATAGTGAGGGTTCATTTTCAACATTTAAAACACACAATTTTGAGCTTAAAGTCGACTGAATCTAAAAAAGTCGACCTATATGAATAGCATAATCATAAAGAGGAGATATTAAACTCAATTTTGACTGACTCAGTTTTAAAATCGTACGACCAGTTAGCTCACAATAATTGGTTGAAAATTGGGGTCAATTGAGGTCATGAACATTTAGACAAAGCAGTCAGTAGAGGTGTGTCATTTTACTGCAAGTTGATTGGACAAACCTTTGCCTGTACAAAATGATTTTTTTATTGACTAGTTACACTGTGTACTATGTACCCGTGCCTAACCGATTATCTAGTATTCAAAATACTATTACCCGATACTACATTATCAGCCATATTTACTAATTACTATACCCATGCAATGCCTACCGATATGTTATTATTATTTATTGATCTAGAAGTTCAATTATAACCCGATAATGCATCATCATCATCATAGATACTACACTATCATAAACTGGGGCCTACCAGTGTAGAATTACTGATATCGGCAATTTACTACATAAAACAGATTGCTTCGAGTCCCTCCTCGTCATAAACCTAACAGCTGAATATCATCAACATATTCAATATTTTAAGACTATTTAACCACAGCATTCTACCAAGGCCTATCCATATCTATATCATAAATAATATTGTTTATTATTATATTACATTGTAAAGGATGGCCTATATCCATTTGCCTGGTTATAGTTACGTAATGTTGGTTTTGACATACTATCTGCAGATAACCTGCGTAAAGTCACGGCATTTTATCAATATGCTTATTGAATTCATATCATAACAACTTCAACTCGAAGTCTACGCAAATACATCATAATATCTTGTTCTGTATAAACATCAATACGAACAATTGCTTGTTTTACGTCAGTTATTTAACTTTATTTACCAACGGTCTTTACCCACCCATGATTACTTGATATTTCGTCATTCAGATTTCTATACCTAACTAGTCTGAAGACGGATATGACAAACAATCACATAGACCGGTTTGCACTTGACCACTCAAGCAATACAATAGAATAACGATTTGTTTATGCGTCGTCATACCAGTTGTAACTGGAATTCTCTGTTGCCACGGCCTATATAAAAGCCACGCACGCACCACGTGACAACATGCTGGCTATCTTGTAGATAGTCTATAGATATCATTCACATCAGTCCGAGCATTCATTTAGATAACATCATAATTTGAAAGCTAAGCAGCATGCAACATTATGCCTACATCAGTAGGCCCATATCCAATATAATGTTGATGCTTTGCCTGCTTTTAAACGACAAATTAGTCATGTCATTGCTCTATCTGTTAAATATCTATTTCCTCTACCGCCTCTGATGAGGATCTCACTCTAACTATCAGAAGATCCGAAACTAGTCAGGCTATTTTATCCGACGTAGCTTAATCTATACTTATGTACCATCATGCGCACGTGTAATTCTACAGGTTTAATCAAGGCCTACCACTATCTATTTTTGATGATGCATGCATTATGATCAACATATCTACTCTTTATTGCATATCCACACAATTTTACTCTGATAATGTGCATTATCCACAGCTTATCGGTTTTTCATGCTGTTTGGGCGAACCCCACTAGATGCTAGCGAGTCACCATTACTCAATAGTCCTAGTGATACTATACTTTGTTTTATCACCCAGCTCATCGTTTTTCCTAAAAATGTTCGAGTTTGGGAGTTTGCTGCGCAATAGATACTATGTACCCGTGCCTAACCGATTATCTAGTATTCAAAATACTATTACCCGATACTACATTATCAGCCATATTTACTAATTACTATACCCATGCAATGCCTACCGATATGTTATTATTATTTATTGATCTAGAAGTTCAATTATAACCCGATAATGCATCATCATCATCATAGATACTACACTATCATAAACTGGGGCCTACCAGTGTAGAATTACTGATATCGGCAATTTACTACATAAAACAGATTGCTTCGAGTCCCTCCTCGTCATAAACCTAACAGCTGAATATCATCAACATATTCAATATTTTAAGACTATTTAACCACGGCATTCTACCAAGGCCTATCCATATCTATATCATAAATAATATTGTTTATTATTATATTACATTGTAAAGGATGGCCTATATCCATTTGCCTGGTTATAGTTACGTAATGTTGGTTTTGACATACTATCTGCAGATAACCTGCGTAAAGTCACGGCATTTTATCAATATGCTTATTGAATTCATATCATAACAACTTCAACTCGAAGTCTACGCAAATACATCATAATATCTTGTTCTGTATAAACATCAATACGAACAATTGCTTGTTTTACGTCAGTTATTTAACTTTATTTACCAACGGTCTTTACCCACCCATGATTACTTGATATTTCGTCATTCAGATTTCTATACCTAACTAGTCTGAAGACGGATATGACAAACAATCACATAGACCGGTTTGCACTTGACCACTCAAGCAATACAATAGAATAACGATTTGTTTATGCGTCGTCATACCAGTTGTAACTGGAATTCTCTGTTGCCACGGCCTATATAAAAGCCACGCACGCACCACGTGACAACATGCTGGCTATCTTGTAGATAGTCTATAGATATCATTCACATCAGTCCGAGCATTCATTTAGATAACATCATAATTTGAAAGCTAAGCAGCATGCAACATTATGCCTATATCAGTAGGCCCATATCCAATATAATGTTGATGCTTTGCCTGCTTTTAAACGACAAATTAGTCATGTCATTGCTCTATCTGTTAAATATCTATTTCCTCTACCGCCTCTGATGAGGATCTCACTCTAACTATCAGAAGATCCGAAACTAGTCAGGCTATTTTAATTACTATACCCATGCAATGCCTACCGATATGTTATTATTATTTATTGATCTAGAAGTTCAATTATAACCCGATAATGCATCATCATCATCATAGATACTACACTATCATAAACTGGGGCCTACCAGTGTAGAATTACTGATATCGGCAATTTACTACATAAAACAGATTGCTTCGAGTCCCTCCTCGTCATAAACCTAACAGCTGAATATCATCAACATATTCAATATTTTAAGACTATTTAACCACGGCATTCTACCAAGGCCTATCCATATCTATATCATAAATAATATTGTTTATTATTATATTACATTGTAAAGGATGGCCTATATCCATTTGCCTGGTTATAGTTACGTAATGTTGGTTTTGACATACTATCTGCAGATAACCTGCGTAAAGTCACGGCATTTTATCAATATGCTTATTGAATTCATATCATAACAACTTCAACTCGAAGTCTACGCAAATACATCATAATATCTTGTTCTGTATAAACATCAATACGAACAATTGCTTGTTTTACGTCAGTTATTTAACTTTATTTACCAACGGTCTTTACCCACCCATGATTACTTGATATTTCGTCATTCAGATTTCTATACCTAACTAGTCTGAAGACGGATATGACAAACAATCACATAGACCGGTTTGCACTTGACCACTCAAGCAATACAATAGAATAACGATTTGTTTATGCGTCGTCATACCAGTTGTAACTGGAATTCTCTGTTGCCACGGCCTATATAAAAGCCACGCACGCACCACGTGACAACATGCTGGCTATCTTGTAGATAGTCTATAGATATCATTCACATCAGTCCGAGCATTCATTTAGATAACATCATAATTTGAAAGCTAAGCAGCATGCAACATTATGCCTACATCAGTAGGCCCATATCCAATATAATGTTGATGCTTTGCCTGCTTTTAAACGACAAATTAGTCATGTCATTGCTCTATCTGTTAAATATCTATTTCCTCTACCGCCTCTGATGAGGATCTCACTCTAACTATCAGAAGATCCGAAACTAGTCAGGCTATTTTATCCGACGTAGCTTAATCTATACTTATGTACCATCATGCGCACGTGTAATTCTACAGGTTTAATCAAGGCCTACCACTATCTATTTTTGATGATGCATGCATTATGATCAACATATCTACTCTTTATTGCATATCCACACAATTTTACTCTGATAATGTGCATTATCCACAGCTTATCGGTTTTTCATGCTGTTTGGGCGAACCCCACTAGATGCTAGCGAGTCACCATTACTCAATAGTCCTAGTGATACTATACTTTGTTTTATCACCCAGCTCATCGTTTTTCTTAAAAATGTTCGAGTTTGGGAGTTTGCTGCGCAATAGATACTATGTACCCGTGCCTAACCGATTATCTAGTATTCAAAATACTATTACCCGATACTACATTATCAGCCATATTTACTAATTACTATACCCATGCAATGCCTACCGATATGTTATTATTATTTATTGATCTAGAAGTTCAATTATAACCCGATAATGCATCATCATCATCATAGATACTACACTATCATAAACTGGGGCCTACCAGTGTAGAATTACTGATATCGGCAATTTACTACATAAAACAGATTGCTTCGAGTCCCTCCTCGTCATAAACCTAACAGCTGAATATCATCAACATATTCAATATTTTAAGACTATTTAACCACGGCATTCTACCAAGGCCTATCCATATCTATATCATAAATAATATTGTTTATTATTATATTACATTGTAAAGGATGGCCTATATCCATTTGCCTGGTTATAGTTACGTAATGTTGGTTTTGACATACTATCTGCAGATAACCTGCGTAAAGTCACGGCATTTTATCAATATGCTTATTGAATTCATATCATAACAACTTCAACTCGAAGTCTACGCAAATACATCATAATATCTTGTTCTGTATAAACATCAATACGAACAATTGCTTGTTTTACGTCAGTTATTTAACTTTATTTACCAACGGTCTTTACCCACCCATGATTACTTGATATTTCGTCATTCAGATTTCTATACCTAACTAGTCTGAAGACGGATATGACAAACAATCACATAGACCGGTTTGCACTTGACCACTCAAGCAATACAATAGAATAACGATTTGTTTATGCGTCGTCATACCAGTTGTAACTGGAATTCTCTGTTGCCACGGCCTATATAAAAGCCACGCACGCACCACGTGACAACATGCTGGCTATCTTGTAGATAGTCTATAGATATCATTCACATCAGTCCGAGCATTCATTTAGATAACATCATAATTTGAAAGCTAAGCAGCATGCAACATTATGCCTACATCAGTAGGCCCATATCCAATATAATGTTGATGCTTTGCCTGCTTTTAAACGACAAATTAGTCATGTCATTGCTCTATCTGTTAAATATCTATTTCCTCTACCGCCTCTGATGAGGATCTCACTCTAACTATCAGAAGATCCGAAACTAGTCAGGCTATTTTATCCGACGTAGCTTAATCTATACTTATGTACCATCATGCGCACGTGTAATTCTACAGGTTTAATCAAGGCCTACCACTATCTATTTTTGATGATGCATGCATTATGATCAACATATCTACTCTTTATTGCATATCCACACAATTTTACTCTGATAATGTGCATTATCCACAGCTTATCGGTTTTTCATGCTGTTTGGGCGAACCCCACTAGATGCTAGCGAGTCACCATTACTCAATAGTCCTAGTGATACTATACTTTGTTTTATCACCCAGCTCATCGTTTTTCCTAAAAATGTTCGAGTTTGGGAGTTTGCTGCGCAATAGATACTATGTACCCGTGCCTAACCGATTATCTAGTATTCAAAATACTATTACCCGATACTACATTATCAGCCATATTTACTAATTACTATACCCATGCAATGCCTACCGATATGTTATTATTATTTATTGATCTAGAAGTTCAATTATAACCCGATAATGCATCATCATCATCATAGATACTACACTATCATAAACTGGGGCCTACCAGTGTAGAATTACTGATATCGGCAATTTACTACATAAAACAGATTGCTTCGAGTCCCTCCTCGTCATAAACCTAACAGCTGAATATCATCAACATATTCAATATTTTAAGACTATTTAACCACGGCATTCTACCAAGGTCTATCCATATCTATATCATAAATAATATTGTTTATTATTATATTACATTGTAAAGGATGGCCTATATCCATTTGCCTGGTTATAGTTACGTAATGTTGGTTTTGACATACTATCTGCAGATAACCTGCGTAAAGTCACGGCATTTTATCAATATGCTTATTGAATTCATATCATAACAACTTCAACTCGAAGTCTACGCAAATACATCATAATATCTTGTTCTGTATAAACATCAATACGAACAATTGCTTGTTTTACGTCAGTTATTTAACTTTATTTACCAACGGTCTTTACCCACCCATGATTACTTGATATTTCGTCATTCAGATTTCTATACCTAACTAGTCTGAAGACGGATATGACAAACAATCACATAGACCGGTTTGCACTTGACCACTCAAGCAATACAATAGAATAACGATTTGTTTATGCGTCGTCATACCAGTTGTAACTGGAATTCTCTGTTGCCACGGCCTATATAAAAGCCACGCACGCACCACGTGACAACATGCTGGCTATCTTGTAGATAGTCTATAGATATCATTCACATCAGTCCGAGCATTCATTTAGATAACATCATAATTTGAAAGCTAAGCAGCATGCAACATTATGCCTACATCAGTAGGCCTATATCCAATATAATGTTGATGCTTTGCCTGCTTTTAAACGACAAATTAGTCATGTCATTGCTCTATCTGTTAAATATCTATTTCCTCTACCGCCTCTGATGAGGATCTCACTCTAACTATCAGAAGATCCGAAACTAGTCAGGCTATTTTATCCGACGTAGCTTAATCTATACTTATGTACCATCATGCGCACGTGTAATTCTACAGGTTTAATCAAGGCCTACCACTATCTATTTTTGATGATGCATGCATTATGATCAACATATCTACTCTTTATTGCATATCCACACAATTTTACTCTGATAATGTGCATTATCCACAGCTTATCGGTTTTTCATGCTGTTTGGGCGAACCCCACTAGATGCTAGCGAGTCACCATTACTCAATAGTCCTAGTGATACTATACTTTGTTTTATCACCCAGCTCATCGTTTTTCCTAAAAATGTTCGAGTTTGGGAGTTTGCTGCGCAATAGATACTATGTACCCGTGCCTAACCGATTATCTAGTATTCAAAATACTATTACCCGATACTACATTATCAGCCATATTTACTAATTACTATACCCATGCAATGCCTACCGATATGTTATTATTATTTATTGATCTAGAAGTTCAATTATAACCCGATAATGCATCATCATCATCATAGATACTACACTATCATAAACTGGGGCCTACCAGTGTAGAATTACTGATATCGGCAATTTACTACATAAAACAGATTGCTTCGAGTCCCTCCTCGTCATAAACCTAACAGCTGAATATCATCAACATATTCAATATTTTAAGACTATTTAACCACGGCATTCTACCAAGGCCTATCCATATCTATATCATAAATAATATTGTTTATTATTATATTACATTGTAAAGGATGGCCTATATCCATTTGCCTGGTTATAGTTACGTAATGTTGGTTTTGACATACTATCTGCAGATAACCTGCGTAAAGTCACGGCATTTTATCAATATGCTTATTGAATTCATATCATAACAACTTCAACTCGAAGTCTACGCAAATACATCATAATATCTTGTTCTGTATAAACATCAATACGAACAATTGCTTGTTTTACGTCAGTTATTTAACTTTATTTACCAACGGTCTTTACCCACCCATGATTACTTGATATTTCGTCATTCAGATTTCTATACCTAACTAGTCTGAAGACGGATATGACAAACAATCACATAGACCGGTTTGCACTTGACCACTCAAGCAATACAATAGAATAACGATTTGTTTATGCGTCGTCATACCAGTTGTAACTGGAATTCTCTGTTGCCACGGCCTATATAAAAGCCACGCACGCACCACGTGACAACATGCTGGCTATCTTGTAGATAGTCTATAGATATCATTCACATCAGTCCGAGCATTCATTTAGATAACATCATAATTTGAAAGCTAAGCAGCATGCAACATTATGCCTACATCAGTAGGCCTATATCCAATATAATGTTGATGCTTTGCCTGCTTTTAAACGACAAATTAGTCATGTCATTGCTCTATCTGTTAAATATCTATTTCCTCTACCGCCTCTGATGAGGATCTCACTCTAACTATCAGAAGATCCGAAACTAGTCAGGCTATTTTATCCGACGTAGCTTAATCTATACTTATGTACCATCATGCGCACGTGTAATTCTACAGGTTTAATCAAGGCCTACCACTATCTATTTTTGATGATGCATGCATTATGATCAACATATCTACTCTTTATTGCATATCCACACAATTTTACTCTGATAATGTGCATTATCCACAGCTTATCGGTTTTTCATGCTGTTTGGGCGAACCCCACTAGATGCTAGCGAGTCACCATTACTCAATAGTCCTAGTGATACTATACTTTGTTTTATCACCCAGCTCATCGTTTTTCCTAAAAATGTTCGAGTTTGGGAGTTTGCTGCGCAATAGATACTATGTACCCGTGCCTAACCGATTATCTAGTATTCAAAATACTATTACCCGATACTACATTATCAGCCATATTTACTAATTACTATACCCATGCAATGCCTACCGATATGTTATTATTATTTATTGATCTAGAAGTTCAATTATAACCCGATAATGCATCATCATCATCATAGATACTACACTATCATAAACTGGGGCCTACCAGTGTAGAATTACTGATATCGGCAATTTACTACATAAAACAGATTGCTTCGAGTCCCTCCTCGTCATAAACCTAACAGCTGAATATCATCAACATATTCAATATTTTAAGACTATTTAACCACGGCATTCTACCAAGGCCTATCCATATCTATATCATAAATAATATTGTTTATTATTATATTACATTGTAAAGGATGGCCTATATCCATTTGCCTGGTTATAGTTACGTAATGTTGGTTTTGACATACTATCTGCAGATAACCTGCGTAAAGTCACGGCATTTTATCAATATGCTTATTGAATTCATATCATAACAACTTCAACTCGAAGTCTACGCAAATACATCATAATATCTTGTTCTGTATAAACATCAATACGAACAATTGCTTGTTTTACGTCAGTTATTTAACTTTATTTACCAACGGTCTTTACCCACCCATGATTACTTGATATTTCGTCATTCAGATTTCTATACCTAACTAGTCTGAAGACGGATATGACAAACAATCACATAGACCGGTTTGCACTTGACCACTCAAGCAATACAATAGAATAACGATTTGTTTATGCGTCGTCATACCAGTTGTAACTGGAATTCTCTGTTGCCACGGCCTATATAAAAGCCACGCACGCACCACGTGACAACATGCTGGCTATCTTGTAGATAGTCTATAGATATCATTCACATCAGTCCGAGCATTCATTTAGATAACATCATAATTTGAAAGCTAAGCAGCATGCAACATTATGCCTACATCAGTAGGCCTATATCCAATATAATGTTGATGCTTTGCCTGCTTTTAAACGACAAATTAGTCATGTCATTGCTCTATCTGTTAAATATCTATTTCCTCTACCGCCTCTGATGAGGATCTCACTCTAACTATCAGAAGATCCGAAACTAGTCAGGCTATTTTATCCGACGTAGCTTAATCTATACTTATGTACCATCATGCGCACGTGTAATTCTACAGGTTTAATCAAGGCCTACCACTATCTATTTTTGATGATGCATGCATTATGATCAACATATCTACTCTTTATTGCATATCCACACAATTTTACTCTGATAATGTGCATTATCCACAGCTTATCGGTTTTTCATGCTGTTTGGGCGAACCCCACTAGATGCTAGCGAGTCACCATTACTCAATAGTCCTAGTGATACTATAACCTGTTTAATATCTATACTCCATGCCAATAAGGCCGCATCTGATGAGGATCACACTAAACTGTAGATCCGAAACTAGTCATGCTATTTTACCCCAGTATCAATCTATTTATGTTCTACATAATATGTAAAACTTGTTATGTAATTCTACCACTGTCTACCACTTCTGTTTAAATACCGCATATCATCAACATATGCCTATGATTACATTTATTTCACTGTGTATCCATGCCTTTTATTGATAATGCATTGTATCTTTTAGCCTCGATAGATCATGTTGTTTTGGGCGGACCCCCACTAAATACTTTACGAGTCAACTCTACTCTAAAGGTACTAGTGATTCTATACTTTGTTTACTCCACCCATCCTCCACTTGTTTTTCAAGTCTGAGTTTGGGAGTCTGCTGCGCAATGGAAGAGGGCAACTTCTCCATGTCTAACCGTCCACCAAGTATCATACAACATTATGTTGTCAACATATACTTATAACCGATACTGCATTATCAATTATATTTCAACCCTTACCCGGCATACCAATAACAGTGTAATAATATCCATATTTAACAGAAACCCGTTTACTATACCGACTAGTAAAACATAATACCAAACAGTGTAGTTTTACTTCTATTTAACGGCATATTACTACATAAAACTGATTGCGTCCCTTCCCGTCACAAACCTATGAAAGCAGTTGAATATCACCAATATATTCATTATTTTAACACAAATAACCATGTCGCTCAACCAAGGCCTAGTTATCATTGAATAACTATTACTACAATGTACATGTAGTATTACAAAATGGGCCTACATAAATATGTCAGGTTATATAGTGTTGCACTGTAGGTTTTGAACAACTATCTACCAATGGTTCTGCATGTATCGCATATTATCAAAATGCGATTTGAATTCAAATTATATCAAGCTCGAATACCACGCGACTATTTAAGACTTTGTTTTATTTGTATCATTACCAAATACGAATATCGCCTAATGCGTCATTTTATTCACAACGGCTTTCAACTAAAATGATATTTTGATCTGCTGTCTTCCAGACCTATGATAATATCTATTGGTCCGCCATTTTATGGTGTCAAAAGACGGAAATGACAAACAATCATTAGTGAGCCCGAATTACACTTGATCATTCAATTAAGCTACACAATAGATGAGTACTTTGTTTACGTGCGTCGTCATAACAGCACTGCTTGAATTCTTTGTTGCTAAAGCCACGGCCTACTATAACACAGGTCGTGTGCACCACGCGACAACATGCAGACTATTACACTAGATAGTCACTATAGATATCAGCCACACAACAGCATGAGCACTCACTACGTTAACATCATTAACATCTAAGCAGCTTCCAACATTATGCCTACATCTATAGGCCTATACCCAATATAATGTTGAAATGTTGCTTATTTAAACCGACATACTCATGTCAATGCTCAACCTGTTTAATATCTATACTCCATGCCAATAAGGCCGCATCTGATGAGGATCACACTAAACTGTAGATCCGAAACTAGTCATGCTATTTTACCCCAGTATCAATCTATTTATGTTCTACATAATATGTAAAACTTGTTATGTAATTCTACCACTGTCTACCACTTCTGTTTAAATACCGCATATCATCAACATATGCCTATGATTACATTTATTTCACTGTGTATCCATGCCTTTTATTGATAATGCATTGTATCTTTTAGCCTCGATAGATCATGTTGTTTTGGGCGGACCCCCACTAAATACTTTACGAGTCAACTCTACTCTAAAGGTACTAGTGATTCTATACTATAATATGCGAAATAAGCATTCTAAGTACAACATTTTCAAATTACCATCACCATGGGTGCCACGATCATCCGGTCACACTATTCTTGAAGAATATCTAGATGAAACCAAGTATGAATTATCCAACATACCAACTATCAAACCAATGTCCAATTTATCGAAAGCGGAAAAAATTGCACTCAAAAAACTCAACAACAATCATTCTCTGGTTATCAAACCCATAGATAAAGGCAAAGCCTGCGCAGTAGTCTCTCGAGCTCAATATGTTGCTGAAGCTGAACGCCAATTATCGGCATTTCACTACCAACAAATTGACTATGATTTGACACACGCAACTAGCCTAATGGCAGATGAAATTGTTGAAGAATTATTCACCACTAAATATATCGACAAACACGCACGAAAATATCTATTATCATGTAATCACGACATCAAAACACCATGTCTATACCTTCTAGTAAAAGCACACAAAGCAAAGCCTGAAACCACGGCATTTGCAGGTCGTCCCATTATCAGTGGATGTAACGCTGCTACTAGAATGTTATCCGAATACATAGATTATTTTCTGCTACCTATAGTGCAAGCTCAAGATACATACCTAAAAGATTCACCTGAACTTATCAACCTATTATCAGACCTAACATTACCACAAGATACAACCTTGTTTATCAGTGATGTAACAAGTCTATATACAAATATACCACAGGATGAATGCATTGATATAGTCATTGACAAGTTGGAAAAATCAAACATCAGATACCAAATTCCGAAACCACCATCACATCTTGTACGTAGAATCCTTGAACTCATTCTAAAAAGAAACTGTTTTGAGTTCAATGGTCGTTTCTACACGCAAACATACGGTGCGAGTCAAGGTAACATTTGCTCGCCTGAAATATCGGATTTGGTTATGCATGTACTTGAAACTGAGTTCATCTTACCGGACAAAAACATCTTATTTTATCGTCGGTACCGTGACGATATTTTGATGTTTTATAACGGCCCAAAAACTGAACTAGAAGGACTAATGTCTAAAATGAACACGGCGCATCCCACACTCAAATTCACATTTGAAACCTCTAATAACATAGTCACCTATCTTGATCTACAAATTTACAAAGGAGACAGATTCAAATCTACGGGCAAATTAGATCACAGGGTTAACACCAAAAAGACAGACACGCACCAATGGCTGTCACCCAATAGTGCTCATTGCCCATCTGTTTTCAAAGCCATGATCAATGGTGAATCAATACGATATCTTAGAGCGTGTACATCTGAACTTGAATTCAATGACCAAATCGACTTCTTCACTACTAAGTTAGTTGAAAGAGGATATGACCACGATACAGTCAGTGAAATCACAAGTAAAATTAGCCACAACAACCGGGCTAAATATGTGAATAACAACGTAAAAGAAACAATACCAGCAGGGAATTTCAACAATGTTCCCTTAGTGTTCGTATCGACATATACGCCTCATACCAGTAATAATGATTTGAAAAATATAATATCAAAACATTGGCACAAAATCGAAAACTCTGGAATATTAAAACAATTATTCCCAAAACCACCACTCCTAACGTTCAAACGTGCAAAAAACATATCTGACCAAATCGTGAGATCAAAGCTTCCGCCATCTGAACCCCGCGGGGACATCCAAGATGCCGAATCTTCGATCCGTATCCACTCAGAAACAATGCATGTCCCGCCAACGCCCATTCCCGGTATACATGAACCGGATTACCCGAGTGCCGATTTCAATGCCTTTGACCGTCAAGTTCTTCAATGCTTATTTGATCTAGCGTGGGAATGAATTTATTACCTATCCCAACATGGGAACTCAATTTATTTTTTCGATATCATTTAATTAAAATACCTATTTAATTTGATTCTTGAATTTCATTAACCATTATATCCATAAAATATCTTTATTAAATAATATCACGGAAAATTATATACTCGACCTGAGTATTAGTTTCGTAGCTAATATCATATAGCCACACAAACTATATCACACAGGCCTATACCCAACGGAATAAAGATATTTTATTATGAAGTATTAATTATTATTATTATTACACCAATGAATCATATTAAAACATATGCCGATCTCCCTCCCTGTTTTGCCATAAACGGCGTAGCTGATGAGAATCTCCTTATATCTAACTGAGATTCGAAACTGCGGTACTACACTAGCCCCCTCTGTTTAATAAAGCATATCATCATTATATGCACTATGATCAACATATCAACCCTTTATTGCATATCCACATAATTTTACTCTGATAATGTGCATTATCCACAGCTTATCGGTTTTTCATGCTGTTTTGGGCGGACCACACTAGATGCTAGCGAGTCACCATTACTCAATAGTCCTAGTGATACTATACGGTGTGCATGTATAGGGAAAGTCAAGTCACCAATATAGTAGGATGCCTGTCGGTAGAGCCGGACAACGACATAATAGACGGAGAGCAGGAAGGGCTGGACGGCACTACCATACAAACCATACGAACCATGGAACAACAGCAGGTCGCGATGCATCTCCTCAATCTCCTATATTATTATTAATACCGTGTGGAATGTATGGAATATTTATGATATTGAGTGGAATAATGATGACGTCTTTTGCATATACAATTGTACAAACCCTATCCCCCTTACATATTGTCGGACCGTGTCTGTTAGTGTTAGGGATAGGCGGTATCATGATGATAGTGATATATATCATCAGAGGATATTGTCTTACGCAGAGGAATCCCCTGGAGACTAACAATACAGACATTGAGATAGGCGATTCGGTGGCTAATGTTAATGCTGTTGGGCATGCACCACCTATTAGTTACCCGGTAACTTCAGGAACGCCCGCTTCGCTCCCAGCACCGTTCCCACCGTTTCTCGCGACTATAGGCGTAGATCCTAAGATCTATGCTATACATGCTATAGGTTATGATCGCAATATCATGAACACGGCGACCGGCCTGAATGTCGTGTCCGCAACGCCAATGCATACAATGGGAGGATTCAATGCAATATCCATGGCATCCGCACCTCCACCAGTGGAAGGATTCAATGTTAACGCTGTTGGGCACGTACCATCTATTAGTTACTCAGTGAATTCAGGAACGCCCTCTTCGTACCCAGCTGCGTTCCCTGCAACTGTAGGTTATGATCTCAATACGGTGGCCCCGGGTGCGGTGTCCGCAACGCCAATAATGAAGGTATCCGAACTGTCAGTGGAAGGACTCAATGATCCAAGAAGTGGTCTCTGCACTCAGTAAGTCAATATATTGGGACCCCTTTTGTTTATTATCTATATAAATGATATTGTATTTTCAAGTAATTTCTTTAAATTCGTAATCTTTGCTGATGATACCAACCTACTCGCCTCACATAAAAGCCTCACCGAGCTTGCTATAAATATTACGAAAAACGAACTAATAAAAATCACCACATGGTTAAATGCTAATAAGTTATCCCTAAATATTAACAAAACTACTTACATGTACTTCAGAAATAGATATGACTCACGTATTCATGATTATCCCGACATCAACATTGAAAATATCCCAATCATGAAGGTTTCGAGTACCAAATTTCTTGGGATAATAGTTGATGAATCTTTATCATGGTATCAGCACAACGCCCACATCACTAATCTCGTCTCAAAATATACTGGAATCTTATTTAGGTTAAAACATTCTCTGTCATCTCATATTTTGTTTTCCCTCTATTCAAGCCTCGTACTTCCCCATATCCAGTATTGTAATATTGTTTGGGCTGATTCCAATAATTGTAATCTTCGTTCGATTCATGTTAAACAAAAGAAAATCATTCGTCTTTGTTCAAACTCACATTATTTAGCACATTCTGCCCCTCTGTTTGCTAACTTAAAGACCCTCACTATTTACGATGTTCATCGACTTCAAAAGGCTATATTTATGTATAAATTTACAAATAATATGCTCCCTGATTTATTTTCAAATTATTTCAAGAAATCAAGTGCCATCCACTCCTATGGAACCAGATCTTCTAACTTGTATAGACCTCATAATTTTAATACCGATCTCGCTAGATACACCATTAGAAGACAGGGGCCTCTGGAGTGGAATGGCATTGATGCTGACATTCAGAAATGTAAATCCGTAAATTGTTTTAACAAAACATACAAGGGTTACCTTTTATCATATTATGAATGATGTTTCAACCACCATATTTAATTATACATTTCGTGCAGTCATTTCCCTGTCACTTTTGTTTGTCTTTTTTGTTTGTTTTTGATTATCCACTATTAATGTTATAACTCACCGTATGTAGTAATATTATAATAATATTTTTATTCTGCAAAGTGTACATCATCAGTATACAGTAATGTCCATGCCTCTGACAACATGTATCCGAATTTGTTACGTTTATGATTTATTAAGGGTGGCCAAATATATTTGCGAGCTCTGCTCTGATTTTGGTCAGCCCACCAATGTATTTACTTAAAATTATTGTATATGTATTATTGGTAAATAAAACTGAAACTGAAACTGAAACTGTCAGTGGAAGGATTCAATGATCGAAGAAGTGGTCTCTACACTCAGTAAGTCAATATCCAGTGGCGTAATGTCGGTTGAGATTGTCACTGTCGGTTGTGAGATTGGTAATATCGACCGAAATTGGTACTGTCGGTTGAGATTGGCACTGTTGTTTGTGAATGGCACTGCCGTTTTGTCAACATTATTTTTCACAAATTCAAGAGGATTTGGAACATTCGAGAAAATAACGGTTCAGTTGGGCCCATTGAACAGGGTTTGGTTTTCGTCGCCTAATTCTGATTTTTCTTTTTTATCACGTTTATAGGCAATTTATGGCACCACCCGTAGCATCGCATCCACTCATGTCTCAGGTTGATAATCTTGACGAGGAACCTCCGCGGGATCTTCCACCTCCATCATATGGCGACGTCATGCACTGCAAAAACACTGGTGTTAAAACCAACACCGACGGTGTTAATTTTAACACCACAGAAGTGTCCCAGCGGGTCCACACTTTTTGGTGTTGATTAACACCAGTCTTTGGTGTTGATGAATTAACACTCCTTTGGGTGTTGCTATATTAACACTGTCATGGTGTTAATTTTACCCTCCTATGTTAATTTTTACACCTTCTGGTGTTAAAATATTAAACAATTTACACCTTCTGGTGTTAATTTATGTTTATTTTTTACACCTTCTGGTGTTAAAATATTAATGTTAGATAAGTTGAAGTACTTTAACAATAAAATGCTTGCAAATAACATATTTCACTGTTCAACAGTTCAAATTTATTAAAACTTGAACGTTTTTGAGAATTAATGTTCTTACTTGCCATTTAATTATGGAATGGTGCATATTGCAGATCGAATCACTAGATCAAATGTATAAATATACAATCCAAAGTGTTACAAAACCAATATAACCCACCCCCGTGCGCATGTGTGGAATAGTGACACCCATGGGAGTTCTTCTTACACCAAGTTTAACACAAGAAACTTAACACCATGAGAAGTGTTACATCAGTTATTCCTATGGTGTTGACCTAACACCAACATTAACACCAGGAGCGTAACACCGGCTCAGTGTTGCATATTTAACACCGGAGTTTTTGCAGTGTGGGTCTTGCAAGTGAACATTAATACCATGATAACGCTTTGCCAAGTGTACCCTGATGAGTATATTATGAATGAGCCTGTTGCATATGGCATGCAAATGCATGCAAATGTTTCATTATGAAGTTCTTTGGTCATTTTAGACACCTTTAAATACATAGGAATGTGATTTCCTTACATTTACGAGGGTCCTTCAATAAGTTCTACCTCCTCCCCGTAACGTCGCTAATATGAATGTCAGCCTCATGAAATTGGTCATGATTAACATCGCTCTGAATCATGGCTATACATTTATAGTGAATGATATTGACAAACGTGACAACTATTATGTAACAATTGTAATCATGAATCGATTGCATTGACCTTGGCTTTTTCCTTATTCCCTTACACAGTGAACTTGCCCTAATTTATCGGTTTTACATACATGACTATAACAAACAAAGTATTAAACCGATGATAGCAAAATGATACTTTTTTGGAAAGCTCTCAAATAGGGGAATTTAACAATGCCGTTTAAATCAGGATAGGGTGCATACCCCAAAACATATACTTGTAAATTCTAATAAATATGAAATTTAAACGTTTGTGCTCATTTACTTATCGATATAGTATTATTTCAACAAGTAACCATTGACAACCATTATGAGTAATTGCACGAGGAACTAATATCCACAGCAAAATTATGATTGGGATAGGTATAAAAATATTATTGAGCTTAAAGGAAGGGTCCCGCAAGCACAACATTGAGCAATTTTTGTCAGACAAATAATTATCGAGCCGAAATTACGTAATTATATAGAACAAAACACCATACTAGTCACAAAAATGAATAAAAACTGCCATCACTCAACATGCAATTTTTAAAATTCGCGGCGATCGAAAGTCCCGGTGTCGATGACGTCATGGGTATCGGTGCTCAAACTGGCGCATGTGCATTATATAATTATGACATCATCGACACTGGGACTTTCGATCGCCGCGAATTTTAAAAAGAGCATGTTGAGAGATTGCGGTTTTTATTTGTTTTTGTCATAAGTGTGGTGTTCTGTTCAATATAATTACAAATGTTGGGCTCGATAGTTATTTTTCTAACATATAATGCACACTTTTATGCTTGCGGGACACCTCCTTTAAATCAAAATATGAAGAAAAAAATCAATATCTTTTGAACGTTCTAAATCACAACGTGTTACCATTAGGTCCTATCTAAATTCTAATAGCATATTTGGATTTCCTGTGAGATTACCGTTCAGAAAATATAAACTTGTTATGGGGTAGAACAAGTAGTTATTGCGATATGCTAATTCGAATCTCAGATGGTGTAAAATCTAAAAATCTGGACATGCAACGGTAAGGTTGGCGAGTTCAAAACACATGGCCATAATCTAAAAATCTGGACATGCAACGGTAAGGTTGGCGAGTTCAAAACACATGGCCATAAATAAGATTGTAACCAAGATTAACTCTTAGGCTTGATAATCGCGGTCTTCCGTAGATAGCAGAAATGATGGTATGAAGATAGTGAAACCAATTCTAAATACTTCATTGGTCTGTAAAAACACAAAGGAGAAAAAGCTCGATAATTGAAAAAGGGGGGTAAAACTCTAACAAAGTTAAATGACATATTGAATGAGACGGCAGTATATTATCATGAGTTATACAAATCTACGAATGTAAACAGTGATGGTATTAATATATAATTATATTAACAAAAAAGAAAAGAAAAAAGGGTTAAAAATAGCAAATGATTCAGTTTATGAAATCTGTTTTACAAAATAGGAGATATTGAATTGTAGGTGACATGCCTGAATATAAGGAGTTTATTACAATTATAGATGTTTTGAATGTACCAATCTTTATATTGTTTTTGTTATACTGTATGATTTGGTCATGTGATGCAAACATGGATTAATTGCTGAATTTGTTTTACGGACAAAAATCTGGTCAAATTACGAATATTTGTTACTAAACAGCCGTTATAATACACGATCGTTAAAATACAAAATGAAGATATTTTATAGCCCGTTAATAAACAATCCACCTGCACTTCTAACTGTAATTATACATTTTTCTACTGCATTTTTACGATAAAGATTTATATTTAAAATGCTAAAAAACAGATGCAACGTTGTTTTACTATACAACAAGCTTTGTCAATTTAAGATGAAAGTGTAAACTTACGGAAACCTAGTGTTATTTACCGGTGAAAAGTTGTTTTACGGACAAAAATCTGGTCAAATTACGAATATTTGTTACTAAACAGCCGTTATAATACACGATCGTTAAAATACAATATGAAGATATTTTATAGCCCGTTAATAAACAATCCACCCGCACTTCTAACTGTAATTATACATTTTCTACTGCATTTTAACGATAAAGATTTATATTTAAAATGCTAAAAACAGATGCAACGTTGTTTTACAACAACAAGCTTTGTCGATTTACGATGAAAGTGTAAACTTACGGAAACCTATATGTTATTACCGCTGGAAAGTTGTTTTACGGTTAAAAATCCTGTCAAATTGCGAATAAATTTGATACAAAAACAGTCGCTATTTACACATGATCGTTAAAATACAAATTAAGATATTTTTAACCCGTTAATAAACAATCAACCTGCACTTCTAACTGTTATTATACATTTTCTTCCTTGCGTTACTTCAGTAAACATGGTAAACATGTTATAAAACAGGAAGGAACGTCGTTTTACCACCACAAGCTTTGTAAAATTACGATGACGTGTTTCATTAATGCAAATCTACGGGCAGCCGACGTTATTTTACTCCCTTTTTACAATTTTTTTACTACAGAACTGAAATACACAGTTTTACACCGTGCTTTTAGGGCAAAAATACCGTTAAAATGTTAAAAAACGGGATAGAGTGTTTTTTTACAGCCACCAAATGGTGTAAAATTACGAACATTTTAAACAGTGTACAATAAATCAATATCATATACCTGCATATACAGGGTGAGTCAAAATATTCAGCTCCCGATTTCACTGATTTCTTAAACGAGTGCAAATACAAACATTTACATGTTTAATGAAATGCCCAGCGAGAACACATGGTTATAGCTATACCTAAATGTTATTTCGTTCAAATTGGTTATTCCAAACGAGAGATATGAGTTTTCTCCTAAATTCTGTGAATTCAACTTCCGTTCCGACATCGTCCAAGTAAAGGGATTGTTATGAAACTATAGGTTTTTGCTGATTGAGGTGTCACAGTTGAACATGTTGAAGGAAGAGCTGGACATCACACATATGACATGAGACGGAAATCCTTCATTTGTTGAGATTAGTGCGATCAAAACGTTTTAAAAACATTAGTTTACTTAATTCGATTTATAAGAGAAATGAGTGCCTGTATTTACACACAACTCATCAATTACATAGATTGTTTGCCAAGAATTTGTTTGGTGTACAACGCTATGTTAAATTTCAATCGTTCTCGGGCAATAATGGACGTAACAAGCATTAGTGAGATAAGCTAAAATAATGTTGACGAAAAAATT
The DNA here is from genome assembly GCA_035610835.1 of Ophiura sarsii. Taxonomy (NCBI): domain Eukaryota; kingdom Metazoa; phylum Echinodermata; class Ophiuroidea; order Amphilepidida; family Ophiuridae; genus Ophiura; species Ophiura sarsii. The sequence goes on along the minus strand of CM069451.1, from coordinate 38,475,040 downwards.
TGGAAATTATAATTTTAAACTTATTTGGTTCGAGAGAATAACTGACAGATCTCATTTCTTTTAAACAGTTATTGCGTTACATAACTTAGAAAGTGCTTACTTACTTAATTAGTATGAATATTTTTGTGCAATTATGTCATAATAGCTCAATATTGTGCATGCAATGTCGATCTAATTACTCTCTCAAATTCGACACCGTAATCATTATGACATTAGGCCTATTAATCATGATTAAAAACAACAATAGGCAAATATAGATACACTTAGCACATGCAGAACAGTATCAAAATGTGTATACAAGTTATGTGAATCATATTCGAGAAAACAAGAAGAAAATAAAGACTGCTAATTCTTTGAGGCATTTTTATAAGGGAAGAAAAACAGCAACTAATTCTCCATATATCTGGTGATGATAATAAAATGAAATAGTTATTACGAAGTTTTATCAATATCTTATAACTGTCCAATGAGTCAAAGTGGTTTTCATGTGATGCATCATGTCACAGAGTATTATGGTATCTTGTATTTACTTTTAAAAATATGAGATTTTGACAATGTTACATCTTTCGAATGATCTCATTAAACGAAATAGGAGATGGATAATTTTGCAAAAATGAGGAAAAGAGAATATATTTTACAAACTAGTTTGCTCTATATCTCAAAAATAGGCCAATAAGCTGGCAAGATGTATGACTTGATGTCTCGCAATATGCTGTGTTATTATACACTCTTAAATGTAAGGGAGTGAACACATGTTTATTATTTTATTATTGTTTTAAAATTAAATTTCCAATAAAACCTGATTAATCCTTTGTTGCAAGAACAACATGAATGGAATTTGATAAAACAACAATGTGCAACGCTTGTAATACCATCCTTGGATGAAAATGTGTCTAAATATCAGGCCCCGATTAAATACTGTAATTTATTGAGATGTTAAATGTATTACACTATAACATACACGGTCATCATGTTAAATATTCAGCTTTATCAATCTCATAATTAAACAGAAAAGGTGTAAATCTTTTCAAAGATGATGTAATGGCTGATTAAATTTATTGAAACATTGGAATGTTTCTGTTTGACATAATGTTGTTTACAATATTATGTCAAAACCAGATTACCACACCTAGACCAGTTTTCCTTTGAAAATATTAATATCGGATGCGCGACTGAAAGTATGTGAATTTTACGCACATCGTGTGGAAGTAACATTCATACTTTATACAAGTGAACATAACAGGGCTGTCAACTTTTGGGATTTGCTGGGAGGGAGAGATACAGACTCCAAAAAAAAATCGTACAACATGTACAATTTTTTCCCCGTCATCAGCTGAAATCCTGATAAGTGTGGGGGGGGGGGGGGGGGGGGGGGGGGGTGGCGATGGCGATGATCTTTACCTCAAATCCGGACGAAAATTGCGTGTTCAAAATCGCAAATGTACCGACGGAAGCTAGTATAAAAGTGTTGATACACATTTTAATTGAGGTAATTTAGTTGATGCGGGAGATTTAGTATGCCATGCGGGAGTGCGGGAGAAAGAGTGTCTATGCGGGAGACTCCCGCCTAATGCGGGAGAGTTGACAGCCCTGACATAATTATTCAGACTTTACGTTTCCAATGTGTTCTGATACTGTGGAACTCAGTAAAATGTTGTAAAATGCTGGTAATCATTATGTGTAATATTGTAAGCGAAATCATGATGAATTAATTATAATGACATATTGAATAGGCCTAATTGTAATGTAAAATTGGAAATTAATTATAAACTGCGACTATGACAGAACCATTATTTCTCCCCAATCATGCTCCATTGGATATAGTTTTTAAGCTATATTTAAAATCCATCATTTAATATTCCTTTTCAAAATACAAGACAATTGTTATAGTTTTCAAAGAGGTAATTAACCAACTGTGATCAAGGAACCCAGACATGCCAGAACGATAAGCCTCTATCCTGCCCACGGGTTGAAAGACCACGGTAACCATCGACATTGAATGGGATTGATATAGCGCGTGTGTACGAATGCAATCATAAAGTACCGAACTCGGATTGGTTCCATGTGCATTTCTGATCCACAGCGCGACTTGTTGAAAAGACTGATATTGGGATAATCAATGCTATACTAATCGCTACATAATTATAATGTTGATTCATCTAGGGAGTTAAAATGTTCACAATTGAAGCGCAACAATATTTTCTATGCATAACATGCAAATGTTGTTTTCAGCATGGGTATATTATTATTTTAAACGAAACGAAAAATGGTGAAACTGTCAAAATGTAAATATTTGCATAAATTAAGCTTAAGGGGGGGGGGGGGGGGGTCTAGGTTGGTCAGATATTAAAATTTAGTGCTTCGCACAAAAATGAGATATTAGCACAGTAGAAAACTGCTAAGTCTCTGCTTTAAAATGCTTTTTGTTTGAGGTAAATTGGATTTTCGGTTCTGAAGTTATGGTCAATTGAGTTTCGGGTGTCTCAAAAAATCGGTGGTGTTTTGTATACTTTTGTCGCGATTGATCACGATAAAGTGAGAGGACGAAGTCTTAATTTCTTAATAACGGTACACTGAAAACCTAAACTGGTAAGCCTGACTAGATAAAAGCTAGTCCAGATGGTGCCCATCTGGACTAGCTTTTATCTAGTCAAGCCAATTTAGGCTAGTCGCTCGACTAGCTTTTGCCTAGTTGGTCAACCCTGCTTGACTAGTTAAACTAGTCGCTCGACTAGTTTTTGACTGGCTAAAAGCTAGTCCAGATGGTGCCCATTTGGACTAGCTTTTGCCTAGTCAGTCATGATCGACTACCTAGCTTTTGCCTAGTCATCGGTTGCTATGGGAAAATGGCGTGACCTCTATATCTATATCAAATTCAGACCCATGAAGTATCATGCGTTGAAATTGATCTTGCTGGTTGCTCTGCGTTAAGACAGATCACTCTAATCAGCCCATTCTTTTCTTCCATTTTGGAATTCTGCGAACTATCTGGTGGTTTTTACATGGTCGGCACTCGCCAGTGTCGTAGAGACGCACATGTGCCGAATTTTGCACCTGTGTTACCACATGCTTTTCATTCAGGTTTTTTCTCTGAATTCCTTTGAATCTTTGGTGGCCAAACTTATAGTTTGGCCCTTGCAGTTTGGTGTTGCACCTTTATTATTCTTTTCATGTTTGTGTTACATATTTCCGCTAAAAAGAGAAATTTCTTCAGCGCTCAGAACAGTTGCTGTTCTCTCGATGAGGCTATGATCAACGCATGTGCAGTTGGGATCTCAGCTTTAAACTAGTCAGTCTTCAGGTTCCCGCTTGACTAGTTTGTCGAGGCTGGTGCAAAAACTAGTCCAGCACTGATTTTAACCTAGTCAAGCATTCTCAACTAGTTTTTCCGATATCTGAAGCTAGTAAACTAGTTTGAAGTACCGCTTGACTAGAATAAACTAGTCAAGCATGCTGGACTAGCCAGATTGACTAGTTTTAAGCTAGTCAAGCGTGTGCCCGACTAGTTTTGGTTGTGAGTGTATGATGCGTATTTTATTCGCCATCTTGGAACTTCACTCTGATTTAGTCAAGGGCATATCGGTAATATTTAATAAACATGGGCGTCGGGAAAACCAGCTTGGAAGAACATGAGGGCGCTATCACTCCTTAACGGAGACAACTCATATGGCGACATTATTTATATCGATGACATAACCATATCGCCACATAACCCCCCGCCGTTCCAAGCGAGTCCCACCGAGCCAACAATGCAATGTGTCATAACAAATATAACAAAATACATAACAATGATAACAATCTAAAACCCCAACCCGAAATATGATTTCACAATTAGCCTGATTGTTTTAATTAAACATTTGTGTATGAACTGTACCACAAAATTGAAATGTGCATTCAAATATCATCAACCCCTGCCCTACACGAAATTCATTACAGTATGAGAGTGAATGGTCAACCCCTTCAAGTCTGCCATGTGTCAGGTCCTAGGTACCCAACACATCTAAGAGACATCAATGAGAGTAAAAAACATGGTTCCCACAGGGTGATCAGTCCCAAGAAACCAGCAGTTTTCACCTCACAGACACTGCAAAAAAAAAGAGCTAAAAAAATGTGACTGAATTTGAAATTTGCAAGTAAAAAAAAAATCCCTAAAACACACCCAAATATTCCCTATCCTAAATATTAGGATTTTCAAGCCAGGGTGGGCCTACGGTTTCACATTGTATACTTGGAATCCGGTTTGAACTATAACACTATTTACATACATTATACAACCATGGAAAGAGTATCTGCAAAGGGTGAGATCATACACGGTAAAATCTAATATTCCCATTTTGTGCTCTTATTCATCATGTGAAAAAAAAAAAATGTGCTTCCCACATACTGACATACAGGAGACCAATGCACATTGTCTGATGAACAGTAATAGTATTGGTATCAACTCATATAGTCTTAGGATAACAAAGGACTGTAGCATAATATTATTTAAACATGTTTCACTGTGTTACATTCATCATTTGCAATCCATACAGTGTTATAAACAACATTTCCCAACCCTGGTACAGCAATTGTGTCAATTTTATAGAGTAATACACTCTGCACTAATGAAGACAACCCAATTTGCACCAATTGATAGTCAGAAAAAATATTTGCCATATATTTTTTTAATATATATTTTGTCTTTTCTTTCACACCATTGAAAGTTTCACTTCAACCAACTCATGTCAATCAGAACGTTATACTAACATACTCCCATTTTCCCACATACACACCGAGAATACACAACAGGATAGTATACATGCAGGCATAATCCCTCCCTATGTACATACAAAAACAACACTTCCCCTCTGCCTAGCTGTACTACCCTGGAATGTTACCAGCATGTGCAGGCGCGTACGCAGGATTTTGTGAAGGGGGGTGTTTTAGAAATATTGATATAATTATTTCACTATACATGCCTGCGCGAAGCACTGGCCGGGACCAATGGCGTATCCAGGACTGTTTTGATGGGGGGGGGGGGGGGGGGGGGGGGTAGATAATATATAGGGTGCAAACATCAAGAAATGCACTAAAAATACAGCATTTTCACTGGTCATTTACATACCTTGAAGATAAAATTATAATTTATTAAGCTGCATAATTTAAACGTTTACACTAGTATTACAAAGAAAAATGTTGCCACTTTTGTCTTTAGTTATAAAGGATACCTTATACAGGGTGGTCAAAATTTGTAACAATATAAGTCTGTGAAAACGTATTTCTGAAATAAAGTTAACCGTTATCATAATTTAGTGTCATAATAAATTTTAAATTGACGTTTTGTAGTAATATTGCACCAAACACAAACATATGTCCAATAATGACCATATTATACAGGGTGTAACAAGCGAAATGCACATGTATGATCGGGTCCTCAATCCACGCGTTTCTTCACTTTTTGATTTTATTTTGATGAAAGCAATGATAATGAAATAAAACGAAACACACATGAAATGATCATGTTACAATTAGAAATGTTGCCTGGATATACATACTAACTTTAATATGGCCAATAAAATCATATACAGGGTGTTACAAAATAAAGCACATGTGATTTAACGGAGCGCTTATTTTTGAAAACAATCTACTTTCTTCAGTTTACTGCCATAAAAATGTTTGAGCATGGGTAAAATCAAATAGTATTCGGTAATTGTGCAAGATACAATGTAAGTTCTTTTGTCCGACAATGATCAACAGACTATTAACAATGACACCGATGGACTTAAGCCCCCCACCCCTTCCCACATCTCGCTACTCGCCGTAAATCTGTCAAAATTGATAAAGATGTCACAAATTCTGGACAAATTTCAAGATTACGCGCATGCAATATGCACACCGTATAGTATCGATTGGGACGTTAAAGCCAGAGATGTACACGCGGGCTTTTTGAACTCACTCGACATGCATGCAGTAGAGTGTGCTTACCTTGTAATTTGTAAGCTGTCATTTGTCTGGTTATAGCAAAGTAAACATACCACACGTACAGAATGTAAAAGGGACTTGTTTATAATGTTTCACTCCATGAGGTGGTTAATTTATTTAAAGATAATGCACAAGTGTATGAATTGTTATCGGTATAAATAAATCAATCGGTATACTACTAATCGGTACACAACAGCCAGTCTCTCTGACATTATATCTAGTATTTCATTGCGTGTCTTTGAGATTAGCTTCTCATCTTCAGCGATTCCTCCTGGCCTCCCCAGTTTACTCCTCACAGCCCGATCTCTCTGACAATCCACCTAGCATGTATATTGATAATCAATAAGTGAAGTGAATGAAATATTTCATAGCTTGTCTAGAGATTGACGCTGTGTGTGTGTATGGGACTGCTGGCTCCTCAATTATTCTCATCCGGCTCCTCCCCCTCCTCCCCAAGCACCCGTTGATCAATTATTTGCTCCCAGTTAAAACTGAAATAATTAAGACATTATTTTGTAGATGGTATGGAAAGAATATTTATTGTGCTTTGTAATGACACCAAATTGGTTATTTTATGACGAGAAATATAGAAACGGTGATAATATAAACATCATTAACAGTGTAAAAATGTCACACCTCCTCAAAATACGGGGTTCCAATTCGAGGCACACGACCATATACTAGTTAGTATAGATCATTGGAGTTGAGCTGAAGAAGGTTTACATGGTCAGTGTATCCTCAAATCAGAACTACACAATATTATGGTTAAATGTGGTAATTTGGTGATTGGTGACAAAACACAAACTTCGTATGTATTGAATATAGTCTGCCATTGTCCATCACGTATACTACACAAAACGTTAAAATGTAGGATGTAAACAATATGATTAATGATGTCAGGTACGTCGTAAAATCAAGACAATTGATGAAAGTTCCGTGTTCATAAGCATTGTATGTCACGCTGGATAGATAATAACAATTTCGAATCTCATTAGTATATTATTTATAGAATCTGAACTTATTTCAGTGACGCTAGTTGACAATTGAGGAAAGTTCCGTGTTCATAAACATTGTATCCATTAGTCACGCTGGGTAGATAGTAACTAATTTAGATGGTCTAGTCTTAATATAGTCATAATCGTGTGGGGCAAAATCCAATCGCAAACCATTACATACATCCAGACTATGACTTGAATACATTAAGCCTAGATAGTGTATATGCAATCGTGGAAAATTTAGTGTGAAATTGTAATATTCCTGATTTAATTAATATCAACAATAAAGGAATAGCAAAATACACGTTCAATCATTTCAATAATTCAGTATTTCATCCGCAAATGTTTTGAATAATACTCTGTAGGTGTACAGTAGCCTATGCATGATGTGCATCGATAGGACTGCACAATTATTATCGAAACCAAACTATTTTCCCAACTATTTTCCTGGTTTGGGGGATTTTCATATGAAATAAGCGCTTCAGATTCTATTTTGTTGATTTTGGTTAAATGAATAGAAGTATAAACCTTTGGAAAGAACACAATTACATTTTGGTAATGACGTATTCGCCTGACAAAAATGATACCGATTTCCCACGCGGATTCAAATGAAATCCAGGCAAACAATGTGTTGTGCAAAAGAAAAGGAAATATTTAAAATGTATAACTTCCCTAAAATATCGAAACTTTGGCTATTCAAAACAATTTACGTGCCCGCTATTATTCGTTTTGATAAAGTCTACTGTATAATTTGAATTTTGCATACACAATTATTATGATCACGCTATTTGGGGTGTGTGTGTAAAAATGTTGTATCTGACTATTAGCTGTCAGGTGACATTATCATGATTATGATGAATTCTTGATAAACTAATAATTATTTAGGGCAGCTTATGCAGATGGGGTTAACTACAATGTATAGCTGACAATTGCTATATAATTATTAGATGGTCTATGTGATCAAGTGTTATGAAATAAAAGTAACTCCGAGCAGCTATTGCAAATGCAGACTTTTGCACCAATATCCTATCAGCAATAATAGCTGCCTCTCGTAATAGTATTACGTAGTCTTAAAGTTGCTATAGACTTTTTGCTTATGAGCGAAAAGTAACATAATGATGGCAGTTCAGAACTTCAGATAGCGCCTTGTTTCACTATACTAAAAAGTAATTGTGTGGTCCATTGTAAATAAGAAGCCCATCAAAAAAGCCATATCTACAATCGCTGCCATATGTTTGGTTTTCCTCTGCTCAGATTTACAGTGTGCACTTGTTACAAAATAGCGGCCTTGTATAATATATTATTGTTCCTCTACGAGTGTGTCCTCGTGAAACACGACTTACCAAAATGGCAGCTTTTTGCAGATAAGGCACTTGTGCACCAATCAGTAACTGTCACTGCACCAATACAACTCGCCATACATGGGTAATGACCGTGACAATAATAAAACGATTCAGTGTTTTCAAGTTTACTTTCCTGGTTCACGAACTAAATAAAGTTTTAAAGTGCACCATCATGATCATAAATCGTTGTTATATACAAAATAGAGAATGCATGGTAGAATTACGCATGATTCAATTATTTATCTTTAAAGCAATATTATTATGTGATCTTTTTCAAACTTTTACTCTTATTTTCTTTTTAATAATATAATGAGATTGAATAATCCTGGACTCATATTGACTGTATTTTCCGTAGACAAAATCTCATAGCTTTACTAAAACACAATGAAAATCTTCTTCCGAATTATTTAAGGAATTTTCAATATATTTTGTCGATTTTCATCATAAATGAGCATCATCGTGGCTGGTGTTAAAGGAGACATGGTACCCTGGAGCCATAGTCCGCCTTCCATGAGTGCCCTATACCAACCTACATTTTGACTCTACAGGGCGGACTATGACTCCAGGTGGACCATGACTCCTTCTTCACCTGATGAAGGCTTGTTCAGACGGCCACTAAGCTCGAAAATAGTTATTCTCGAGCTTTATTCTTTTAATGCTAACCCAGAGTGCCTGTCCAGACGACAAACTTAACCTCGAGTGTAGCGATACTATTGCGGTATAGCTTCGAGGTTACCTCAAGGTCATGCGACTCTTCATTTTGCGGTAAGACCTGGATCACAGGTCATAAATCTCACTCGCTGTTAGCATTACGGATGGATTCACACTCTCGGTTAGCGCTTCGGGTTAGTAAACCGTAAGATCTTTTAGGGTTAACATTCCAGCTTTATACTCGGGCTTAGTTAACCATGACCGATTCACACGGCCGTTAACCAGAAGTTTAAAGGGACACAATGTCATGTTGAATTCTTTTAATTTTGATTAATTTACTTCAGAATTCAAGATGAACATTAAAAATTGCCATTATTGTTGTTTCTACTAAAAAAACACCCAGCAAAACTCGATTAAAACAATGTTTTAAATATGTTGGAATACCACCCTTAACCATGTAAATAATTTTTTTAAAAGGTTATACAGGGTAAAATTTAAGACTTGCTCCGATTTTGACCGGTCATGGCTCATTTTGTAGGCATTGATGAGACAAGAAAAAAAGTCAATCATTTTTATGGGGTCCTAATGTAGTAAAAATGTACATTTCGACCCCTAGTGACCTTTTTTTGACCTTTGACCCCAAAGAAATGATTGACTTTTTTGCTTGCCTTATCAATGCCTACAAAATGAGCCATGATCTGTCAAAATCGGAGCAAGTCTTACATTTGACCCTGTATAACTTTTTTTTTAAATCGAATTATTATTAAGACCGATTTTTTAAAATGGTTATACAAATTATTTAGAATCTTATCTCGGATTAGGGCATAGATTTATCAAGTCTTTTCTTCAAAGCTTTGATCAGAGTCGTTCTTTGACAGTTTGAGTAAACATGTTTATTTCACTATGTGGTATTTCTGTGGTATAGGCCTAATATTAATATATCGACAGACTCTGAATGTCATAACTTCAGTTTACCTCGCAAACGTGCAGAGAACCAACTTGGCGAATATTGGCTTAAAAAGGACATGGGGTCCTGAAACGCTTATAAGTTTACCCTTCAAATAAATGTTAAGTGTAAGTGTGACTACTCGTATACACAGCATAAAATCCCTTCGCAGTATGTCTTCCCATCACAATTTCCCAGGTGCTCTAAATTGGAGATGCCTAAATGACGGGCAACATTGCACTATTGATTGAAAGCTTAATTAGCTTCAGAAATGCAATCAGCTGCAGTGGTCAGTGTTGTGACCAAGTCACTAAAGCTCTAGTCACAAGTCAAGTTAAGTCAAGTCACAGACTCAAATCAATTAGTGTTTCTCAATTTACCTTAAAGGGGCACTGAGCTCAGGGCCCTTGGAAGTATATTTTTGATGGGGGGTGCTGTAAATTTGTAAGTCTTCACCACCACTTCGGCGTGGGGTCCGGGGCGAAGCCCTTAGCGGAGGTTCAGGGGCAGAGCAATGGCGCATCCATGACTGTTCTGATGGGGGGGGGGGGGGGGGGGGGGGGGGGGGAGCGCAAAAAACACCTGAAGCCATCTTGTTGATCTTAAATATGCGAGATTGAGGTACATTTCTGCTTTAAACAAGCTTCTACTCCCAAAATATTCCATATTTTTCCGTTTGTGTAATACCATGCCATCTCCCCCTTCTCTTTTTCCTTCTCCTTTCCCTTCTCTTTTCCTCTCCTTTCCCTTCTCTTTTTCCTCTCCTTTCCCCTTTTTTATTTTGTTAGGACAGACCCAAGGGGGGTGTTTCACACCCAAAACACCCCCCCTGCGTACGCGCCTGAGCATGTGCCATGAAAAAAATATCACCCAATGATAATTTTGTGTCACACATTTTGGAATAATATACAAGCATACTAATACAAGGGTTTCATTGCCATAGATGAACATTATAATTATTGCCGCTTTATCATGGTGTAAACAAAACTCTCTAATAAAATGATTGTACATGTAGATGATATCTGCCAACTACCAAAAAAAAATGGCTGTGATTTTTAGCTAAACAAATGCAACAATGTGTGAACACCTGGTCACTCTTTGAACTACAAACTAAAATGACCATATCAGTAGGCTTGTTTTTGCCAAGAAAAAAGAAAGTTGATCCCTTGCATGTCAAAATTTAAACAAAATAAAGGATGTGGAACTCCCACACACTCAGATTTGATGGAATTCAAAACATTTATAATATGGATATTTCTGTGACATTCCACTACCTGTGTTCATGTATTATGGCACCTTTACATAAAATCTACCCACTCCTTGACCAGATATTTGCATCATATAACCAACATCACTACATTATGTATGTTTTATACACAATCAATGAAATCAAATGTACTAACATTAACAATTTCTCACTTGTTTGTCCGTACTTGCACACTATCAGGTACACTACTAGGTACATGAATGTCAGTGGTATCAGTGGATGTACTGGCTTCTGCTGGAAGCACCACTTGAGTGTCATGTCTATCTAATGTGTGCTTTAGTCTATTCACATGAATCTGTTGCGGAAACAGTGCATTATCGGAAGTGTGTCGAATGCGTACATGAATATCAGACAATTTCTCGACAACATAATATGGCCCGCGCCATGGCTTTGCCAACTTCTTTGTCTGACCAGCTACCAACACAGGGGTATGCATGTACACAGTATCCCCAACCTGAAAAGTCTGATTCTGCACTTTCTCTGCCGTTCTCTTCACCATAGTGTCCTTTTGTGCCTGTAGACTCAATTCTGCTTCCCTTCTTGCCAACTCCACATGAGAAATCAGTTCAGCCATAAACTGCTGTGCAGATTTGGGAACATCCTGCAGCATGGGCACCTGAAAATCAAGGGGTGTACGCAATGTCCTCCCATACACCAAAAAGGATGGGGTATATGATGTGCTGTCCAAACAGGGAGTTGTGTTATGCACAAATTGCGTAAACGGAAGGTACTGATCCCACACATTGTGTAACTCGTCTAACTGTTTAGACAATGATGCCAGAATAAACCCCATGCAACGTTCCGTCTGTCCGTTACACTGTGGATGATAGGATGTTGTCTGCGTCTTTTTCGTGGACATAAGTTGGCATGTACACTTGACTATGTTAGATAAATAGTTGGATCCTCTATCAGAATGCAAAAACTGTGGTGCCCCATGACGACACACAACCTCTCTCAAGAAGGCTCTGGCAACTGTGACTGCTTTAATATCTGCCACAGGAACAAGTTCCACATACTTAGAGAAAAAATCCACAAAGACAATAACATATTTGTTGCCACTACCCATACACTCAGGCAAAGGACCCAGGATATCTGTGCCACCCGGACAAAAGGCATAGATGGAACAGGCATAGGAGTGATTTGAGCACGTACTGGTTTTGCTGGACTTTTCCTTCTATTACATGGGTGACATGACTGGACCCAGTTTACCACATCTCTGTTCATCTCTTTCCAATAATATCTAGTCCGTGTCTTATCCATAGTTCGGGCTATGCCCATGTGACCACCCTGCAATGGCGAATCATGCGTTACCTCTAGAATGATTGGGACAATTTTCCGAGGTATGACTAACTGTACATGGCTTCTATTTAGTCTGTTTCCTCTGCCAGGTCTAAGCCATACATGGTACAGTATGCCATCAGTCATGAAAAATGTGTCAGCTGTTTTCAGAATCTGGTTACATGCTACCGGATCCGCTGGGAGTTCACCACACTGCAGGAATTTAATCATTGTTGCGCAATTGTTGTCCTCTTTTTGCGCTTGCTCGAAACCATCCATGGTGCCTGCACCCATAGTGTTTGTCACATCTGCTGTGAGTTGCCTGGCTGTATCTCTGATTTCAGACGGAGTCTCTTTTGTTGATCTTTGTTTAAGTTTTGCTGCACTAAGCGTTGAGATTTTAGTACCCTTCTGTAGTGACGGACCGTGAAAATCATAATCAGCCCCAATAAGGGTCATTTGGTTCTCATCAAGCAGCAGGTCATCAGCCGTGGGCTCAGAATACTGCCGTCTGCTTACACCGTCTGCATTCTCATGAATTCTGCCTGGGCGATACTTAATGTCAAAATCATATGACTGTAGAAGGGTAATCCACCTCGCAAACTTGCCGGTTGGTTGATTTAAGGAAAAGAGCCATTTTAGAGAGGAGTGATCCACAATTGCTGTGAAGGAAGAATACCTGAGATAACAATCTAGCTTTTTCACACAATACACCAATGCCAAACATTCCTTCTCAGTAATTCCATAATTCCGTTCTGGGGCAGTGAGTGACCGACCAACATAACAGATAACTTGTTCATTCCCGTCTGCATCGTCCTGACTCAATACACCTCCCAATGCAAATGAACTGGCATCTGTAAACAACATAAATTTCTTGTCATAATCTGGGTAGTAGTATCGCTGACGTATTGGCTTATGGTTTACATCCACCTTTAACTTGTGCTGTACAATATCACACTTGCCCAGCTTACCATCTGGACCCACAAAAACATGGTCAAATTTGTCTATCAAGGTACACAATTTTTGTTTCTGTATTTCTGTCATTGCTGAATTTGACAATTCAATGTTTTGTGATGCCTTGTACATTTGTGACTTGTCTGTGTGATCTGTGTTGTTATTGTTTATGTGCCCATGTGAGCTGTATGTGTCATCACTTTCTTCTACCATACTTTCAGTGCGGGTAGTGTGTTGCAAGCTTTTCAATGTTTGTGTACATGTGTCATCTATGCATGTAGGCCTAGGCCTATTCTGACGCTCATCAGCATTGTCAATGTGTGCTGTATTGTGTGTTGAGTCATGCATGTTTACATGTAGGTCTCCCTGTAAATGTTTTTCCACCTGGTCTGTACATGTACACACACCTACGGGACTGCAATTAACACAGCTTACTTTTACACATTTACGCTTTGTTGGCAGTGGTACATTATCCGGTATATCATATATTTCATGTCGTTCGGACAAGCAAGTAAATCTACCCAAATTCGACCCTTTTGATATTATCACCGGATCATCACTGAAATTTGCACAACCATATTGTATGAAGCCATGTTTGTTTACAGACAATGATTTTGTTGGCAAAAGTCCCATGGAAAACAAATTTGGGGACCCTGAGGTCATACCAACCACTTCACTAGGGAGGGGCGCACCTTTGATGCGTGCTATTAATACAACCTGTGATTTGGGTGGAACGGTAACCTTGTCTTTTGCTACAACCTGTCTTGTTGGCACACAAATGGAAGAGCCACTTTTCCCAAATTTCATGGTAACATTGTTTTCCCCAAGAAATCCATCCCTAGTATGAATTGAGGTTTCACATTGGGAACTACATAGAATTTACATTGTACATTTGAACCATCAATTCTTGCTTTTACATACACCATTCCTTCTATCTCGGTACGCTCATCTGTAGCTGTTATTATGTACTCTCTGTCTGACGGATACACCGTATATTTTTGCAAATCACTGTACTTCTTTAATGCCTCTGAATTCATCACACTAATTTCTGCCCCTGTATCAACTAATGCAAAAACCTTACTTGTCTGAAATTGCAGAGAAACATAGCTACTTAGGAATGGTGAATGCATTGCATTAACCTTTGCAACTTTGTCATTTTCATTTAAAGTTTCTGTAATTGGCCCACCTGATTGGTTGTACCTTTGTCACTATCATTTATAGTCTCTGGAATTGGCCCAACCTGAGTGGTTGCTACTTTCTTGGGGTTGGGCCCTGGTCGTTTCCCGACTTATCAGCATTGTTTGTATATTGTCCCCCACTTCCACACTCTCGCCTGTAGTGGCCCCATTGTCCACATTCATAGCACTGTATTTGGCTTCTGTCCCTTCTTGGCGGTCTTGGGGGATACTGAGGTGACATCAGGGAAGGGCATTGTGGGGCGATGTGATCTGGTGCCAAACAAAGCTGGCATTGAACTCTGCTCGTGTTCATGGTATTACCTTGGGCATTTTTCAGTTCTCCCAATGTCTCCTGCAGCCCTTGTAGTACTTTCAGCATGTCTTTGGAATTGTCACTAGGCGTTGCCGTGGCAACAGCTACCATTGGACCAGTAGTGGTCACCATTGCGCTTTCTTTTGCGGTTGCTGCCTGATGGGCGTCCTCCAAATTTAAGGGAGACATACATAGGATGTGTGTTTTTATCTCTTGCACCAGCCCTTGAACAAACGTGTGCAGGTGCTCCTCCTCGCTTACCCCCAACCTCTGGCACATACTAGTTATGTCCTGCCCAAAACTGTACACAGACTCTCCAGTCCTTTGTCGTCGGTCTCTTAAACGCTGTCTCATCTGGAATCGGGAGGGCGCCGACATCTCAAACTTTTCCTGCATGGCCCCACTGAGGGCATCATAATCGTCCACTATATCATCACCCTCAAGGGATTGCAGCCAACACGCTGCGGATTTGTCCAACAAGGCTTTCAAACATGTTAGCTTTCTGTTTTGGTTCAGCTGTGCATGGTCACAATAGCGAGTGAATTTGCTCATCCATGTCACTACATCTTCATGTGGATGTCCATTAAATTTGGGAGGTCTCAAACTTCCTCCGGACTGTTCAGGGACATTGCTAATGTTATTGTTAGCCTTCGTTGCCACAGCGGCATCCATTGCTTGCTTGAAAATGTGAACGAGGTCTTCCATTATATTAATATTATACAGCTCGGCAAAAGCCGCAGGTCTTCTGAATCATATGACAATCAATCATAACACGGGTACTTTCCAAATAATACTATTATTCTTATTCTTAACCAGTCATTATTTTGCAGACGATTTTACCTCTGATGCACTCCTCAATGATTGACCGAGATCTTGCCATCGGATTCTCTACCATATGTCGCGATTGATCACGATAAAGTGAGAGGACGAAGTCTTAATTTCTTAATAACGGTATGATGCGTATTTTATTCGCCATCTTGGAACTTCACTCTGATTTAGTCAAGGGCATATCGGCAGGCCCCTGCTACTGAGATTCTCGGCGGCTGTTACTCCGATACAACGTGCAAATCGTATGGAAACAATTTTTAAGACAGACGGGACCGGCTAAATGCCGGGACCAGCATGGAGAGAACGGCCAATGAAAAAATAACATCGTAGTTAAAGTCATCGTACATAGACCCTATCTTTTCCCCGAACAAAAACTGAACGTTGCGCACTTGTGATACCGCCCTCGCAAGAACTGCGGACAATCCAGTTAAGGCTTGAACTGTTAACTGTTGTTTTGTCCGTATCCAACTTAGAATGAATCCACCAGTCTCCAAACATGGCGCACGGTCGCGAAGCTGTAAGGCCAACGCATGCGCACAAAAGATAATGAGGCCGACGTTGGGGGACTGGTGGAGATAGTCTATATCCAACTGGGGCTACAGGACTTGGGAATTTATCACCGTTTCGTCCGGGCGGGGTTAGCCTTTGAACAAGGTCTTGCATTGTAGTTTTCTAAATTGTCTTCAATTTCTAAACGTGTGCGTCGATTACGGTCGATACTTAACATTTCTGGTGTGTATAGCTAGCTATGCAGTAGCGCCAACAAATATTCGTACAAACAAGAAAATAAAATAAAAACCCGCATACACTTTACACTAATAAAATACATAAATACACGTTTCAATTCAACTTTCGCCTAGCCTATCCTTCAGCGTATTAAAATAAAGCCTGAGTAAAACTTGGATAAGTCTAAAAAATTGACGCGGACAGGCGGTATTGAATTGAATGTACATTACATGTATACCGGCAGCATGTGCAGCGGGTGACTTGCCACTACATGTAGGTCTAAAAGCATTTTGTCTAATAATAGTAGGCCTACCCATTTAGTCTAATACCAAATTGGTGTAAGACAAGTTGGGTCCGGGGGGGGGGGGGGTTGGGGGGGGGGGGGGGGTTCTTTCGCCAAAATCGTACGTGGGTGTGCCTCCCGGACTTCGAAAATGTGACTTTCTCTATACCTATTTTTTGGTCAATTTCCCACCCATAATATACCAATTTGGTTAGATAAGCACCCAATTGTGCACAAATTGGGCGCTTTTTACCAAAAACGCCTCAAAATACACCCAATTTATGCCAATTGGGCGCTTTGGTGTGTGATGAAAACCACCCCATCGCTATACCAATTTTTGCGAAAAGGCACCCCAAAAGGTAGGCACATACGTATACCATATCAATGTGAGACCCCCCCCCCCCCCGGAAGTTGGGCTAAATGTCAGTTGGTCTAACATCCAATTGGTCTAATAACCATTTAGTCAAATAACCACTTTGTTAAAAACACAGTTGGTCTAATGCCAATTGGTCTAATAATTAATTATAAATTTCCACTTGGTCTTATATCCATTTGGTCTAATTTAAATAATAATGGCGTCTACGTTGTTGAGCGGAGAGGCTAGTACGGCCAAAAAGAAACTGAGACTCGACAGGAATAAATGCACTCATTTGTATTTGCAACAATTTATATCATGGTAGGACTGACAATTTAGCTGTTGAGATATTGGTGGCTAAAAAAGTCTCGTCTTTACTATTTAGCCGCCACATCAAATGCTTAACATTTAATTGCTTCGTTATTATCTTTAAGTGTGGTGTAAACGGATTCAATGGTGCCATATATCTATATCTGATGAAACTGTTTTTTAAATCCTTTAAATAAAGGCACGAACACTAAGGTATTTTAACATTAAGAAATTATGGTAGGGGCCGCTGCCATTACATATGCCACTCAGAAGCTGGCGGCCCTTGGCCCCTTTATATAAATTCACAAATTGTGACAATTTGCATTCGAAATCTAGTCTTCGTCAAAATACACTCCAAAGCCCCCATTATAGAGACCCTGAATCCCCCCCCCCCCCCCCCCTCCTCCTGAAAATACCGCAGCAACCAGATCAGCGTTGTTCTATTGGGACATTTTTAATAGTGGCGTTTGAAGTCTATATTTCGAATATAACCTGGTCACATTTCATAACCAACTTTTCTTAATACTTGTTACCGCCCCCCCCCCCCCCCACCCCCACCCGTAGACTAATTGCAAAGATCATTTACAAGTCTATTGTAACGAACCGTTCTTCAAATCAGAAGAGTAAGACTTATTACGCTCTTGCGGGCTCGCGCCGAAACAGTTATACAAATTATACACGTAATGTTAAAACGCCACGACAATGCAGGCTAACTCTAGGCGGAACGGTGTGGCAGTCTTATAGAGTTCAAACCTTAACTGGATTGTCCGCAGTTCTTGCGAGGGCGGTATCACAAGTGCGCGACGTTCAGTTTTTGTTCGGGAAAAAGATAGGGACAATGTACGATGACTTCAACTACGATGTTATTTTTTTTCATTGGCCGTTTCTCCATGCTGGTCCCGGCATTCTAAAAGAGTAAGTACTCCTTAGTATTCCTCCATGATATCGGTAATATTTAATAAACATGGGCGTCGGGAAAACCAGCTTGGAAGAACATGAGGGCGCTATCACTCCTTAACGGAGACAACTCATATGGCGACATTATTTATATCGATGACATAACCATATCGCCACACTTTTGTATGTAAAAACGCTCACCCCCTGCGTTTTTTAGCATTTTCAGTTTTAATTGTTTTTTGATCAAATGATTGTAACATTTGATTGAATTTATTTATTAAAATATTGAAATAAATAATTGCACATCATAAATCATCAAAATTTCAAGGTCAACGTAATTTCTTATGTATTTCTTTATTTTTCTCACCCGGCTATTTTTAAGCAATTTATCTTTAAAAATCAATAAAAATGCTAATATAATTGCGATTTTGTCCCAAAATGGCTCAAAATGTGTCTAAATTCATGCTCTTCCATAATTGAACATTTATTTTTATCCCAAATGTCAACCTTTTTTTTTCTCGCCAATTTTAATATTTTTCAATACGTTTTGCACGATATCTCAAAACTATAAAACACGCAAACTTGCAATATGGGAGCAAACGTAACTCAAAAACGGAAGCTCATATAACCATGGGATTTGGACCAGATGTTAAGCACACAAGGGGCTATGAAACCATGGATCCCGATTTTTAATATCTGTTTTCAAATTTGAATTACGATACAAAATTATCTGATTGGTCGGTTCACGGTTGCCATGGCAACCATATAAAAAAATCCGGATCCATGGTTTCATGCGCACTCAACCGATACATCATCTTCCCAAGTATGGT
>CM069451.1:37742803-37829833 GCA_035610835.1 Ophiura sarsii | reverse complement strand
TGTCATTTCTTTTCCATACAATGACCAATTGCAACCAAACTTCGGTCATAGATGCAACATGGACACTTTCATATGTTAGTGAGGTCAAAGGTCACATACCAAGGTCAAAGGTCATCTGAGGTCAAGATATAAAATTTAGTACACACTTTTTGTATTGTCCATTTCTTTTCCATACAATGACCAATTGCAACCAAACTTGGGTCATAGATGCAACATGGAAACCTTCATATGTTAATGAGGTCAAAGGTCATCTGAGGTCAAGATGTTAAATTGGCTGCATATGTAAAATTGATTACATTTAAACAGATGAAGTACAATTGCAACCAAACTACCCATATAAAAACGGACGACCTATTTCTATTTGGGACCGCTGTCCCTATTTTTTGTTGATGAGTTTGTTGGTTGGTGAGTTTATCAGTTTGTTGAGTTTATTGGGTGTGAGTTTATCAGTTTATTGAGTTTATCGATGGTTAAGTTATTGGTTGTTGAGTTTATCAGTTTGTTAAATTTATTTGGTGTGAGATTATCAGTTTTAAGGGTCGATTGTGGAATTAATCGGTGTGATGGTGATCATCGGTTGTAGAGTTCATGTCGGTTGTAGAGTTCAGTTCAGTGGTTGTAAATCAGTATATCGGTTGTTGAGTTTAATGATGGTTGTGTTTGTCAGTTCATTCTTTGATTGTTGTGTGTATCAGTTTGTTAAATATAGGTTGTTAACCCGTTGGGTCTACCTGTCTATCTCACAGTGGTTCTGATTGGTTTATTACAAGATGTACTCATATGAATAGCCAATTCAGATGCAGCTTGTAAAATGTTTCACTCCCATCTTTAGGGGGCTATCAATTTTCTTCGGGAGGGGGAGGGTCACAAATATGTTAATGGCCGTTGTTAATAAATTTATAACCCCCCCTATCCGATACAAAATAATGTTATGACCCCCCCCCCCCCCCCCCCCCCCCCCCGGCCTATCGAAGTTAGATTTTGTTATGGCTAAATAGCAAATAATGAAAAAATAAACAGGAAAGGTGTTGTAAACATGTACATTTATAAGGGATATGCTTAGATGAATGCGCACGAAAAAAATTGCCGTTTTGAAATTTTAGAATCTGAATTGCTACACAAAATTATAACCCCCTCTATTTAAGATTTTACAAAATTATGACCCCCCACCACCATATTTGTGACCCACCCCCCTCCCGAAGAAAATGACAGCCCCCTTATCAGTGATACAATTATTCTAACAATGTCTCTCATTGGTGCAATAAATGATGTTTCCATCATTTTAACTAATCGGCCGGTAGTTCTAAGTCCATCTGGTGTTTAAAAGGGAAAGAGTTTAACGATTCGGGCCCGCTGTCGGACTCGTTTAAAGCGGTCAATTGAACTTAACCTATAAATTTAAGCTAAAAACTGTCTGACGGTGAACCCATTAAATTCTTACCTATATATTATGAATGAGTAAAAAGCCTGTCTTGCAATTTGGTGTCAATCATATGCTGTTGAAAAAATAAGCTCAAGGCGACAAAGAAATCCTATCCTATGGGCGAATAGACCTCTCAGGTCCCCTCAAAATGTTGGAATATTTACACAAATGTTCTAAAAAATTCCAAAATGTTTCAACATTTATAAAAAATCAAAATGCTTTAAAACAATTTCAAATAATGTATAACAAAAAAAAATCTCAATTTCTATAGAATACAGTGGCGTACCCAGGGGGGCTGAAATAAACCCGTTGGTAAAAACGACCCACCGACCATGCGGACAACTTCATCGCTACCCCCCCCCCCCCCCCCACCCCACTTATCAAGATCAGCTGTTGACGAAAAAATTGTGCAAGTTTTACGATTTTTTTGGGAGTCTGTAAACAAAATTGTCGGTACATCATGCCTTTCGTCGGTACAACTATGGTCGTGCCCGGTGCCGCCCCCCACACTTTTCAAAGCTGGGGACGCCACTGGAGTTCTTTGTCACCTTATTTGGTTGAATAAAACATTTAGTTTGAAAAATTGTAAGGTTGAACCCTTTTTATATGAAAAATGGTTAAAAGACAGTCTTTTTTTAAGAAATGGGGAAGAATCTCAGGCATTATGTGAGAATGAGAGAGGGGGGAAGGGAAAGGTGCAAGTAGTTGGATCAAAAGGGAGAAAGGGGGATTAATATTTTGTAATGGGAAGAAACTAATACCTTAAAATGCACCCCTGATCCGTGGCTTTATTGCACTATAAACCCTCAAAACCTACTAAAATACTCCTCTTCTGATTCAGAACATTCACCTTCAGTATAACTAATGACCAGTCCCTGTGAATAGTTATTATCATCCCATGGTATTTCCATAGCAACACAGCCATAGTATCCGGCTTGTTAGCGAGTATCAGCTGTTTCTGTTCAAGACAAATCAGCACTAAACCATGATAATGGATGCTTGCAGCTGTGCATGTGATGATGCATGAAATATGATGTAACGTATGAAGGCCAAAAATTAAATTTAAAAAAAACAAGCCCACATACCTTACTTGTTAATTTGTATGTATTTCACAGATATTAGCTAATTAACTTTGATTAATTAATTAATTAATTAAAATAATTAATTGATTAATTATAAATTAATTAATCAAAAAAATAATTAATGAATGAAAATAATTAATTGATTAATTATAAAATTAATTAATCAAAAAAATAATTAATTAATTAAAATTAATTAATCAAAAAATAATTAATTAATTAATAATTATAATTGTGAATAACATTAACGAATTAACAAGTAAGGCTTTTTTTTTAAAATCAAAATTATAAATAAATGATTTGAACATAATGAAAAGTTGTTGAAAACAGTGCGCTTGTTATCTTGATGCGTGCCGGCGACCTTCTGTATTCATTCACTGCAAGGAGGCTTCGCAATTTGAAACTGATCAAACTTTAGTAATATCGGAGAGAGTGACACAAAAGATCTGGACCCAATAACAAACCATACTTCTTTCATCTTTTTATTTTCAGTGAATATGTTTTGATGAGATGATAAGAATAAGAATACATTTAGCTGACTGACTTGGAGACAACCCCTCCACCTTTTGGTAAGTACCTGTTATTGGTGTGTGTGTATTTGTGTCGGGGAATGAAGGAAGGTCTCTGTAAACAGAGAGATGTTTATGAACTACTGTAAAACTCTATAATTTGCGGATACTTTATTTCGTGAATTGAAAATTACTGCTATTTTAGCGCGCATTTAATTTCGCGAATCTGGAAATGTTACTGTTATTTTCAAAGCAAATTTGTCTGTTTCGCAAGTATTTAATTTCACGATTTAACATCCCTCCCGACATTCGCTAAATTAACATCCCTCGCGAAATTAAAGGGGCATTAAGAGATGTGGTGGAGGTACCTTTCTCAATTACAAAAATATATGATAAAAACTGGGATTGTATATTTTTACAATTGTGTATGAACTTATACTTATAAGGATTAAGAAAAATTCAGCCATCTTTGTACAACAAAACGTCCATTCAAAAATGCTGATCAGCATTTACGTCAGACAGTATCCATCCCCTGCAGCATGTGTGATACATATGGCGAACCATATTTGCATAGAGGGCGTTTTTCAATAACTAGCGATGGTATTGTTTTATTCAAGTTTTGCTGTATTTTTGTTAGTTGAAATAACAATAATGTCAATTTACTTATGGTCATCTTGAATTCTGAAGTAAATAGAAAATAAATACAAAATGTCAACACCACTTCATGTCCCTT
The DNA here is from genome assembly GCA_035610835.1 of Ophiura sarsii. Taxonomy (NCBI): domain Eukaryota; kingdom Metazoa; phylum Echinodermata; class Ophiuroidea; order Amphilepidida; family Ophiuridae; genus Ophiura; species Ophiura sarsii. The sequence goes on along the minus strand of CM069451.1, from coordinate 37,826,089 downwards.
TAAGTGGTTTTACAGTAGTACTACATGTAGCATTTCTCTATTTTAACCCTAACCCACGGGGGGGGGGGGGGGGGGGGGGGGAGGGGGGGGGTTGTAGCATTAAAGCTAAAATCGAACCCGGACTAACATTTATATAATTATATATTGGTAAATGCATCCAAGAGTCTTATCTCAGTATAGGGGCATCATTGATATTTACCAAGTCTGCAAGTGGTGTCCCGCACGTCCACAAGATCACATTTTATTACCGTATTATCCCTATTTAGCGCCCAGGGCGCTTAGCAAAGCCATTCTGGGTGGGCGCTTATTAAGTTACCTTTTTTAAGGTAATTTATCATGGAAACTGTCAAATTGTTCCAAATTTTGATGCACATTTTTGTTGGAAATGTGCACAGCCCGCTGATGCGTTGATCGCCAACATGTTGGTTGATGCCGGACCTTCGGACGCTACTTTCATTGCTTTATTTTGAGCTACAGTGGCTAAAAAGATGGGCGCTTATTAGGTGTTACTTTCTGGTAATCATTGGGAAAAAGAGGGCGTGGGCGCTTATAAGGGCATGGGCGCTTAAAAGGGATAATACGGTAGGCTTTCTTTTATTACTTATAGTATACCAGGCAAGGTGAGACGGGGGGAATCCATTATTGCATTACTTGATCGATCGTAGTTTTAAGGCGATTGATACTGAATGGGCGGATGAACATTTTTGAGTTTGATCATGGTTTCGAATAGCCTCCTTCTAATTTCACCTTTCCTGCTAATACAAATGATAAACAGGGCTTCAAAGCACACAAAAGCCTATACTTTTCATAATTTGACACTGAACTTTTTGATCCTGCTCCAGTGAATCATACTTGATGAAATAATATCAATAATTAATGGACTCTAAAATGGATGTGTACACATAGTACTATATTGTATTGATTTTCATGGGTGACTAGATATGATAGAGGTTTGATTAATTTTCCAGAAATGACGCACACACATAAACAGCTACAAAACATCATAGGCAACTTGCCATGGAGTATGAAAAATCAATAAATATTCTTATAATATATCTTGTAAAATGGGTCAATAATGTATGTTTGTTATTACATTGAACTGTGCTGAAAATGGATGCCTTATTGATTATTGTCAAATAATTGGAAAATGTTTTGGATTTTTTCTAGTGGGTGTATGCATGTCAGTATAGGTTTACAAGAAGTCATGCTGCTCTGTAGAGTCCATATCTTTTGGGGATGGGAGGGGAGGAGATGGAAGGAGGGGAGGAGGAGGAGAAATGGAGAGAGGGGAGGGAGTGGATGTCAGTTGATACATCAAATGTCAATTGCTACAGGGATGGGTCACTAAATATTATAGTCACATTACTACCCCCTAGTTTACAAATGACCCCTTAAACAAAGCAATGTATGACAAATTGATTAAATAGTTTCCCTTTTTTAGACCTTTGGGCAAGTTCTGAATTTTCTGTCCATATACATTAACTAAAGATGTTAACACTCAAATTCACTTGAGTCTTTTTACAATTTACTTGTTTGCCCACGAGCATACTAATTACAATTGAAATTGCACATATTTAATATTTACATTTGAATATCCCGCCAACAAAAATGTGGAAGTATTTCTATTTATTAAATTTAGAACATTATAAGCAATTCATAGCATGGGCTATGTCAATTGATTATTTTATCTCCCATGTAAACAAGAAGGATACATTAGACCCGGGGGGGGGGGGGGGGCACTGACATTGGAAAAGGGGTATAGGTATGTGCCGCGCTAGCTAGCTCATATGACCCCCTTTTGAGCCTGCATCAGTTCTTAAGACCCCAATTTTATTGAAAATTCAAAAATTGCAAAATTTTGCAATCCGAAGCCCAATTCTTTGAAAATTTAGGCATTCTAAAACCCCCAAAAATTAAAAAAATTGCGTTCTTGCTATTCAAAATTGAACTATAGGCCAGTTCTCAAACCTACTTTTTTGAAAAAATCAGTTACTAAGACCCTATTTTTCGTCATAAAATCCACTCAGTTCAGTTCTGTAGCCCCCCTTTTCGAAACCCTGGGCAACACACCCTACCCCCAAAAAAAGTTGAAAGCCCCCCCACCCCACATTAGATTCCAATTACGTCACAAATTTACTCAAATTTTCACATTTTATTGAGAGACGCATTTTGCAATTGTATGCATGTGTTTGGTGTTCTGTGGAAAAGCGTGTGAAATGGGTGCATGGGTAAATAGGTTCACCAAAGGCAAATGAAAAATGCGATTGACTTCATTTTTTCACATGAAATTAGTAACAACTATGTTATTCTTACAAAGTATTAAAAAAATTCAAACATGGCTTGGTTTTGAAAACAACATGGCTTCTTTCTATTATTGCAGTATTTTTGACTCACCCTGTATGGTTGCGTTGTTGAACAACATGTTTTCAACATCTTCTCAACTACATTTTGTGCTTTGTTGAACTTAACGTTGAATATTGACGTTGTTTCAATTCAACGTTGTTGAATGGACTTGTAAAAATCATGTTTCCAAAAATCAGTCTGGAGCTAATTTGCATATTTTACTTGGCCTTATAATTAGCTGAGTAAATTATGCAAATGAGCTCATAGCATAATTGCAATGGTACAAAAATTAGCCCTGGTGCTCGTTTGATCCATTTTAATTATGCTAATGAGTTAATTTTGCACCATTTATTCATTTAAATCTATTATCTTATTTGAATTAGTCGATGTATTAATTATAACACCATGGAATGTATTTGTTGATGCATATACTTTTTCACTGTTTTAAGCAGACACTACTTCGGGTAAGTGATTGTTCACTAAATAAATGCATGTGCAAGAACATATCAAAGAGTCAATGCCCCCTGCCCCCATCCCCTTTCCTTAGCTGCCAAGAAATAAAAATGTGTAACAAAGGTTTCACAAAGCACACTTTTATGAGAAAATCAACACATTTTCTATCAAATTTCTGTGTTTATTCAGCATCATATTTCAATGTTGATTCAATGTTGAATTCTGGTTATGTAGAAATTTGGTTGTATACCAACCAAATTTCAACTACGCGACCAGAATTCATTATTGAATTAACGTTGAAATACTTGACTTGAGTCACTGAGAGCAATGACTTGACTTAATTTGAGTCACTGAGAGCAATAACTTGACTTAACTTGAGTCACTGAGAGCAATGACTTGACTTGACTTGAGTCACTGAGAGCAATGACTTGACTTAACTTGCGTCACTGAGAGCAATGACTTGACTTGAGTCAATGATAGCAATGACTTGACTTAACTTGAGTCACTGAGAGCAATGACTTGACTTGATTTGAGTCACTGAGATGACTTGACTGAACTTGAGTCACTGAGAGCAATGACTTGACTTGATTTGAGTCACTAAGAGCAATGACTTGACTTGACTTGAGTCACTGAGAGCAATGACTTGACTTAACTTGTGTCACTGAGAGCAATGACTTGGCTTAACTTGAGTCACTGAGAGCCAATGACTTGACTTAATTTGAGTCACAGAGAGCAATGACTTGACTTAACTTGAGTCACTGAGAGCAATGACTTGACTTAACTTGAGTCACTGAGAGCAATAACTTGACTAAACTTGCGTCACTGAGAGCAATGACTTGACTTGACTTGACTTGAGTTACTGAGAGCAATGACTTGACTTAACTTGAGTCACTGAGAGCAATGACTTGACTTAACTTGAGTCACTGAGAGTAATGACTTGACTTAACTTGAGTCACTGAGAGCAATGATTTGACTTAACTTGAGTCACTGAGAGTAATGACTTGACTTAACTTGACTCGAGATTAGTGACTTGGTCTCAACACTGTTATTAACAATCATAGTTCATCCAGCTTTTAAAATCCTAACATTTTGTATTTATACCTGTTTACTGTCTCCTGTTACAGATCAAGATGGCCACCAAAGTGTTACCCCCACCTTACTCACGAGTACCCCCACCGCACGACATCTGGCGTCGTTCTAGCAATGCACCTCCAGCAAGTAAATCATACCATTCAGCAGAGCACAGTTCACAGGTCCTGGAACAATTAAGTACACTCAGAACTGAACGTGTGTTGTGCGATGGCACAGTGATCGCGAGCGGTGAGCATTTTAGCATTCATAGGATAATCCTGGCATCTTGCAGCGAGTACTTTCGTGACATTTTTAAACAAAACGATAACTTGCGTGATATTCAACTGGGCAATGCCATCACCAAACTGGGCATAGAACTTCTGCTTCAGTATGCATACACTTCTGAAATAACTCTGACTCTCGAAAATGTCCATACCGTTCTTTTGGCGGCTGCGCATCTGCGCATGACAAAGGTCAGTGACCTTTGTATTGAGTATCTGGCGTCCACGTTAGATGTCCAGAATTGTGTTGCATTGCTTCAGTTAGCAGAAAAGTACAGTTTTGAGAGCCTGAAAAAGTCAGTACGTGATTTTATGACTGATGAATTTCTGGAGGTTGCCAAAACGGAAGATTTTCAGCAGTTAGATTCTGAGCAGGTGACATCGTTTATCAGTCAAGATCGTATGGCTGCTGCCTCCGAGATGCAGATCTTCGATGTAGCAGCCCGTTGGCTGGAATACGACAAACCGAATCGTTTACGGTACGCCCATCAGTTGATGCGTCACATCCGTTTCCCGTTGATTCCGACAAACGATCTCGTAGACCATGTCCAATCACATGATTTCATGATGGAGGATGCCGAGTGTCATCAGTATCTGCTTGAGGCATTGAACTATCATCTTGTTCCGCATCGACAACACACCTTGCAGAACTCACGCACTCGTATGCGCTCAATTAACGAGGTCGTCTTAGCCACAGGTGGCGAGTTACCGCATCACGAGGTTAGCAACCAGATCATGATATTCGATGAGTCACACTTTCGTTGGAAGACGCTAACCACGATGCCCTTGCGTAGAGTAGATCATTCCGTTGCTGTGTTGAATCACTTCCTGTATGTCGCGGGAGGTCAAGTGACTTTGAATTCGAACGGCAAAGAGAGTATCGGCACTGTGCATCGCTACGATCCACGGTTCAATACCTGGTTACAAATGTGCCCCATGCAGCAGCGGAGGGCGTTCTTCCACCTTACAGCGATTGGTGATTCCCTGTATGCCATCGGGGGCAAGAATGAACAGGGGGCGCTCTCATCAGCGGAGGTTTACAGTCCTACAGAGAATAATTGGAAGTACTTGAAAGGTCTGCCGGAGAAGTCGTATGCCTTAGCTGGGTGCACACTGAAGAACAAACTGTTTGTAAGTGGTGGGTTTAGCAAACACAAATTCAGTCGCAGACTGTATCTGTATGGACAAGAAGGGGACGACTGGATTCCACGCTGCCCTATGAACACTGCGCGGGGTTTTCATATGATGGTAGCAGTCCACGATATGATCTACGTAATGGGTGGTAACCACCTTAACACGTACGGAGACAGAGTGGATGTGATGAGTGTCGAGAAATACAATCCCATCCACGATCATTGGAACACCGTATCGCCGATGCTAATGGGACTTAGCATGGCCGGCTCAGCTGTCACAGAAAATAACAAGATCTTCATCGTCGGGGGTTACAACGGTCTAAGCCGTCAGAGGGAGAAGGACATCCATCGCTACAATGTTGCAGAAGATGATTGGGACGTGGTAGGAGAGCTTCCTCACGCATCATTACGCATGGCATGCTGCACATTGACTCTGCCGTATAATCTGTTTCAGCAGGAGGCTTCAGATGAGATGCGGCCATCAGGGGCTGGTGTGAACAGATCGGCATCGAACACCTCTACTGCGAGCACATTTGTCATTCGGAGACAGCGCACACCAAGTGGGGATTTTACTTGAATGGAGAATTTGGGAACTGCCCACTGGAATTGTTGTGATTCAAAGAAGATTTCTTGTGTAGTCCAGCATGCTTACATGTAGATAAAGATTCTGCCAGGATCGAAACGAGGCCGTCTAATTTATCATGTTATTCTTCAAAATTTGCATTGTACAAAAGTGATAATATGTTTTAAGTTTTTTTAAGAATTGTAGATTGAAGATGAAATATAGAAGTTCAGTGAACAAATTCAAATGTTCTACTCATATTTCAGACTGTTTAACGTCAACCCTGGTTGACAACACTTCCCTAGGAAGTATGGATTTGTTCCACATGATTTTCCCCCCTATTTTATTTATGATGATTTTGTTAATGTTTGATATTTTGTATAGATAGTATAGCAACATTTATAATTGTCTGTAAATTGGGTACAAAATGAGTGTGAGTGTATTAAAGTGTTTATGTGGTTCTGCTGCAAATAAGGTTATACTTGTCACTCCTGTGGTGATAAAGGTAAACAGGTGACCCCTTTTTATCCACCTGGCTTAACCCCCTGAGAACTACCGGCCGATTGGTTAAAAAGATGGATACATCATTTATTGCACCAATGAGAGACATTGTTAGAATAATAGTATCCCTGATGAAGATGGGAGTGAAGCATTTTACAAGCTGCATTTGAATTGGCTATTCGTATGAGTACATCTTGTAATAAACCAATCAGAACCACTGTAAGATAGACAGGTAGACCCCAGGGGGTTTGGTGGATATTCCGATCACATTAGATTTTTTTTGCCCATCAACAAATTTTGATATCAGAAGAAACCCAATTTTTTCTCTCATTATTTCTGTAAAATGTTTGGCGCAAGATATGTTCCATTTAGTCGTTATAGGCCAAAATGCAGTGAATTACTGCCAAAGGCAGTGAATTACTGCCAAAAGGTGGGCAAGTTTCATGTCACCTTATGGTTCTAAAATAAGAACCATTGGACTCAAACTTTGGAATACGACTATTTTAAGGATCATGTAGAATAGAAAACATCAAGTTGAATATTGAGCCAGCAATCGGAACACTTACCTTTAAAAAGCCAGAAGGGGATTAATGATATTGTCTTCATGCCATGTGTGTCTGTCGATGGGTTGGTGTACATGTTCCCTTGGTTAGGGTCGGCCTGTTGATTTCAGTGCTCTCATATTTCTCGAATCCCATTAATTGGCACTGTTATTTGAGAATGGGACCTTAGGTTTAGACTCTCGCTATCGGTTTGTAATAGATTGTGTGTTTTTTTGCGGTTTGGATTTGGAGTAAACCACATCAACCCCCCCCCCCCCCCCGAGTGAGCCGCAGCTTGGAAAATTGTCTTTCTGGTAAAGCACCCAGAATCCTGGATACGCCCCTGTCCTCAACCAAACTTGGTGACAAAAGTATTTGGGTGAGGGGACTTGAGATGCTCGTGGGGTGTACATTCTTCATTACGATACAGACCAGCATTTACTGAAAAAGAAGCAAAAAGTGGGGTCACTTTGGCCCATGTTAAAGTATATTAAGAAACATTCAAAACAATCAATTTTCAACATTTACAGCCTAATTTATTTGTTAATGCTTGTAAAAAATCGAAACAATCAATCTCACCCCAAATTAAATGATTATACTTTGTTTATTTGGAATGTTTATCTCTAGTTTTACAATTGTTTATTTTTTGGTATGTATTTTAAAAACACTTCAATGAACCTTTCCACACAGCAGACGTCTGCAGACGACATTCCAAAATGTCACAAAATGTTTCAAAAATGTCAACATTATTGAATTTCATTACCATAATATTTAGAATCGCCATGAGAAATGCATTAAAATAAGTACAAACATTCCGAGTATTAGTTCAGTAATCCTTGAGATAGACTTCGAAAATTGGGAAAGGTTTCTGACACATCTGTTGTGTGTTTTGTATTTATGGTAATTATTTCATCATTCTTTATTCAATAAATTAAAAATAAAATTGATAAAAAAGAATGTACATAAAACCCAGGACATGATGTTGGCCCGTCAATGACTAGCACTGACCGACCAACATACAGGCAGGGAAAGACAAGAAAAGAGAATACAAACATCAACATTATATGAATCAGGAATGGCGGAGATCCGAAGCCATTGCGTATACTGCATGAAGGTCCTTGGGTCATACTTTTAGACATGGGGGCTGTGTCCCATTGGGGCTCGTTTCGAGCATTCCAGATCCTGTAACTTCACAGCAATGAGATTTTACTAATCTCTTTAATGACAGGATTGGGGAAATTTGGACCCCACAAACCTAAATGCAGTACGCAGCCTCTTCAGATTCTCACCAGTGACAAGACCCCTCAAACTGATCTCGACGCAGTTGAGGTTGCATTTAAAACAGTTCTTTGATATATCAGCTTAGGAGTGTTTGATACTGCTCAATTTTACGTTTGTGGGCATTTGCGATATTGGTTTCAAACGGAACAGTTAGCTCAAATATATGAACAGATTTGTCATTATCATTAATATAAGCATGACATCGGAACGTTGAGCAGTTGGTACAATATTTGGGGTGATTGTACCACCTGTGATTGTGCGGCCAGGGAGGTCAACATACAGGGTGAATCAAAAAAAATTGTGCATGATTTTAAACGGCCATTTGACCTTGATTTGTGCATTGAACCATGGAATTATTGTTGTCTGTATAAAGCTTTGTTAATCTAGTTTATCCTCCCCAAATATTATATGGTTTAATGCACGCATCAAGGTCAAACGGCCATTTCAAATTGTGCACAATTTTTTTTTACCCCTACACAACCTTTGATCCCATTTTGTCTAAACTGTAAACGTAAACGTGTGCTCCTTCTGGTTAGCCTTTTTGGTTAGGTTCGACCTATTCAGTGCTCTCATATGAGTAGTCAGATTTCAATCTCAACCAAACATAATGGCAATAATCGCTGGGTTAGGGGACTGGACATGCTCATGGTGTGTACACATATTGAACTCCAATGACACCTACATGACCTTTTGACCTTACTTAAAACTGCCCCCCCCCCCATATGATGCATTCGGTTGAAAAAACCCACTTGATTGAAAAGACTCATTTGGGGCAATGTTAACATTTTATTAATTTCAATCCTTTTGACTTGGGGAAAATGGTGGGAAGTCTTTTAACAAGTTATGTAGAATGTAATATTTATAGCAATGAGAGTGCAAGGCCATTCAGACATGCTAAAACCCAACAGCATTGAACCACAATCAAGATTTTGTCTATGATTAGGCCAAACAAAGAAGAAGGTCTGTCTCAGAAGCCCGCCCGCATTGGTATGTGAAATGAGCTACGGCGCGTAGGTCTATGCGCTGGGGGCTAAAAAACCTTTTTTGTGTGTGTGGATTTTATTTTTTTTTATTTTTTTATTTATTAATTAAAAAAAAAAAAGTTCTCCGTAAGCTTGGATAAGCAACAAAAAAATCAATTAAAAAAAAAAAAAAATCGCATACCTCATAGCCTATTTTCTAAAAAACCAAAAACCAAACAAAAAAACACAGCACTTAGCTTTTTTGCACAATGTTTCTGAGACAGACCTTCTTTGTTTGGCCTTAGTGCATTATCTTGAGCTCTATGGGTCAATTTGTCATCAAAGAGCTTAAGGTTTTGTTTGTGTTTATTGTTTTCTTACTGGTGGCACAACTCCATTCCAAACATTTTTTCACAGTCCCATACTCCCGGCATGGTCCTCGGCCATTCTCATACTCCCGGCATGGTCTTCGGCCATACTCCTTGCAGGGTCCTCGGCCATACTCCCGTCATGGTCCTCGGCCATACTCCCGGCATGGTCTTCGGCCATACCCCTTGTATGGTCCTCGGCCATACTCCTTGCAGGGTCCTCGGCCATACTCCCGGCATGGTCCTCGGCCATACTCCCGGCATGGTCTTCGGCCATACCCCTTGCATGGTCCTCGGCCATACTCCTTGCAGGGTCCTCGGCCATACTCCCGGCATGGTCCTCGGCCATACTCCCGGCATGGTCTTCGGCCATACTCCCATCATGGTCCTCGGCCATACTCCCGGCATGGTCATCAGCCATGTCCTAGGTCCCCAGGAGCCAGGAATGCAGTTGATAAGTATGTTATTATAGAGCAACAGTATGATTGGTGTAGATTGTATTCTCATGATTCTGATATTTGATTAAGGCCCAGAGAACTACCGGCCGATTGGTAAGAAAGATAGATACATCATTTATTGCACCAATGAGAGACAGTGTTAGAATAATTGTATCCCCGATAAAGATTGGAGTGACATATTTTACAAGCTGCAATTTAATTGGCTATTCAAATGAGTATATTTTGCAATACACCAATCAGAACCACTGTAAGACAGGCCGGTAGTGCCCAGGGGATTAAGGCATGACAAAACCCCGATATGTTTTGCTAAGGAAGGTCAGTGTATCTAAAATGCAGTTGTTTTGGATTTCTTCTTTTTCTTAAATTTTGTTATTGAGCAAACAATATAATAAGCCATATTTGGGTATTCATATTAAAAACATCATATTTTATTTGATCTATTATTATTTTTGTTTGAATGTTTGTTTGTTTGCACGGTCGATCGGTACAGACACACACTTGGGGTCCTGAAGGGACCAAACTAAACTCAGGCATATTTGCTTGGGCCAGGCTTAAAAAGCCTATTTAAGCATGCTGGCTGAATGAAATGAAAGTCAGAAAAAATGGAAGAAAGAATGATGTAAAAAGAGCCACTGCACATGTTGTAACTTTTTAAAAAATAACGAGACCAATTTGCTAAAATAAAAAAAGTGTTCTTCTGTTATATTTAGGAGATTTTTGCCATTGAGTACACATACAACTGCTACCAATCAAAAGCCTCCAAATCCCAAGCATGGATTACTTATAATTCAGAGTTTCTATAAATAATATTTATATTTCCTGAGAAGTTTTTAAATTTTTTGAACAGCCTGACTCTATTGAGGAAATTAGGGATAGGTCATTGAACTACTCATTGTATAGATGGTGTGACCGGTGACGTCGTGTGTTTACAAATGGGACACCCTCTGTTGATTCCCTCCGGGCAGAATATACAGTAAAGTTAATGAAGACAACATGAAATTTCTTTCTAATGAATTGTAAAACTCATTTATTTTTAATTTTTTGTGTGAAATGCGATAGCTTATAGCATTCCTAAGCAAGTTTAAAGACAGTTTTGATAACAATTTGCTGTAACACCACAATCTAGTTAGAAACCTGATCTGGCCTATGTAAACTATAGGAACTCTTGCCCGGTCTGTTTTGTCTCAAATCAACAGAGGGCGTCATAAATGTAAACAACGGTCACCTCATCTATACAAGTGTCCCCTTATCCCCACCAGTATCACCTTGATATGCGTGTATCAGTATTTTGTGTAAATAATAAGATATTTTACCTTTAACATGTGCATTGTATATTGTTAGTCATCACCTTGAATTACATAGCAATAAACTGATTTATGTATAGTCTTTAAGTTATGTGTCTATTTGAGTTATTTCATTTGTCTAAAAAAAATAGTTACGGTAATAATTTTACGGTAAAAACTCCAATGGTCCACAATACAGGTGAGTCAAAAAACTGCAATAGTGGAAAGAAACCATCTTGTTTTCAAAACCTAGTTGATGTTTGAGATTTTTAAAATGTTATAAGAATAACATATTTGTAATTAATTTTATGTGAAAAATGAAGTCAATCACATTTTTCGTTTGCCTTTGGTGAACCTTGTTACCCATGCACCCATTTCACATGCTTGTCCACGAGACACCCACAACATGCCTACGATTGCAAAATATGTTTCATTAAAATTTGTCACGTAATTGGAATTTAATGCATCCTTTCTTGTTAATATGGGATATGAAATAATAAATTTACATAACCCATGCATGAATTGCTTATAATAATCTAAATTGATTGAAATAGAAATGAAATGATTCCAATTTTTTGTTGGCGGGATATTCAAATGTGAACATGAAATATGTGCAATTTAAGTGAACTGCTCACAAAAAGTTAGGAAACTTTTTTTAATCAAGTATATTTTTATTATTTATTACCCTTTTGTATCTGTTATATATCAATGGAAAGCTGAAGTGTTCCTCTTTAAAATGATACCACATTTGCAATGATTACATGTTGCTGAACTTGGCCACATGAATGAGAACGAGGCAAAGTCACAAATCAAATGTGCCAAAATCACCGTTATCTGTGCTAAACAGTCAATAGGTAATGATCAATAATCAAACCGGTTATGCTTGATAACCATGAATGGTTTACACAAAGATGTGCACCAGGGAGCACAACACACACACCCCAACCCTCATCTCTTTAGAAAACCATTATTTGGGTATTTGCAAGACTGGGTTAACAATGACTCCAGGTGGAAGGTCATGAAGGTAAGTGATGAAAGGTTTTATAGGCCTGGTCATGTGTTTTAAGCTCGCCTCCTTTCGCGTTACACACGGATTTTGGCTTTCACGACATGATTTTAACTTTACACATTTATATTTGCTTGTATACCCCCCTGAGGTAGTAAAAGTATATATTTTCTGAAGGGAAATTTCATGAGGAAACCAAATATGCCATTAAAATTATAGTACGACTAAGAACTAAAATGGTATGATCGGAAATGTTCGGAAAAATATCAGAGTTTTTAATTTTTAATTCGAGATCCATATATTTTTTGACGGGGGAGATTAGCGACCCCGTCATTTGAAACGACGTTTCTAAGTCGTAACCTTTTCACAAACCCCTAAAATTCGCGGCATTTGCTAATATTAATAACTTGCATTAATCATCTTCTGAAGCGATTTTGTTGTAAAATGTAATTGATATTGTTATAATATGAAGGTAAGAGGACACAGTAAGTTATTTCAGCTATTTGGATGCCATTTAGTAATATACTAAGCTATTTGGATGCTATTTTGTATTATATTATATGATTTAGTAATATACTGAGTCACTGAGTCCACGGCCTCTTTGTTCCGTGTTGCCTTGGTCTCGCAATTAGCCCAATGATTATGGCGAACCCTAGGCTACATCCCCCAGTCATCAATATTACCGTACGGACGCTAAAGCTGTACAAATATCGGAGCCTGCAAGATAGCGACATAAGAGGGCGGCTGAGAGTTACAGTCTAGGTGAACCCTTCAATATGATTAGCCCAATGATATGGCAACAACCCCTCGACCTTTGCCATGCGACACGAAAACAAGACTAGAAGTGACGTCATGATTACTTCTCCGAGATGCGCAGAACTCCGCCATTTTGTACACATTTTAAACCGACAGAAAAATTCTGCGCAAGTACGTGTAAACCAATGGGATTTTTAACTCTGGACGAAAGTGAAAATGAACCGCCGATATTTCAAGATTTACCATACTTTGTTTTAGTTATTTGAAGATGACACTCAATCTTTAGGTTTGGCTTTGATGGTACGTGATCAGAGATCAAGTAGGGAATCTTTTGGCGTAGCACTTTTTGCTACATATTTGTGCATTAGTGTTCAAAAGTGTGTCGTATTTCGTGATGCTACATTGGTTAAATCGAACGCTGCGTGGTGGTATGCACTATGCAGGTTATTACGGGGCTTGGGCTCTACTGTGGGTTGGGTTTGGGAATTCACGGAGAGTGAGACTTACGGGATACGGGTACCCGTGACACGCACGTATAGAATGACCCGTGTCACGTAAGAGAAAAAGCACGGGATAACTCAAGCCTACTTTCAACAGTCTTCTATCTCCCCCGTCCAGTTTTTTTTAAATACCTTGTTATACCTACCCCTATCATTATTTACTTTACATATTTGAATTCCTCATGAAATTACCCATTAGATGATATATAATTGTTAAAGTTACTACGTCGGTATGGTAACTATACCGGCTAGTGAATATCTCCAATTTTTATTTTATATATTTTTAGAATTTTCAAAAATATTTGTTTAAGGATGAACCCTTCCCTGATATAAACTGCATTTCTGAATTCCTCTAGTTACAAGCTTTCCAAAAATGTATACTTTTGCTATCATAGGTTGAAAACTTTTTCTGTTATTGTCATTTTTATAAATCCGGTAAATTGAGGCTGATTATTCATGTTTACTGTGTAGCGAATAGGAAGAAAGCTGATGTTCATTGTCTTATCCATAATTAATTAGTTGTTACAAATAGTTGACAAGTCTGTTGAACCACATACTTAAAGACTACTAATTATCCTTTAAAATGGGACCAGAATGGTGTTTGTAACATTAGGAGATGACTAGTTATTGTAAAAAGAACAAAACATGGGATTATCCCCATTGAGTTTGTACAGGCCCTTCCAGAAACACCCTTTCCAGCACCACCCCTGGTCCCCAAACATCAAACAGCTGTATCTCCCATTCTGTATTAGCTATACCAATGCCATTTTGCAGGCAGATAGCTTGTTATTAGGGCTTTAAAATGATACCAAATTTGTTGAGATAGCTTTTGTGGTTTTAAAAATATTTGAGGAAAATTACAGCATGAAACTAAAAAATGTAACGGCACCACCCTATTGGGAGGCGAGTTCATAACGCGTGACCGCCTACAACTTGTACATTTTCCTGAGACACGGTAAACGTTTTGCAGTTTCAATATGCCGCGTTTAACAGATATGGAGAGAGTCCGTGCCATTACCTATTGACTGTTTAGCACAGATAACGATAATTTTGGCACATTTGGATTGTGACTTTGCCTCATTCTCATTCATGTGGCCAAGTCCAGCAACATGTCATCATTGCACATTTGGTATCATTTTAAAGAAGAACACTTCAGCTTTCCATTGATATGCAACATAATACAAGAGGGTAATAAATGATGAAAATATACTTGATTAAAAAAAGTTTCCTAACTTTGTGTGAGCAGTTTAGTTTTACTGGTTTAAGAAGTCTTATTGGTTCAAGAAGTTTAACATGCAAATGAATACTGCCCAATAATGTTTTGGAAGCCCAATAGATTTTTTTCAAGATGGAAAAGAACAAAAAAGCCTGACTGACCGAACCAACTAACCGTTGGTATATTTTTTCGCCGCCTAATCTTCAGTTGTGAAATGAATTCATATTACAATAAAAAAGGACATTTTGTGATGAGTTCAGTTGTGCATGAAATGAATTCATATTACAATAAAAATGTGATGGGAAGTAAAACCTGGGGAAAACCTTGTACCAATGTACCTTTTTTTGTACCAAATCTTTTTTTTGTACCAATGTACCTTTTTTTGTACCAATGTACCTTTTTTGGTACTAATGTACCTTTTTTTGTGAAAACGCCCCCCACCCACCCTAATTTTCTGGAAAACGCCCCATTTCCCATTGTGTAAAGCGTTTTTTCAGGCCGTTTTGGACTAAAACATGTCTTAACCCCTCCCCTCCCCCCCCCCGCTCTCAAAAATTGTCTGAGATGACTAAAAAAGAAATTGGGGGCAACCTTTTACGATTTTTTGGGTACCAATGTACCTTTTCCAGAAAATACCCCCCCCCCCTAAAAAAATCCTGCTAACGGGCCTGGCCATATGATATACGTCTTCCAGGGTACTGCTATTATTCATTTGGTCGCCCTTTTCTTTTTTAAAGGATTTTTTTATTTAAAAAGGAATGTCTTTTGTGGTTGATTTGCAAGGCTTCTACCTTTGGTGCTCCATGGACTCGCATAATATAGGCCCAATATAAAGTACAGATTTGTGTGTGGAGCGGATCTGAATAGGGGGTCATAATGATCGCTTTCGTTTAGGGTGGTAACAGTGGCGTAGCTCAGGGGGGAAGCAAATCCCCCCTGACGGAAAAAAACCATTTGTGCCCCTGCCCCCCCCCCCCCCCCCTTATAAAAAAATAAACATGGGGAAAAATATGATAAAAGACCGAGGTGGCGTTCTGGGGCACTGGTTATGTAATATATGTATGGTGTGATTTTTTTTGACTGTGTGCGATTTGTTTTGACATCACCACAACCCCCCCCCGCCCCCACTTACGTGAAATTCACGAGTTGGTGACTGCAAAAAAATTGGGGGCAACCTTTTACGAAAATGTCAGAAATCCTGCTCCCCCCTGAAAAAAATCCTAGCTACGCCATTGGGTGGTCATTTTCTTAGTTGTAGGGGTCTTACATTTTTGTCGTCGATATTTTGGCTATGATGACCCCCTTTACATCTGAAAAGGCCCATCTAGTTGGGGTTTCTGGAAACAAGTTTAATCACTCAGAAAATTGAGTCCAAAAACAGCAGAGCTGGTTTATAGCTGCAAAGCTCATAGCTACAGAGCAAAATCTAGTTTTTGCTTTGAATTCTCTACTTTTGTATTATTTATTTCCCCTGGAGGGGAGTGGGCCGATCCCGGAGGTAGTGCAATACCGGGCCAACCCGTGGCCAGGACGGAGCAAGCTCCTATTCCATGGCCCAGTTACAAAAATCAGTTTAATATACAAGCCCCTCAATGAGGGGCGTTTCAGATATTAAGCTGAAAAGAACAGATACTACACATGATCTTAGCCAAAAGGCCGAGAAGCGATACTAATTTCAATCACTCAATTTGACAGTACCGAAAATTGCATACACAATCCATGGTGTTAAATTTGATTACATTAGCAAGATTTGGCAGGAAATACAATTTGGTGTAACATTTGACTCTTTTTCTGTGTGTTAGTCCACACAATATATTAACCTGCCCAAAATATGAAGATATGAAATAATTATCTTAAAACAACGAATTAACATGTATTGTTTGTTGCCCTTTTCATTGTAAAATAACACGCTACTACAACTATTAATACATATTCATATATGGGCGTGGCCACTGTATTGAACAGCAGATGTACCATGTGACAGCTAGCTGCGCGCACCATTGTTTTCCACATGGAGAGGGTACCATTGTGCTACAATACAAGGCCATATAAATAAAAGGTTTTGTTTGTCAATAATTCTATGTTTTATTTACTGATTCTATATAATTGAATAATTATTGAACTGTTTAAGCAGGGAGGTGTAATAGGATTAGTAATAACATCTCTCTGGTTATAGGCCTATAGGGCCTATCTTATGCTTCCATGAGAATTCATATAAAAAGCATTCCATATCATGAATAACAACACACACATCAAGATGAAGACTTCCCGTTTTTTAAATTTTTTTATAACACATAGGGTATCATCGGAAAGGTGAGAAGAGACTTCTCACCTTTCCTGATATCACATTTGAAAAATGAAAGCTAAATGGGGGGGGGGGTAAAAAATTGGGCCCTAAATAATAACAGGTAGGGATCAAGAACAAATGTAACTGTTTTGTGTGGGGTTTTTTTTGGGTGGGGTGGGTACAAAAAACATCCGATGCTCGAACTTTTTCCAGGCTCCTCCCCCCCCCCCCCCCCCCACCCCATCCCACTACAGTATTTACGAACAATCCCTTCTCGATGTTCAGTTCAGTCATCTCATTGCTTGAGTTGACTATTTTGCTATCAGCAGAAGATAGCAACGTCGGAGTGACGCCCCTAATGACACGCAACGTCACGTGAAAATGATTAGCTATACCCACAGCTGCTTCTAACGAAACGTATTCTAATATGAAAAAGTTGGGTTGAAACAATTTTAATTTTTCATGAAAATGAAACATATACCGAATTTATTTTGAATATTTTACTCCTGAAAAGTCCACACATGTATTTTCAGTTAATTTTAAAGAAAGATAATTGTTCGAATGAAAGCCCTATCCAAATTAGAAAAATATTGATATTTACAATACAGAAACACCCAAATGATCAGCAGCAGCTTGTCGTACGCTAAAATCCGGTCTTGCATGATTCGTCGTGTTGTGTTTTCGGCAATTTCCTTGTAAAAAATGTTACAAAAGATGCGTGAAATGGAGTGTGTTTTCATATTTTTATGTTTATTCTGTTTGATACAAACTGTGTTCGGTGAATGCACGGTTGACAGCCCAAAAGAGGCAGACAAGATAGAATTATTGGCATCTTTAAACGGGAAAGCGTAAGTTAGTCAAAAAGCTTACATAATAATTACAATACAACAATTACAATTCAATTGTATTTAAAGGTATATGTGATCAGACGACGCTGCTGGACACGGGCGTATTCACGAATATTCAGGTTAAAATATGCGAACGAGGTTACGTGATCAAGTGAATGGGACGAACGCTTAACAACGGTTTAAATTTTAAAAAAAATGGTTAGCCATCCACAGTGGTTTTAGGATGAAATAATTTAGTTCCAACGTGTGATGAATTTTATGGGGTCATATAATCAAAATCCATTGTTGCATTGAAACCAACGGAAATTCAAAATTAACGGCCGTTCGTTTCCATCGCCGTCTGTATGTGATCTTTTCTAGGGAATGCCCTCAATCCTCGAAAAAAAATTACAAATCAAGTTACAGGGCGATACGAGGCCCTACTTCAAAATCATGTTTTTTTTAATTAAAGTGAAAATAAACTGTTGCCTGTTGGAGTGTTGGATCGGAGTCTGCGCCGACAACTTATTTTTACTCTAAATTCACTCTAAAAACCATGATTTTGAGGCAATTAGGAATTGTATCGCTCTGTAAACTTGGATTCATGATTTATGATCAGAACAGAAATGTAAATCTGCAATAAAATCTGCTTCAATTTCTTTTCTTCTCAAGGATTGAGGGCGTCTGAATGTTTCCTGGAAAAGATCACATACCGGTAGGCCTACCTTTAATTGCCAGACTGATTTTTTTAATAATCAACATAAGGCTGTATTAAAAAAAATCTTCAATTTTTCGAGACTTAACTAGGGATGTTCATATATTTTTTAGAAATGTTGAATTTAAATGTTATTAGTATTGATGGAAAGATCATATAATCCCCTTTAAAATGAGTGCTTGATGAGTTAAAGGTATATTATGTGATCTTTCCAGGGAACGCCCTCAACATCGAAAAAAAAAATAGAAAGCAGATTTTCTTGCAGATTTACATTTCTGATCATAAATCATGCATACATGCCAAGTTACAGGGCGATACGATTCTTAATTACTTCAAAATCATGGTTTTAGAGTGAAAATAAACTGTCGGAATTTCGACAGTTTATATTTTTCACTCTAAATTCACTCTAAACCCATGATTTTGAGGTAATTAGGAATCGTATCGCTCTGTAACTTGGAATGTATGTATGATTTATGATCAGAAATGTAAATCTGCAAGAAAATCTACTTTCTAAAAAAAAAAATGAATAGAGGGCGCTCTCTAGAAAAGATCACATAATATGCCTTTAACTAGGTTAAGTATAAGTGAAGTTATGGAACAAATTGTGCTGTAAAATTGATGGTTTTTATAACAGTGTTTCAATGCAAAAACTTTGATTCATTATATATGCCATGTTTAATGATGAACCATTTTTCAGCCCAAAAGGGCTCAATATTTTTTTAGCCCAAAGTAGCCCAAAAGACTCCCAAACCAAACCTTGCTATTCACTATACCATTACGGTAGTTTATGTACATTGTTACAATGTATTCCCCTACCCCAATCATAAATCCTACAATAGTTTTAAAGCCCGTTTTAAAAGTAAAAAAACAAATATTAAAAAATAATTGGAAGATTTTTAAAAAAAAATTCAAAGTATTTGTTGGGCTTTTACAACTTCCCAGACCCCCTTCCACCTCCCCAGACCCCCTTCCCGGGTCCCCTCTTCCCCAACCCCTCGCCCATAAAACTAAACAAATCAAAACAAAACAAATCCTGACTGCGCGATCTTGAAAGCACGTGCTCCTGATCAACAGATTCATCAACACGGCAATACCGTTTTGCCGGCAAACATGCGCCAATCCATTTCGCCCAACACAGCAATGAGACGCATGGTCGGCGTGGATCGGGTAAATACATGTAGATCAGACGATTTATTTCTTCAAACGGGTTACTAACGGTTCAAGTTTAGACAAAACGATGGACATCTTTAAGTTAAATATAGTATCAGGATGCAACAACCGCTAGATTTGGTCAGACCCTTCAGGTAGTAAAAAGATATTTGAAAAATAGATTCGTAACATCATGAACATGGATGTCAAATTCGGAAGGGTTACGACTGGTTTAGCATGCCCGATTTACGATCAAAATTACTCTATTAAATCGACGATATTCTTGAATAAGATTTGTTTAATCGTCTCTCGGAAGGGTTTTTAATATTAAATATGAATGTATTTCGACTAGAAAGTTCAAAATATTCAACTTACCTTCATTTGAAACCAGGCCTCGTCCACTCCCGCGAGTGTCGCCGTATTTGGGCCAGATGACGTAGCAACACCTGTCAACATTTTGGTATACGGTGAAGGGCGCCGCTCGAAAATGCGAAACTGGACAACCCTAACTTAACGAGCAATGCGTTTTTTTACATTTAAAAAAAAAAAAATATATATATAAAATATTGAAATCCTGAAAGGCGGTCGGTGCCGGTCGGGTGGAGCCGGCACTCTTAAAAAAAGGGTAAAAAAAAAGACACTCTTTTTTTAAAAACATTTTGTGGATAAAATCATTAAACTGCCTCATGAAACAAGAAATTATGTGCTATGTGGCAGGAACCCTCAAAGTGCATTAAAACCCCCTAAAACAACATTAAGAAAGCCTCAATACCCCCATGCTATGATCCGCTGCACTTCGTTCGCAACACTTATTCCGTTCGCGGGCAGTACCATTAACCGGCACTAAATTTTGGCTAGTGACAACACTGGCATGACATATTTTTATTTTCATTGTGTGAAGCGTATACCTAAAAGTTTGATGCGTGTAAGGATAGGAATTTTGGGTAATTGTGTACCTAGCACTTATAAAACTCGCCCATTGCTTGTGTGGTAGATTTCGATCACGACAGGAGCATGCGCGGATGCGATTTTTGTGTAAGTGGTCTGTGATTTTGTCAATATTATATTTTTACTGTGATTTGTCGATCTGCATTAAATGCAAAAAGTAACAACGCCCCCGGCTGGACTCGAACCACCAACCTTTCGGTTAACAGCCGAACGCGCTAACCAATTGCGCCACGGAGGTGATTATTTACTAGGCTGTTTTGGTTTGTCATGTTCACCCGTACACTTCCCCGTACACTTTCTTGCAAAGTCGGGCATCGTTTTTTCTCAAATGTTGCTTGCATATTGCCTTTGCTGTCGCCTTTAATACATGTGCTGTTACTTGAACTTGGAACCAACGTTTAATTTGAACTGTCTATTTTCAATAAAAAAATACTCCAATACGGGAAAAAAATCAGAAAAGCTCACAGACAACAAATAAGAACATCATTTTACTCGACCTAGAATTTCAATCAAC
The DNA here is from genome assembly GCA_035610835.1 of Ophiura sarsii. NCBI lineage: Eukaryota > Metazoa > Echinodermata > Ophiuroidea > Amphilepidida > Ophiuridae > Ophiura > Ophiura sarsii. The sequence continues at coordinate 37,804,933 of CM069451.1, read as the reverse complement.
GGATTTCAATCATCGGCAAAACCCGATGATGTGAGTGACGTCATTTAATGAGCTCATTAGCATAATTTATGTCCGTGAAATATACAATAGGGTTTTGGTAGTGCCTAGCCAATTTTGTTTTTCTAAGTCAAAAAGAGGACCTTAGATGACTCATATTTGACCCTTAATAACCCACATTATACCCCTTGACCCACACCATTAGGGAGTATAACTCCTAACCTAGATCTTGTACTAAATTATTTAATTCATTCTTATCAAAAGTATGATGTTTTTTCAACACTGTTTTCTATGTAAAATACAATTTATTTTAAAAAAAACCCCGCCTAACCTAGGATTTTTTAATTAAGACGTTGATTTTGAAATAAATTGTATTTTACACAGAAAACAACAGTACAGAAAACATTGTTTAACAAATCATACATTTGATAAGAATGAATTAAATAATTTAGTATATGATATATAGGTTATTAGGGGTTACCATCCCTTATGGTGTGGGTCAAGGGGTATAATATAATGTGTGTTATTAAGAGTCAAATATGAGTCATCTAAGGTCCTGTTTTTTACTTAGAAAAAAATGTCTCTTTATAGGCTAGTCACAGATCTTGTTCATAAACTCTATAAAGTATACATTAATTTTGATATCTTTTTTATAGCTTCGACATTACAGATGCCAGTGGTGAATACAGCTATTCAATACGTTTTTGCGAGCCAGTAGAAGGTGAAGATGATGATGTAGGTGTAATGCAATATGGGCAATGGGACAATAATACAGATACAAATAAAAAGCATATCGTCGGAAGAATAACAGATACAGATATCAAAACAGGAAGTAAGTACAAAGTGTGTTCTCAAAATTCAATCAAATCTGATATCATCAGCAGTGAATTGAGCTTCAAGAAGAATCTTAGACAAAAAAATTATTGAACCGATAACAATGTGTAAACAGCATAGGTTTTGGCTAGGGACAGGGATTTTTGCACTTTTTAAAAGCACTAAAAGGGCTGCTCGATTTTGGAAAAAGTGCTTTTTGGAGCAAAAGGTGCTTTTTTAGGTAAAAGGTGCTTTTTTTTAGTAAAAGGTGCTTTTATTCACCAAAATTATGCCATATGCGTTAAAAATAAATCCAAAAGCGATTATATTCCATGTTTTCATGTTGACGTATTTCTTTTTTCGTTGTCAAAACCATCATTTTTCATTCAAAACTACATTCAAACTAAACTAAGTGTAGAATAAACACTTCCACAGTTATGTAACTTGTTGATTTTTAGGTAGATGGATATTATTTGTTAAATATTTAGACAATTTTGAAGAAAAAAATGCTGTGTGATGAAAAAGTGCTTTTTTGAGCAAAAAGTGCTATTTTGGGCAAAAGGTGCTTTTTTGGCGCTTTTGAGCATTTTCCCTGTCCTTCGTTTTGGCCAAAAAAATTGAAAGAAGATCTGTCTCACATAACCCATGGGCATAAGTATGTGGAGTCACTTTCGCCACATAACCCTATGCAATGAGCCCCATTTTTGGCGTTTTTTTCAGTTGTCTGAAAAAATTTAAAACAAAATTGACTCCAAAAGGGCCCCAAAAAAGGTGGGCCAAAAATCCCTCACATATTGGTGGTAGGCACACAAAATCCCTCACAGATGTGGGTGGCCCCAAAACCTATAAAAGGGGCAGTATTTTGCCAGGGAGATTCATTATGATTCGAGCTCTTGACCATGGCACATCTATTCTGGTGGTAGCACTTGACCACTGCACATCTATGATAGCCTGTATAGCCTGTACATTAGACTCTGTAGCTTTTGACATGCCCACTTCAAGCTTATGATTTAAAAAGAATGTGCAATTGTATTGAACGTGTATGAGTGTCTTCTTTATCTCAATAACTTTGTCTAAATCAAAACAATTGGTGGCAGCTGTGGGATTATTTCATTGTCTAATCTTCTTTATCTAAATAACTTTGTCTAAATCACAACAATTGGTGGCAGCCATGGGATTATTTCATTGTCTAAATCTCGACAATATGATTAGGTTTTAACATTTTACCAAGCAATAAATGATTTGTCCTGATATTTTTGCTAAATGTTAAACTTCTGTTTATATAAAAAACAACAACATTATACTATTCTATTCTAGGTAATTGGATACTTCTGACATATAAGAATGGACAGCAATATACTTCTCACTGTGGAAGAGAAGAAAGACAAGCCCATATTATGATTCTGTGTAACAAAGATGGGATGTTAATGGTATGTAGAATGGTTTAGCTGACATGGTTTATCTGACCAGGGTTGGAACATGTAGTTAAAGGCATATTATGCAATCTTTTCCAGGGAGCACCCTCTATTCATGATTTTTTAGAAAGTGTATTTTCTTGTAGATTTACATTTCTGATCAAAAATCATATATATATTCTGAGTTACAGAGCGATACGATTCCTAATTACAAAATCATGGTTTTAGAGTGAATTTAGAGTGAAAAATAAGTTGTCGTGGAGACCTGACCGTTTATTTTCACTCTTTAAACCATGATTTAAAGAGTAATTAGGAATCGTATCGCTCTGTAACTCCGAATATCTATATACTAATTTTCGGTCCCTCGCCTGATTAGATAGTTCAATAATAATTTTACACTCGCGTCCCTCTTCAACTGAAAAAGCGTGGTAATTGCGCCTCTAATAGACGAGCTAATTAGATAGTTCAATGCCAGTATTTTCCCGTTTTCAGACATGCGCAGAAAGAATTACAGATGATAATCCGAAATGTTGAATTTCTTTTACTCGGGTAGCTACTGTTCGGGCAAAAATTGTGGTTTTCGGAGTGAGTGATGACATATGGTCTTCACCCAAAATATTTTCATCAGGGATATAGCTACATTTCTGTATATGCGGCCGTTTGTTATTCTTAAAGATCGCATGAGTACAAGCATTTATACGTGACTAAACGTCCGACAAATAACATTATTTTACGATATTTTCTAAATGTAAATAAAAACTCTTACACAGATCTTAACGTGACACTTTCGCAATAGTAACATAGATGAACGCGTAGTTTGCTAACGATAAAGAAACTGTGGCGGTACCATAACAACCATTCCTATGTTGAAGCTGCGCGGCCGCGTTTATCATGACGCGCGCGATTCGGCACACACGTAATGACGCATACAAAGTGTATACGCGTTTGTGGCGCAAACTGCACATTGTAACGTGGCAGGGTGAAAGCAGGCAGTCCGTACACTCTTAGAAAAAGGATGTTTCAGGCTTCAGGGGTTCTTGGCTGTCCCGTATGGAACCCTTTATATTACCTTAAAAGGTTCCAAAAAGAACCATTTTAAAGTTCAAAATGGGCAAAATATGGGCAAACATTGGTCTTCTACAGAACCTTTTGGGGCCTTTAAAATCAAAGAACCTTTATTAAACCATATACGGGACAGCCAAGAACCCTTCTGAAGCACCCTTTTTTCTAATAGTGTACCCTAAGCCAGCTCCTCCTCTCCGCACTTCCCTTACTTGATAATCTGGATATAAGGGCACATGGGGCATCTGAATAAACGGAACGTGTGGTACATTATCATGATTATTAAAGAGTGTCTGGATTAGTAAGGGCATCCGTGGTATCTGGATTACGGGGTTCACTATAAAACGAGTGTCAAATTACCTGGATATACTTATGCGCAGGTGGGCCACCTGCGATAACTGGATTTTAAGGGTGTACACTCAGGTAGTATCTCGGGAGGCTTTATAGAACACAGCAAACATGACAAAGGGACTGCATACTATACGTTAAGGCCCCACATGCCTATTGGAGGAATAATGTATTTAATGTAAATAGGCCAAACAAAACCCGGATGGCACACATTGTGCTCAAGTACAAGCGTGGAATGGTGCAAGTAATCTTGATGATAGACTCCGCCGACCATAAAACTAAACGACCACTATATATAAAACTATAACGCTCAGAACGTAGGCCTACTGAATTACCTGGATACTGCATGTGCATGGGCAGTGGCGACACCAGCACCAAAATGTTAAACGAGGAAAACGGGATGGCGGGGCAATAAAATAATCGGGGGATACATTGAAAAGCTAATTTTAAGTAACTTTCAATTTTGACATTAAAATTCAACTTTTTATTATTTGGGGTACAAAATAGGTAGAGACATGCGCTGACAGGAGGTTATAACTGGGGGTATTAAGAACACGTTGATGGAGTAGGCCTTGGATTAGGAACATGGGTATCTGTATTAATTAAGAGCACATTGGGCATATAGGCTCATGGTGTATTAAGGGCACCATGTCACTTACATTATATCAAGGGCACTTTACAATATCAAGAGTACCTGAATTATTTAAGGACATACTCTTGATATTTATATAAACATTTATAACGCTTTGATATTGCTCACCTCTGCCTATATTGTGATATGACTTTTACTGCCCGCTATCTTTGGCACCCGCGTTTAATTTACTTGACTATGATAAAGTAAGGGCACCGTATCTCGCGATAACGGCACACTGCAGTGGGCCTACCTTGAATATGTGGTATCCGGTGCATTATTAAGGGCACCTAGGGTAACTGAATTAGGGGGGTAGGGCTTAGGCCTATGGGGTCCCTGGATATAATGGGACAAAGGGTACCTGCATTTCAGGTCTCATGGGAGGCCTACGTATGTATCTGGAAACACAAACGTAGGCCTACCTAGATTAAGGCACATGTATACCTGGATTATCAAAAGCACCTGCGATATTCGGATTATTTAGGGCCCCGTCTGGATTATGTACTCTCTAAATGTAAAAGAGTGGTTTTCCACTCTTTCAAGGAGTTAAACGCAGGACAACACGTGTTTGAGTGGAAAAACACTCTAAAAAGGAATGAAAGGGGATTTTATATGACAATGTTCCACTCTATTGAGAGTGAAAGATTAACTTTCACACTCATTTTAGAGTGGAAATTTTCCACTCTAAAACAGGTTGTCCTGCGTTTCACTCCTTTCACTCCTTTTTGAGTGAATTTCTACTCTTTCCTCTCGTTTTACATTTAGAGAGTATGCATGTGGGACATGTTCTTGATATTATTGTATCACATTTTCTTACGCTTTGTTTACTTATTCCCCGTGAAATCTTCTAGCGGGTCCAGCGCGAAGCGCTGGTGCCCGCTAGTATTTATGATTTATGATCAGATCAAAAAATCTACTTTCTTAGAGAGATTGGCGACATTTATACGAGACAACTTAACATGGCGTACAATTATTAGCGTGACCAGCCTCACGCAGTGTGTGCTGCGTGGTAACTATAGTTTTCTTCAATAACACACACTATACGATTTTCCTGTGTGCTTATGTGGCTTATTACGCTGACGCATGGCATACTCACCGCAGGGGATTGGATGGAATGTTTGTGGGTTATTCGATACTAACACAATCTAACAGGGGTAAAAGTTGACAAACGTGGGCAATTAACGTTACAATTTTGTTTAAATAAATGTCTAAAATATGACTGTTTAAGAATGAGAATAAAGGTATTGTTTTTAGACCGTACCCATGTTGCATTCGGTAATAGTATTTTTTGCATGAAACATCTCCACACGCGGCATCGTTGTTCTACTTAAGATAATACTACCGCCGACATTTATGTCAGGCAATATAACACGGGTACAGTCTAAAAACAATACCTTTATTTTTAATTAAATTCATCAGGCTTTTGCAAAAGACCCTTTTTTGTTTAATAACTATTGGTATCTAACTACATATTGAGTTGAGGAATCATGGATGATTTGTACAAGTCATCATTAACTTAACCTATATGCCCCAGGTTCTACAAAATACGACGCTACTACATGCTGGTAGCACATGGTCCCCCAATCTCCTGGAGTCCCAAGGCTATCAGATGCGCAGGTAAATCGTTTAATTTTGCTAGCTGCCTCATTTGTTCAGTTAGAAAGGTACCAGACTGACACTCGGGTTCGATGATCCCCGGCGCCAGCAGTGATGGTTTCTCACCATAAACTTGACACGTTTTTCTCCCCTCATAGTTTAATTCCCCCAAAACATGCCGCCTGTAATCAGGAGACCCATCTTTGATACTCTGTGCGGCGGCATTCTTTAACACTTTCGACGCAGCTATTAGTTTTACCATATATATTCAAAACAGATTTTTCAGAAACCTTTCCCAAATGTCAAGGTCTATCTCAAGGATTACTGAACCAATACTAATCATGTTTGTACTTATTTCAATGCATTTCAATGCAAACTCCAGATGTGAAGTTTATTTTAGTACTTTTCTGAACCTTGTTTATCAAATTTTATGTGTAAAATGCTATGTTTACGTAAAACGACATTGTTACCATGGTAACCACATGTGAATTCCGACAATGCATTGTAAAGATTTTGAAATTGAAGAACTAACAATTGTTAATAATATCGCAAAAAACTAGGTTCATATCAAAAGTCCTTTTCATATGACAAGCTATTCTGTGTGATATAACAATGTAGTTTTATTATTATTAGAGCATTTAAAAGATTTTGTGTACACCTTTGAATTGTCAGTTTCAATTTTGAGTGTTGCGTTTAAACTTGCCGACCACAGGCTGAAAAAGTAGGCAATATGGAAAGCTCCTTGCCAGGAAATTTGAGCATTTGGAGGGAAAATTTGGCATTTGGAGGGAAATGTTACTCTTTCATTAAGAAATGCATTCCATTTTGGAGGGAAATTTGGGAATCGCTTGCCGGCAAAATTTTTTTTTTTCAGGCCATGTTGCCGACTTAAAAATACTATAACTGTAGTTCTAGATGAAATTTCTGAAAAATTTAAACAGTCCTATACAGGCTATACTCAGTAGAGTATGAAGCTCTCTGCCAAAGAAAAAAACCAAGTTGCTAGAAAATGACCATGTGAAGGGTTTTCCCATGCCACCACACATATGGTAATGAAATTCAATAATGTTAATTTTTTTGAAACATTTTGTGAAATTTGGGAATGTCCTCTGCAGACGCCAGCCGCATGGAAAGTGTTAAGAATCATAGAGAAACTTTACTTGTTACCAACCTCTGATATAATGCGTTTTTCTTCATATTTCAGACAAATGAACTTTTGGTGGAGGAGAATAATGAGAAAGAAAAAGATTGCTCTTATATGTTTGAATTAGAGTCAAAGGTTGCCTGCACAGGACCACTATCTAGAGACGTCAGTAAATCACTGAGTGCGGGCTCAATATTCTGTATAATGTAAGTGGGTTTTTTAATTGTTTAAAAATAAATAAATTTATGTTTATATTTTCTTTAGTGCATAGATATTGCAACAAATAACGATGAATCTTGATTTTCAACAAGTCATATTACGTGTGACCTTTCTCGCACAGAGTTTAACATGAACTGATTTTTAATTTCATTCATAAAATACGATAAGTACGCAAAATATGTTGTCTACCTTGTAATTGACCAATAATAAATGATAATAAGCTCCGACTATTGTATATAAGTTGTAGCCTGATTGGTCAATATTTACGTACGTACATACATCATAACAACTGAGATAAATGGGTAAGATAAGAGATCGGGGAAACCCCCGTCAATGTAAGTGTTATTTGTAGACAACACAATTGTGATGTGATCTTGGAATTGCTGTTGGTTTAGTCTCTAATTCTTGTCCCAAAAAATTGAAGCTACACCACTGAGTTGAAACACCTAGGACAGCCAGTACACAGCAAGGTTCTTATGGACTCTGCTGCAAGCATCTGTACGGGTACTGTATGTACAGTAACTGTATAGGCACTGCTAAAATACCAGTGAAGTACCACCAAAGAAGCTGCACAGTACTACTCTGTTATTGTTACTGTGCTGGGCAGTTCCGTAATGTCGGACGTACATTTCGCACACTTTAAAGGTCTGGGTAGTCCTCACTATTAGTGTTGGGTCGATATTTGTATCAGTCTTGTATGTCCCCCTGGTAGTACTATTATTCTAACATCAAATAATGGATCTTCAATTAAAATGAATGTAAGAAAAGTTGCAAAAACTACCCTGGGTCGGACGTACGCACACGGAATGTTTTTTTCCTACATGCTTCGAAAGAGTACACATTTTAAGAAAGTGTAGGGGTTGCAGTGCATTTTTTATTGATGAGGGTTTGTAAGAGACATGCCTCTACATAATGCAAGAACAAAAATGTCCACATTCATCTCCAAAAAAAAAATACCACCAAAAAATAGGTGGGGGTCGGACGTACATTTTGGAGGGGTCGGACATACTTTTGCAAATAATTCACAGAGCGTAAGTCCGACCCCCTTTGATGTACTCCCTCTTTAGCAGTACAAGTCATATCATTCTGTTATGGTATCAGCCTTTAAGTGTTGACCCTGTACTTCCATAATATGATAGTTTGATGGCTCAGTCAGTCACTAAGTAGAGTGTTACATCTTCTTGAAAATGTGCATCATTCACAAATGTACGTCCGACCCCACTGCTATTTTCACCCCCAAAACAGTTTTTTGACTCTCTGTGACAAACCATTGCCCAATTTTGTCAAAAGTATGTATCGGATATAAAGTCATGTAGTGACCCTCAAGTTACCATAAACCAAAATTAGTTTGAAACAATTTCCAGTGAATGAGAGCCAATAATGTGATTTGCCGTTTGGTTTACCTATTTACGGAATTGCCCTTCTGCTACTTTAGTTGTACCTCACAGGTATTGAATAAATTACACATGGAAAAAGTTACAGTCTACCAGGAAAAATACCCTTTGCCCCCCCTGAAAAATACTGTAGGTACGCCACTGAGTTCCCACAATTGATGCATACCTAACAATGGGGGAACAGCAACCCATTTGGTTTGAACAAAGAACTAAAATTGACCGAGCGGGTAAAATAAACAAAACTCAAGGGACGTAAAACAAGACCCTATTCTACCGGCAAACGGAACTCTCAGGTAGGGCTGGTTGCATGTGTAATTACCAGCAAACGAGGACGCACACCCGTTTTTAATATTCCAACTGTGGACACACCTGCAACCGAGGACGTCCTCAGTTTCCTGATATGTGCAAAATGTTGCAAACAACTTAAAAACGCTATCTAAACAAAGTCCTCGTATGTGATGCTCCCCCATACTCCCCTTAGGTCTCGGTTGGATAGCACACAGTCTAATTGGCGGTTTGATACCCATTTTTTATTATCGTCGTTTCAGTGTGTCTGTGTGTGTCCAGGTAGGTGTGTCCTCATTTGGATAGTACCATGTCTGGTCATAGTTTGCAGGTAATTACAAACAGGGTGGGTTTTTGTGTGTGGGTTTTCCTACATTTGTGTGATTTTTTTCTCAAATAAAAAGAATAATGGGTCGGTCGAAACTGTAGAGCAGGGTGATTTTTTCGTTGCCTAAAGTGTCTCTTCACCGATAAGGTGCAATATCCTATATCTTTTCTGAGTCTGTATCACAAGTAAAAAGTACATCATATACAAATAAAATAAAAGTTGAATTTTCAAAAGTACTATTTCAGGGTTGTTTAGAGAGTATGCTGGTTCCCTGCACCCTGGATCCCAGCGCCAACTAATCCATATCGGCTTCTCCATTATTTTACTTACGAAAATGAAAATCCACTTTATGTTCGCTCTGTCATGAAATATGGCAATTAACGATCAACTCAAGTTGTAGTTGAGGTGATGCATCGAATACCAAATGCATGCGTCCATTGCCATTTTGAATGCGGCAGGGTTCAATTCTATACTTAACATCTCACTCCCCTGATGTTGATAATCTCCTTTTTTAATACAAGCTTTTCCCCCATTAGATTCAGCAGGATTCTTTGTGTATAAAAATAAACAGTTTTAGTATTTGATGTTTGGAAGGCACACCCAAATTGTATCATAGGACTATTATATTATAAAGTACACACTACCAATATTCTGTAATAAATGCCAGAATACCCCCCCTCCCCCCTTCATATAGTCAACTGTTTGGACCTTTTTATATCAATCTTTAGACTAAAACTCTTGGGCTTTATTGCATATAATTATGAAGGCTATTTTTACTTTTTACCGTGACCTACAAAACCTATCCCGTCTAAAAACTAAAACCCTCGAGAAATTATATGGTGAGCTGTAACTATTTGTGACCGCTCGCATCAAAAGAGGACTTATGTCAGTAATATTTAAGATGTAGGACAATTAAAGATATTGATGAAGTAATGCATGAAAAAACAAAACAAATAAAAAGGAATTTCCACCTAATAATGCACTGAACAAATGTATCCAGCGAGATGCCACTTTAAAGATTACAAAACAAAATACACTTTTGTATGAAAATAAAATATCAATCTTCATTTTGAACGTCACAAAAGCCCCCTGTTGATGTGACTGCATGTATGTACAGTGTAACTGAAGTGTGCCCTCTATTTCTACACTAGAGTTGTTGCCAGCCAGAGAGTGTTAGGGACACACCATTTGATATCCAGGGGCATGGGAGCATGTGGAGAGAAAAAAACTTGACCCACTGATGAGTAAATAAAGGAAAAATTTGCCCCACCCAACTCAAAATAAAGGAAAACATAAAACATGGAAGAAGAAAAAATGTTGTCGCCTTCGGGGGCCAAACAAAAAAATCTGTCCAACCCAAACTTCTATGCCCCCCTGGATGGTGCGTCCCTTATTTGAGAGTAATTAGGAAGTGAAAAGGTGTCTGTGAAGTAGTGTGACTGCCCTCTATATTTTCATTGCACAATAGGTGTAAGCTTATGCTTATCAGTCTATTGTCTGTTTCAGTTACAATAATTACATTGGATATTGTATGTCAAACCTAGGTTAGTTCCATCCTTTTGCATTGGAATCACCTAAAATGTACATTGTCTTTGTATATTTACATGTGATCAGCAAATGTACAGAAAATGTGTGATTTATACTGAAAGATGTACCTTTTTCAGAAAGTTTTATAGAGAGAATCATGGTAATATCCAATAATATTCATCCATACACATGTAACTAGAGACACCATGGGACTAGAGAGGGGAGGGGGACCCAGCTATATTTAAGCAAAATGATGGGCAAAAATGTCAGATCTTATCTTGCTATAAAGGAAAATAATTACAAAGTTTGTGAGCCTTGAAATGGCTTAGAAATGCTCTCGGCGAGCACCTTAATTCAAAATTTATGGGCAAAAATGTCAGAAACATTCCTGGAATGTAAAGGAAATATAATGTTTGTGATCCTTGAAACGGCTTAGAAAATATGTAATAATGGGGTCTGAAATGTATTGTCGTATATGATTTATGGGGGGACTCAAGGAAGTCACTTTTGGTATTTTGTGAGTGCTTTAATTATTGAACTATGGCTCAAATGTATATAAAAGTATACATTTTTGGAAAGGAAATGGATCAGAGAATCCAAATTTTGCGTCAATTTTGACAAAAAATGTTGATTTTTTGAGAAAATCACAAAAAAACCCAACTTTTTTGACCCCAAAAAGTTCAACAAAGCTAACACAAAATAATTTTGAGTAAAAAATTCCCAAATTGCTATATTATGATGTAAAGACACTAACTTAGGGATGATTTTTGTTGTTGTTAACCTTATCTAATATTTTTTGAAATATTGATGTCACGTGCAAGATGTAATGAGCACAGTGTGGCATGTTAAGGGGGGACTTAAGGGGGCTGTGCACCTTCAGGTACAGCCTCCGTAAAACTGCCGTAACTTCTTTATTATTCATTAAATCTATATAAAAGTATACATTTTCTTGCAGAAAAGGGTTCAATGAATCCAACCATGATCATGAAATTGACCATTTTGGGAGAAAATTATAAAAAACACGTTTTTTGACCCATTTTAGGTTTGGAAAAGATAACTCAAAATATATTTTGTTAAATTTTATCATACTAGTTTAATTATATTCCTCATGCAATTCCCTAGGAATTGTTTTTTTTTTTTTTTTTTTTACTTTATTATTTTTTGAATTATCGAACAAAAAGTGCCAAAAAATATGATTTTTTACCAAAAATCGTGATTTTCACGATTTTGGAGGTTAAAAAACAGGTTTTTTGGCACTTTTTGGTCTGTAATTCAAAAAATAATAAAGTAAAAATTAAAAAAAAAAAACGATTCCTAGGGAATTGCATGAGGAATATAATAAAACTAGTATGGCAAAATTTAACAAAATATATTTTGAGTTATCTTTTCCAAACCTAAAATGGGTCAAAAAACATGTTTTTTATAATTTTCTCCAAAATGGTCAATTTCATGATCATAGTTGGATTCATTGAACCCTTTCCTGCAAAAAAATGTATACTTTTATTAAGATTAAATGAATAATGAAGAAGTTACGGCAGTTTTACGGAGGCTATGCGAAGGTGCACATCCCCCTTAAGGAAGTTTTTGATTCGATTTTTTGAATTTTGTGAGTGCTGTAATTATTGAACTATTAATCAAATGTATATAAAAGTATACATTTTTGAAAAGGAAATGGATCAGAGAATCCAAATTTGGGGTCAATTTTGACCAAAAAAGTAGATTTTTTGAGAAAATCACAAAATTCACTTTTTTGACCCAAATTTTTTTGAACAAAGCTAACAAAAATAATTTTGAGTAAAAAATGGCCAAATCACTTTATAATAATGTTAAGACACTAATGAAGGGACAATTTTTTTTTAAAAAACCTAATCTAATATTTTTGAAATTTTTGACCAAAAAGTGCCAAAAAACGTGAAAAAATGGATTTTTTTTTTTTTTTTTACACTTTTTTGTCCAAATTTCAAAAAAAAAAATGGATAAGATTTAAAATTTAAAAAAATCGTCCCTCCGGTAGTGTCTTAACATCATCATCAAGTGATTTGGGCATTTTTAACTCAAAATTATGTTTGTTAGCTTTGTTCAAAAAATTTGGGTCAAAAAAGTGATTTTTTATGATTTTCTCGAAAAATCAACATTTTTGGTCAAAATTGATGCCAAATTTAGATTCTCTGATCCATTTCCTTTCCAAAAAGGTATACTTTTATATACATTTGAGTCACGGTTCAATAATTACAGCACTAACCAAATTCAACAAAAAACTTCCTTAAGTCCCCCCTTAACTAGGCTGTTATGTTGAATTCGTATTCAAGAAGATAAAAAGACAAGTAAATACATTTCACAATTTATTAATCATGATTATATTTCATGAACTAATGACAATAAAAGTAATATATACATTTTATATAACAATACACAAGGATTCATATGACCAGAATAATCATACATACAGTAACATAGCCCCATGTATGAGTATGATTAATGTTCTTAGCAAATATATCAAATAAATACACCCAGTTATACAATAATGTTTCCCAATTAATTATACACCTAGAGCTCTTGCATATTGCGCACACGTACGCGTTTTTGTTTTTCAAAAAATTAGAAAAATCAATGCACTTGTGCAAATGTAGGCATGCTCACAATAGCACTCCCCTACGGGGTCGTGCCATTATTCACACATCAACATCAGCGTGTGTGCATTGATTTGTCTAATTTCTCTCACATTTATTGACCTGTAGTCTATAATCCAACAACTAAAATAATTGAAATATAAACAGGGTTGAAAATAAATTGACTCCACCAAAATTGTTCTATAACCTTAACCCTGCTAAGTCCAACAGAAGGGCAATTCCATAAGATCGGACATACATTTCGCACACTTCAAAGGGTTGGGTAGTTCTCACTATTAGTGTTGGGTGGATTTTGTTATCCATTTTGTATGTCTCCCTTGTAGTACTGCAGGGTGTCTCAAAAAAAAAAGTGCATGTGTTTACCCAACTTATTGACCATGAACTTCTAGAATTTGGTGTAACAATTGTATACATATTGGTAGACTAGACGCTTAGCTTTCATATGCCTTTTATTTCATCTAATTTGGTTTTGTCAATCCTGAGATATGATAAATTAACTAAAGCTACCTAAAATCGATGTTGTGCCTCTTTTACAGAAAGAATGCTTTAGATAAGCATTAAAACCTTCGTCCTCCTAAGGGAGGGTGGTCGCCGATTGCGCTAAAATGCAAAGAACAGTGACCTAGGGCATCTAGGAGATCGCTTTTACATCCCCTGCGCTCATTTTGATGAAAACAAATTGAAGGTGTCACCTTACCCGGGGGTAGGTAAGCCGCCAAAGTCCGCTAGTAGGGGGGGGGGGGGTGCCACCTTTCAATTTTTAATGAATATTATAGCATAGGCCTATGTTAGAAACACACAATTTCCCTCACTTACCAGCAAAAAACCGGGTGAAATTCCGATATTTGGAACTTTTTAGGCGATGATTTCTATTTTGGCCTATTCACTGTCCAGCAAATACGGCGGGATTTTGAGCTCGGCCATGTTTGGTGACGTCATTGTGACGTCATGCGTGGGATGTTTGTACTTGCTTTGGTATGTATGAATAGAGGGAACCTCTAGCTATACCATGGTACCCAAATAAGCATACTCTGCATTTCGGATTGGATTTTTTTTTAGGGGGTGGTAACAACCCCACCCCCCCCCCCCCCCCCCCCCCCCCCACCGGAGTAACCATTTCTCTTCATTGCAAACTGTTAAGTGGCAAAACGTCGAGGCAAAACGACGATTTGAGGTAGCTTTAGTTAATTGGTCATATCTCAAGATTGACAAAACCAAATCAGATGAAATAAACGGCATATGAAAGCTAAGCGTATAATCTATACAATTGTTGCACCAAATTCTAGAAGTTCATGGTCAATAAGTTGGGTAAACACATGCACATTTTTTTGGAGACACCCTGTATTATTCTAACATCAAATAACGGATCATCAATTAAAATTAATGTGGGAAAAGTTGCCAAAACCCCCTTGGGTCGGATGTACTCACACGGAATGAATTTTTAAGACATGCTTCAATAGATTACTCATTTCAAGAAAGTGTAGGGATTTAGTGTATTTTTTATTGATAAGGGTTTGTATGAGAGGTGTGTCTACATAATGCAAGAAAAAAATACCCACATTCATATCCAATAAGATAATACTCATCAAAAGAAGGTTGGGGTCGGACGTACATTTTGGAAGGGTCGGACATACTTTTGCAAATAATTCACACAGCGTACGTCCGACCCCCTTTGATCTGCTCCCTCTTTCATAGTACAAGTCACATCATTCTGTAATGGTATCAGCCTATATTGTTGATCCTGTACTTCCATAATATGATAGTTTGATGGTTCATCCATTCATATGTACAGAGCACATCCTCTTGAAAATGTGCGTAATCCTGTAATGTACGTCCAACCCCACTGTTTTACCCCAAATAGTTTGTTTTGCTCTCCGCGACAAAATAATGCCCAATTTCGTCAAAAGTATGTGTCAGATATAAAGTCATGTAGTGACCCTATAGTTGCCATAAACCAAAATTAGGTTAAAACAACTTCCAGTGAATGAGAGCCAATAACATTTGGTTTACTTATTTGCGGAATTGCCCAGAATCCAACAGAAACACCGCACATTCACTCAAACGTACATGTAGGCTCTGAAAATTTAATTTTGGGAGCCGACCACCATAGCGTGATGCACAATCACCTGGACTCTAGACGCAATGGCCCGGGTCTAATTCCCAAGGGTGGCACACACCATTTTTTCTGTCATTATTTTTCCTGTGTTTCTCCCCTGTTTGCTTTTTTTGCTACACACCCCATGAGGGATTAGGGTTAACAGTCTAACATTTACAATCCTTAAAATAAGTAACTGACCAGGTAATAAATATACTCTTAACTACAAACCTATAGCTCCTATGAAAAACAGACTTGGTTTTGGTATTTGGCACATAACTGAGTTAATATTTATTCAATCTTCACATGTAATATCTCAAAATAAAGAGGGGAAATTCCCTTACAACTTTGTAATCTAATATTTTTGCATAAGAGTTATAGTTTTAGAATTAAGAGCATATTTATTACCTGGAAAGTGACTTATTTTTAGGACTGTAGTTAAACTTGATATACCTGTTTGTCAGTTGTTTTGCAATGAAATAGCAAAAAGGCCTCCATTAATGGTTTGCAACCTGTGTCATGTTTCATGCGGCAGATGCTTATGTATCATACATAAGCAAAGCATCAGTTACATCAAATTCTCTAATATATAAGGCCATGCGTTTTAAGTTGGGCCGGTCTCGTGTGACGAACTTAAAATTGGTGAATATCGCGTGTATTTTCATTTGAATGGCGATAACTTTTCTATACTAGGCAATACCCCCACAAAAGTATACATTTTCTTGATTAAAATTGTCTTAGGAGTTCAAAAATGCACTTAAAATTAACATAGGATGAACCCCTAGAAGGTTATGAATTTGAAAAGGTCAACAATTTACGAAAACAATCTGCTGAGAAAAAAAAAATATGAAAAAAATTCTGCATACCCTACAAGGTTAATTATTGCAGATTTGAATTCCTGACAGTTAAAGCTTTCCAAGCATATATAACTTTCTATATCTAGGTAATGTTTACAGTATTTTGCACCGGGCTGGAAAAAATGTCATTTTGCGAAGAAAAAAATCTGACATACGAGGGGCAGTCAATAAATAATGAAAGTGATCATGGTATGGGATGCATGAGTGATTCTATTGAGGGGATAATGTGATCAATACAAAGTATGAACCTTTGTCTTTCAAACAATACACTTTTGGATTTTTAAATGTGAACTATGACGTCATAGCACTGTCTCAAAGTAAGTACACTTGGGACACTGCTAAATCAGTTATTTGGCGGGAAATTTGAATTGTTTTTATGAAACACGTGGTAAGAATATTGCATAACATGACATCAGAAGCAGGTAAATCCCGATTTGTTTTCGCATATATATGATACTAAAGACAATAACCTTAATCCCTGTGTAATTTGGAATGTGTAGTATAAGAGGAAAAAGTAAGGAGAAGCAATTGAATAAAAGGTATACAAATATCAGTATTTCAAATAGCTAATTTTTATTTTAAAATGCCCAGTCAGTGAATCACTAATATGGCGGAAAATCAAACAATTTAGGAAAAATTCAAGCAATTAACCAGTTTGGAAGATTCCATATGATAGTTAACTAATTATCTGAACTTATTCGCATGAAACCTGCAGAAAAAATGCGCATGCGCAGACGGCAGATAATTTTGAAACGGGCCCAAAATGGCTAAAATCATGAAATTTACCAGATAAAAGCTTACTGTGCCTTCAAATTCTAATCAGAAATAATGAAAAATGTTTAAATCAATGTGTAAACATATTGTGATAGTCAAAATGAAGATATACAGGAATGTATCAATCAAAGATGGCTGCCACAACCTCTCTTATTACTGTTATCTTTAGAGCTACTAGATATGTATTGTGTAAGTAATCGTCATATAATTTCAATGGTTTGAGGAAATTTTATGAACAGCTCCTTTTGAAATCCCCACTATTATTGCTTTACATCCCACAACAATTTATTAAATTATAATCCCTCTATTGTTCTTTATCCTTTGTTGTTTTCTAAGGTATATTATTGTGGATTTTGCTAAATAAAAGCGTATTTGAGATGGTCCCTTCTTGTTCGTATTAAGGCATTCAGATCTAAAAAAAGAGTGTCAAACAGAGATAAGTGTGTATTCTAACTATGTGCCAAGTGTTATCTGTTTTTATGCTTGCACTGCCGAGATATACGCAAAT
Organism: Ophiura sarsii; assembly: GCA_035610835.1. NCBI lineage: Eukaryota > Metazoa > Echinodermata > Ophiuroidea > Amphilepidida > Ophiuridae > Ophiura > Ophiura sarsii. The sequence goes on along the minus strand of CM069451.1, from coordinate 37,787,310 downwards.
GTATCAATCAACCCATATTCAACATATTACATATCCAGTCAAATAATTGGCAGATTTCAGTCAGTGTCTGAAACCTATTGTGTTTATGTTAATGACGTTACATAACCAAAGGTATCTAACAATCCAAAAGTGTATTGTTTGAAAGACAAAGGTTCATACTTTGTATTGATCACATTATCCCCTCAATAAAATCACTCATGCATCCCATACCATGATCACTTTGCCTAACCGTATGTGCTGTTAAAAGACATATATAATAATGTCCAGAGAATACGTAATATGGTTCAAACCTCATGATTTTATTAAAATTCCGATATTTCGGCCATAGGCCTTTATCAAGGTAGAAATTAGCGATGTGACTTGGCGAAGCTAAATAAACAGAAGAACGCGGGTGCAATTTTGGGCGAGTGCGTGCGCGCGTATAAAAGACGCTGCGTCGGTACATATCCATCCAGTCATACACATGTAGTTCTTCAATGCATTGCGGGTCTGTAATTATTGATTAATTCTTTATTAATTAAGGTGATTACCCATTATTAAACATCTAAATTATTCAAATCAGTTTATTTACCAGAGTTTATGTACTTAGATGCAACAATTTCATTCCATAAACATGATTTAACTCAATTGCACTGAACTGTACTGTAGATGCCAAATTTGCTGCGCCGGACTCTCCTGCGCCGGACTCTCCTCCACCCCTGATGTTGGTTAATTAGCCATTAATTAACAAAAAATGACAAAATTTTAACACATGCTAATACTTTTATCTTTTTGCCCTACATAAGAGCTTTATTTTGATACCAAATTTAGCTATGTAGGTGGTATCTTTATACAAGAAATTGAATAGACAATGTCATTTTTGATGTGCCGATGTCACAACTCCACCTTTTTGCAGGCCCAGTTCAAAACGCATGGCCATAATGTACTTAATCTACCTCTGCAATAACTTTTTTTTCTCTTTCAGATTCTTAGTTGTTTTAGTATCGTACCTCTTCTTTGGTTTCATGTATAATCGCTACATCTTAGGGGCCAAGGGTTTAGAACAGTTTCCAAATGTAACCTTCTGGAAGGATTTTGGCAATCTAGAAGCGGTGAGTATGTCTTTGTTTGTCTTTTAAGTGTTAAAACACTTTCCACGCGGCAGGCCTCTGCAGAAGACAGTTCCAAAAATTTCACGAAATGTTTCAAACATTTCAACATTATTGAATTTCATAACCATATTTGGAATCACTGTAATAAATGCATAGACCTTGAAAGTTGGGAAAGGTTTCTGAAAAAATATGTTTTGTTTTGTATGTGGTAAAACCAATAACCGAGTGGAAAGTGTTAATATCCCTTCCAAACATTAAAATGAAACAAGGATTATCAATCAAAGAGGTTCATCATAATAACAGTTTCTAAATACAAATCCAGTTATTATCCAGTTACCGTCGCTGTTCTGTTAAAATCTCGTATCTCCATCTGGCACTTCAATATGTATAAAGAAATACTTCCTATGTATATCCTTTGGACAGTCTGCTCTAAAAATTAAAGGAAATCGGTGCCATGGAACTTTAGCGCTCAGATATGTAGTACAGACCACTTCTGTAGGTTAAAGTTTTTTAAAGTACCGCATAAAGACAAAATCAGCTTTAGAAAGAAAAACAGTAACATGTATGGACGTCGCCATATTGATCAAAGCTATCAGTTACGAGATGTCCGCATCTCTGTTTCATGTATCGATATTATCGATTTATGCATTGAACTCCTGCGTGATACAGTCCAGCGACTTGTTGCTGATGAGGCGGTTTTAGTGACGATGACATCACAATATTGTGATGTCATCGTCACTAAAATCCCAACAGCACTTTCGACACAGACAACCAGGCGGGAATTTCAAATAATCACAGATTGGGGATGTGCAGTTTAAATTTGTTTACTTGAACATTATAGTTCTGTGTTCAATAAAAATGGTCAATACACATTAGATAATTATTTTCCTACCATATAATGCATGGTTTAATGAATAGAGCGGTATAAATTCCTTTAAAGCCTTGTACATGTAAGTGCTCTATGCCCCTGAACATGTATAAAAGAAACACTTCCTTCTTATTTCTAAACATTAAAGCCTTGTAAGTGCCCTATGCCCCTGAACATGTTAAGGTACTGTCAACCCTTTTTTATGAAATTTATCAAGCACTGTAACTTTTAAACTAATAATGTAATGTACATAAAAGAAAACATTTTTTCAAATGAAATGAGTCGGAGAATCCATTTTTGGTATTAAATTTCACAAAAAAATAGTGATTTTTACATTTTTGCCCAAAAATCACTTTTTTGGTGCCATCATTTTTCAGACAACCTATCAAAATCAGTTTTTGATTCAAAATTTCAAAATTTCACCAAAATCATCTAAAGTCAATTATCTAGGATTGTGTTTTTGGGGGGCTTACAAATTTTTAGTTTTGAAAATATTGACCAAAAAAACAAAAACGATCCTAGATAAAAATTGAGACTGTGTTATATAATATATTCATATGATCATGTGAACAGGATATGGACACCAAGCAAGATATAGGGCAAACTACTTCACAATTAATATAAAGAAAAAATAGTTGGGGATCTTCATATGTGTTATTTAAAATTAAAAAAACCTTAAAATCTTGTTTCATATCCTGTGATATGATGCCAAAATATCTTTTTAAAATCAAAAGCAGACAAGATGCACCTTTTAAAGGTTTCGCACTCTCATCTCTCTCTCATTGTACTCCAGGATGGTTGTGACTTGATATTTCGTAATAGGCCTGCGGAGGAGCCAAGAAGTTATAAAGGTCTTGGAGATGATCAGCTAGGACTGGATGAGGATGAAGACAGAGACGATCATCTTTTACCCATGTAGGCATACGATTTGTTTTATTTGTCTGTATGCATGATTCTGTATTAACAATTTTGTCATAGCACCATGTAGACTGATATTTGGCTCAACATGTTTTAACGATTAATTTTCGAGCCATTCTTCTTGAGCTCTGTTGCTTTCGGGATCATTGCGATCTCTTCATTCATCAGAGACCTTCAACAGAGACACCGCCTACGACCTATCTGCCGTCTACAATGATCAGCTGTCATGTTAGTGCCCAAAAGGCAACCATGTGACAAGTCGAGGGAAGTAAACACTATGCTGAATGAAGGGATTGTGATGATCCTGAAAGCTACGGAGTTAAAAAAGGTATCTAAATTGATCATTAATTCCGTCATAGTTCTTTGGACAGAAGGCCAGAGGAAAAACCTGTTTTACGGGCCTGACTGACCCATATTTGTATTTTTTTTATTTTCTATTTTTTTATTTCAAAATTTTCAAAAAACAGTTAGAAATGTTTTGAAAATGTTCTTCAAATATTAATATATTGTTGAATACTCGAAATTTGTTGAAAATTGTTCATGAAGATTTTGACAAATTATAAAATCCACAGAACAGGGTATTTTCATGGTCTAACTGCAATGATATGTTGTGTCAGCACATGTGAGCAATTCCATTGATGTACCTGTGTTGCTAATGTTTCTTGTGTGAAGTTCTAAATCAATCCTTATGTAAAACTTACATAGTCCTGTATTGATGCAAAAGGGTGCGAAGCTAGCACACAGGCACATTCCTTTGCGCATATGTTTTTGCACTTCTTGATTTTGACTACACATTCACTAGTTAATATCACTTTGTGATGCAAAAGTGTGAAGCGATCAAGCGGAATATGTCGAATGTGGGGAATATTGATTTTGAGTTATGATAGGTAAAAAGAAGTGACAAATTCTTATCTTACTATAAATCTGGAAACGGTGTGTGTTGGGGTGTGTGTGTATGTATTTGTTATCCTTATTTCTCCGTTAGTTGTGATCAAAGTGGCGCCTAATTTGCATGAAAGATAGAGGAAATAACGGGAAGGGTGTTAGAGTTTATTTAACTGAAATTGGTTAACAATTGGCTCCAAAAACAGCAAAAAACCTCTCAGATTTGGCTCATAAATGCCACTAGAATTGAACAACATTGTGCGTTGCGCGTACTACACAGCGTAATCTTACCGTGGTAACGCGTCGCGTGCATGTATGCGCAAGGGCTCACTGCCGCGGCACACGCACTCCTACACATGGCGCAGAAGCCACACGGGAAATGGTTATAGGCCTGTTGGTAGGGTATTTGGTGTCAGGGTGGTTGTGTGTGGGGCCGGGGAGGGGGGGGGGGTGTAAAACCATGGGCTTTAGGGTTGGCATGCCAAACAATCTAAGGGACCGAGGGCTAATTGAAGAAGCCACAGGAAATGGTTTAGGGAGGGTTGTGTTTATAATCAACCTGGTTTGGGTGTTTGTATGGGGGTGGGGGGGGGTAAAAACACGGGAAATGTTTTAGGATAGGGTTAAGAGTTAATGAAGTCGCCACGGGAAATGGTTATGAGGGTTATGATTATAAATCCACCTGGTTGGTGTAGCTGCAGTGGGGGTGGTTTTAGGGGGTTTATGTGGTTTTAAAAGTATGGCGGGTTAACTTGATGCGGTTTGAGAGGTAGGGGTTAATAAAGTAGCCACGGTAAATGGTGAGGAGGGATATGATTGATTATAAATCAACCGAATGGGGGGGGGGGGGGGGGGGGGGGGGTTGTAGGGGGTTTATAATGCCTTTAGGAGGGATATGGTTATAAATCAACCTGGTTGAGGGGGGGGGTCGTAGGGGGTTTATGTGGTTTCAGAGGTAGGTAATGTGACATAACCATCTAGCGGGGAGGGGGGGGGGGGTGTAAAACCACTGGCTTTGCAAGGGTTGGCATGCCAAACAATCTAAGGGACCGAGGGCTTGGGTGTTTGTATGGGGGGGGGGGGTAAAAACACGGGAAATGTTTTAGGATAGGGTTAAGAGTCAATGAAGTCGCCACGGGAAATGGTTATGAGGGTTATGATTATAAATCCACCTGGTTGGTGTAGTTGCAGTGGGAGTGGTTGTAGGGGGTTTATGTGGTTTTAAAAGTATGGAGGGTTAACTTGATGTGGTTTGAGAGGTAGGGGTTAATAAAGTAGCCACAGTAAATGGTTAGGAGGGATATGATTGATTATAAATCAACCGAATGGGGGGGGGGGGGGGGGGGGTTGTAGGGGGTTTATAATGCCTTTAGGAGGGATATGGTTATAAATCAACCTGGTTGAGGGGGGGGGGGTCGTAGGTGGTTTATGTGGTTTCAGAGGTAGGTAATGTGACATAACCATCTAGCTGGGAGGGAAGGGGGGGGTGTAAAACCACGGGCTTTGCAAGGGTTGGCATGCCAAACAATCTAAGGGACCGAGGGCTTGGGTGTTTGTATGGGGGGGGGGGGGGTAAAAACACGGGAAATGTTTTAGGATAGGGTTAAGAGTTAATGAAGTCGCCACGGGAAATGGTTATGAGGGTTATGATTATAAATCCACCTGGTTGGTGTAGTTGCAGTGGGGGTGGTTTTAGGGGGTTTATGTGGTTTTAAAAGTATGGAGGGTTAACTTGATGCGGTTTGAGAGGTAGGGGTTAATAAAGTAGCCACGGTAAATGGTTAGGAGGGATATGATTGATTATAAATCAACCGAATTGGGGGGGGGGGGGGGGTTGTAGGGGTTTATAATGCCTTTAGGAGGAATATGGTTATAAATCAACCTGGTTGAGGGGGGGGGGGGTCGTAGGGGGTTTATGTGGTTTCAGAGGTAGGTAATGTGACATAACCATCTAGCGGGGAGGGGGGGGGGTGTAAAACCACGGGCTTTGCAAGGGTTGGCATGCCAAACAATCTAAGGGACCGAGGGCTAATGAAGAAGCCACAGGAAATGGTTTAGGGGGGGTTGTGTTTATAATCAACCTGGTTTGGGTGTTTGTATGGGGGGGGGGTAAAAACACGGGAAATGTTTTAGGATAGGGTTAAGAGTTAATGAAGTCGCCACGGGAAATGGTTATGAGGGTTATGATTATAAATCCACCTGGTTGGTGTAGTTGCAGTGGGGGTGGTTGTAGGGGGTTTATGTGGTTTTAAAAGTATGGAGGGTTAACTTGATGTGGTTTGAGAGGTAGGGGTTAATAAAGTAGCCACGGTAAATGGTTAGGAGGGATATGATTGATTATAAATAAACCGAATTGGGGGGGGGGGGTTGTAGGGGGTTTATAATGCCTTTAGGAGGGATATGGTTATAAATCAATCTGGTTGAGGGGGGGGGGTCGTAGGGGGTTTATGTGGTTTCAGAGGTAGGTAATGTGGCATAACCATCTAGCGGGGACCTGAGCGTAGCGAGGGTACGCGGCTAGTGTTCTTAATGATCGACAAATATCAAAATTGAAATCTGCTGACATTTGACTCATTTGGCTTGATCACGTCACATATTGTTTGCCTATTTTATACTTATTAAACTATAGTGGACACATATGCCCTTGTTTGACTATAAGCAATATGTGATATTATGTAATTTTGGATTTATTCATGGAAGTGATGCAATAACAGACACAACTTGTAAGGCTCTAAGGTCCGAATGCACAGAACAACCTAAACCTTGTCAAACTTTAAACCTGGTCTGAATAAAGAATAGTCCTCCCAGAAAGGATCTTGTTATGCGTTAATGAGCTCAATAAGACTCAGATTTTACTTTTAGACTTAAACAAGGATTTAAAAGAATAAAAGGGTCCTTCTAGAATGACTATTCTTCATTAGAAACTTGTTTTGTGCATACTGACTTTAAAGGAAGGGTCCCGCAAGCAAAACATTGAGCATTATTTGTTAGAAAAATAATTATCGAGCCGAAATGACGTAATTATATAGAACAAAACACCATACTAGTCACAAAACTGAATAAAAACTGCCATCACTCAACATGCAATTTTTCAAATTCGCAGCGATCGAAAGTCCCGGTGTCGATGACGTCATGGGTATCGGTGCTAAAATTTGCGCATATGCATTGTATAACTATGACATCATCGACACTGGGACTTTCGATCGCCACGAATTTTAAAGAGTGCATGTTGAGAGATTGCGGCTTTTATTTGTTTTTGTCATAAGTGTGGTGTTTTGTTCTATATAATTACAACAATTGGGCTCGATAGTTATTTTTTTAACATCTAATGCACACTTTTATGCTTGCGGGACACCTCCTTTAAGAGTTTGTTCAAAGAACTATGACTGTGATGCTTATAAGTAGTATGCATTCTCAATTTGGAGATGAGGTTTCCATCATAAAACTGGTTTGCCCATTACAATTTTGGTTCAGCAAAAGGTGGGTTAATGTAGTTTCAACATTTTGTTATGAGCTAATGCACTGAGTCGTGTTACACTTTAATTTGTTCTGAGTGCTTTGAGACAAGTAACATTCTAAAATTAAACTAATTCAAATTCTGTATCTTACATGCACTCAGTTGTTTTGTTTGTGAATAAAAAACTAGTGGGCCATCAGCACTAATTTTGATGTATGACATGCATGTGCACCTAACACAAACAGTCTTGGACCAGGTGCTTTGATGTAGGCTAATCCAAAATCAATAATCGGTACCAAATATCTGAGATATACATTTAATGAGCAAATTTCTTCTCCATAGTTTGATACCTCATTCAAACCAATCTAGTGGATAGTTTTGAAATAATGATTATTGCAATGACCAGCATTGATGTTTTAAAACCTTGATGTCATCTGTCAAGTGAAATGGAAACATGGTACGAGTATGGAATGATATGACTACTAATTGCATGATCTTAGTATATTGTATGAAACTTACTATTGCTTTGGGTTGAGATCTGTTTAAACCTAAGGTTACGGAAGAGAGGGTGGCTTGGAAGATAACAAATCCCTACATGTCTGACATCATGTCCTGCCTAATATGTGACTGGTTCCTGCAAATAGTCATAGTCTTTGTTAGACATGTTTAACCAGTGCTTAGTCTCAATTGTAGCTCAAAGTCAATTTATATTTAAAATTTAGATAATTCACTGAAATTCATAGCATACAGGCTTAGTTCCCCCCCCCCCCCCCCAAAAAAAAAAGTGGGGGTCTACCAATTATATCCCTAAATGTGTAGGACCATAACATTTCTGTTCTGTCAAACTTCCTAAGTGTAACCTTTGGGCAGTCTGCTTAACATGTTCAAGGGCCAAAAACACAATATAATCAAAACTGTGTAACTGTACTTGCCCCTGCATAACCGTTTGGCAGTTTTACTTTATACATGCTGAAGGGCCGGAAATAATAAAAATGGTTTGACAGAACAGCGCAGATAACCAGTTTTTTTGGTGTCCATCCATGTCTTTCTCTCACCCCACAGCATTTGTTGCTATATGAATAGCAAATAATTCTATTTAACTTTTACCAACTGGTGGTCAAATCAATTTGACATGGTTAATTATGTTGTGAGAGGTAATTTGTATATAGTATATCCGATGGACTGTATTTTAAATTAGTATTTGCCCTAATTATTTGTTAAGTTTTATGATGGAACTACAGGATATGTGTGCAATTTTGTTTTATAAATAATTTCCACAAAATTAAAAAACAAATATGTATTTAAAATAATGTTATGTTGAAAACAAGCAGTTAATTAAGAATTATTTATACATAGTAAAGTAATGTTATATAGATATGGTATAAAATTCAGAATTTAGTCCCAAAATCAAGAAAAGCTCTTTGCTGTTTCAAGTAATTGGATTAAAGGTCTATTTTGCCCATGGTACTAGGATTGCATGAATTGACTAAAGTGATTTGCAAGGTTTGACCATACCATGATTTTAAAAATATTGCTAGGGCAAGGTAGTATTGAACTCGGCCAGTAAATCTAATAAAATGGAGAGAGAAAGGAGGGGTAAGGACTAAGGCTGGGAATTTCAGGTGGGCAAACGGGTACCCGCCCAATATTTTGATACCCTGGTACCAAATTAGGTACCCTGACACCCGAAATTTAAAAAAACAACCTAAATAACCCTCATTATACCTCTTGACTCACCCCATAGGAATTGTAGCTCATAACCCAAGATCCTATACTAAAATATTTAATTTATTCTGATTGAAAGTATGATTTTTGAGGACTGTTTTCTCTGCACAAATACAAATTATTACTAAAGCAGCAACATCTAAATTCAGTACATTTTTATTTACCTTTTGTCAATTAAATATGGCAGCAGCAGCGTTGCCTGTCACATAACATAACATTGGACATATTTATAAATATTTGTATAATTTATTTCGATTTTTAAAATTTATTTTGAAATTTGAGTTAAAATAAATGATTGTTTCAGTTCGTATAGGTGACTTGGTAATACAAGATGATGTTTGTATGTATGATTGCTATAACAAAACACAGGTTTTGAATGCATCTCAATAGCCTTTTTTAATGTGCATGTACACAATTTGTCCTTACCAGATCACCTGCATGTGAACTAAAATACTATTTTGTTCTGACTTGAATTTTCAATAATCTTGTTTGTATTCTTTCTGTTATTTCATGTAACAGGCAACACTTATCTTGCTGTATTAAATGATAATTGACTGAAATTAGGTATTTTTCAACCGTTAAAAAAACACTCCTAAATGTATGTCTTTGTTGTTTAGATAAATGAATTTTTTTCTCAATTAACTGTGACACCAAGACAGAGGTTACATGGATATGGTATGGGGTCACATGAGGGTTTATCTATGGGGTCAATCGAGGTCATTAAGGTGACAAAATTTGTACTCCAATTTTTTTTTTAATGTTTAAAAAAATGTTAAAAAAACCCAATGAATAAAAATAAAAATAATGAAATTCCCAGCCTTTGTAAGGACATACTTTATATAGATTTTAACAGTGACGCTGAAAAAACAAGTTGACTTGCCCTTTGCGACCGACCTGAAAATCTAGGGGGGCGCTTTTTTACTCTTTTTTTTTAAACTAAATTCATATTTTGGTTAATTAATAGCAAAATGTGTTCTGTATGTGTAACTGCATCATAACACGCATAAAATCATAAATTACTCCCTTATTTGTTAAAGCTAGAGTGTAAGGAAAGAAGAAAGATGCATGTTCAGCATTCTTTAAAATCTGGAATTTTAATTATGTGTTTGTCGTCGTCCCCCCCCCCCCCCCAAAAAAAAGGGGAAAATAAAGAAAAATAAAGAAGAAAAAAAGAAAATTGACCAACCCAGATGCTGGCACTTCGGGAAAGTCCAGTTTGATTTTTGCCTCATTTATATATGTACACACACTTTACACATACTTTATATATATATATTTTTTACCAGACACTGATCTTCAGATTTACCAGTGAGGGGTAGGATAATAATTTTTTCAGCTATTTTAAGAATCCAGGATTGTTATTGTCTATGTTTTTGCATAAGTAGCCTGTGTACACTAATAGCATCTTTAATATCAATGTGCATGTGATGTTTTGTTAGCATGCATCAGTGGGGTAGTTAGGATTTTCATTTGGGGGGAGGGGGTCGAATAATAAAAGTTAATCGACAAGGACATCAAGGCTGTAAACTTGCTGCAGAGTCAGATATTTGAGAGAGGGGAGCCGTCGAGTACCAAACTTGAGAGAGGGGCAGGTGACGATGTATCGTCCCCCAAACCGACACGAAAAATCAAGCTCGATAACCGACACAACTCAAATATTGGGGAGGCAATCGCCCCCCTTTGGCTTCGCCACGGGAATGCATGTTAGTAGAGAAACCTCATTTGAAACCATTTCACTGTTTTGATAATTATGTCATTTTTCAATATTTCGATTTTCTCTACTGTATCAAGCGTAATGTAAACTATAAGTTTGTTAGGGTGTGGTAGAGCTGCAGTGATAATTTTTAAATTGGTAGCATCCAAGGCTCAAGATAACAGTTTTTTTACCAGGATCTACTTTTTTTCCAAAGTAGCGCCCGGATCATGGGATTTATTGAGAACCAGGAGCTACTTTCAGTCACCGGGAGTTAACTTTTTATTAAATCGTAGTGTCAAATCGAAATTCGATGTTTTGGGCAAGCTTCTTGATCGTCAACGGGCGCTGGTTTGGACAAAATATCAGCGCTCGGTTGTTTATTTTTCAGCATTACCGGGCGCTATGGCAGGAGGATCTTATCTTGAGCCTTGGTAGCATCCGTGGCATAGCCAGAGGGGGAATTCCCCTCCCCCAATATTGGAATCCTGTCGGTTGAAACTGAACTACGCCACTGGGTAGCAATTGCAGAAACGGTATCATACTAGCTGGTCGCAACAGGTTGCGGCACTAGCACTCGCTAGCTCAAAAGTATCTCGGTGCGACCCATAGGTCGCATCGAGCTACTAAATCGCTAGTAGTTGCAGGTATTTCCGGGTCATGCAGACGACAACCTGGATAATGGCTGCTGATTGGTTATGCTAATTTAGAGGCAAAATAACCTCCCCCCATTGGTTGAAAAAGTATAGTCTTCATTTATGTCATGAGTGACCGATCTTTCGAGTTGAAATTAAGTCAACTGACCGCGACCGGTCGTTTCCAGTTAAGGCCAAAACAAAAAAAATGGTTATGTTGTCCTCGACCGCCCGCTCCGGATTTAGGGCCGCTCCGATTTTTTCTTCTTTCAATTTTCTTTTCAAAAATCAGATTTTTTTTTTTTTCTGATTTTTTTTTTTTTTTCCAGATTTTTTTCAGATTTTTTTTTAACAGTTTAAATGGCATTGAATATTAAATTAAGTGTTTATAACATATATGTGCGACTCTCAGAGTGATTTCAACTTCTTGTTGGCTGAACTTTGAGCTTCCGCTGGTAAAATTAAATTTAAATTAAAAAAAAAAAAATCTGCCCACCCGCCCCTCCTCTCTGAAAGCTGTGGAGGACAACATAACAATTTTTTTTTTGCCTAAGCGATCTCTTGACTGATGTATCAGGTTTTTGAATATAAAACTCGTCATAGGAGCGACCCAAATCGCGATGCGACCTTAGTATGTTTTCAGCATTACAGTCATTATTAGAGTTATACTCAATTTAACTTAAAAAAAGTCAACACATTATGGCCTAATACTAGTATATGAATGTATGACAATTTTTACAAAACCTTCTTTGATCCTCCCTATAATATGTACGGGGATAAAACCTTGTTCTACGGGGCCTAATATGCCTTTAAAGTAGAAAAGCAACAAAGATCCAATCCCAGAAATCATGAGACCAATGGAAGAATTGGAAGCAGAAATGAAAGATTTCAATTGATCGGAATTATCTGGAGAATTTGACTCCCTTGAACAAACTTCAAAAGTAATGACAAAGACCTAAAGGCATTTTCTTGAATTGTCATGAATTGACTGACTTGGTCAATAGGCCTACTCTGCTCAATGGGAATAGACAATTCAAAATTGGCAATCTTTTTTCCAAGGTTTTTCCACACAAAAAAGAAGATTTGGGATCAGATTTGTAGACAAGCAATTAGTGCAAATTAATGTGCCTGTGGCATAACCAATTTCACTTGGATTTTTCGAGATGATACAAAATGTCTGAATTTTGATGAAGATATTACAATCAGGTGATGACAGTTTTCTTATTGGTCCCTTGTTTAAAAGTTTCACCATGTAGTGTTAAATACAGCTCAGCTGTTTATTTTATGGTGATAAGCATGTATAAAAAATATGCATAGCTTTTTTTAACAAATTTATAATTATTGCATTATCGGAGTCCTAGTCAAGACACAGAAATCGTTTAAAATTTATTTATCTAGTCCTCTAAATTGAGGTCCATTGTTGATATAACTTTTAAAATATATAAGTCACTTTCTTGAATTAAATGACTATTTTAATTGATGGTTTTGAATCAGGATAATGACTAATATTTTACTTTGGTACCTCGGAATTTCCCTTGAGGCTACGCCACTTGTGCAATTCCTCTGTTTCAAAGTGAAAATGTTTCAATTCTTCACAGTATAACTCCTAAACAACTGATATGCAGTCATTATCCTTTAATGCCCAAATTGTCACTAACACGGATCTGTCCCAGTTGAATTTTAAGAAATTGTGATTTGCTTCTAAAATGTACCAATACACCACTTTCTTAAGTCTTACCATATTTATATGCAGCGATGACTGGAAATACCACATGACTTTCCACCCGGGAGCAGTACCGGGGTGGACTAACCCTGAGTCGATCAACCAACCCTGGGTGGACTACAATAGAGCACCCTCACAGAATAAACCGCAATAATACTGTTTAAAAAACACCTTGGAAACTATATAGATTATAACTTAGGCCAAATTAAATTAATTGTTTGTCTCAAAGCTCCTCTCTTGTTGTAAAACTAATGCGGAATGCGGTTTTCTTTCAAGTTTTTTTTTTTTTTTTTTTTTAAATATCAAATATTGAAATCCTTGTAAAAGTGAACTTTTGTATTTAAGATGATGTGATCAATGAAAATCTGAAAAATCTGTGAAATGTTCAGATTTTTTTTTTTTTTCTTAAAAAAAAAAAAAAAGAGAAAAAAAAAGTTTTTTTCAGATTTTTGTTTTTCTAATGCGCATCAATAAACTAACGCGCGCGGGAGCTTTGAGACAAACAATTAGTTTAATTTGGCCTTATACGTTAAAACTCTCAGGGGGTTGGTGGTCGGGGAGGTTATAAAAAGGATAACAAGGATGGGTCATTCTAAAACAACCCTTGGACTGTCCGGATCATTCTAAAACAACCCCGTAACCTAAACTTAACCCTAACCCTATCCACCCTGGGTTGGTCTACCCCGGGACTGTCTACCCTGGGTGGAAAATCATGTGGGTATTTCCATTGCTTCATATTTATAAAGTAAGATGCTTTGTATTATTTCTCTTATATTGAAATATGTATACAGCCTCAGATATTGGGCTTTTTGAAATCTTCAAGGGGCATTGAGAGATTGCTGAAGAAAAAAAAATTGGAATTTTTTGTTTGTTTCAATAGATGAGGTATGTGTTCATGTTCATTATTTATGGGAAAATGGTTGAATAATGGCGCTTGATTGAAATTTGTTTGAAGCAAGTTATGTGGCGAGTGAGTAAAATGTCATGATTTGGTCATTTTGATGTTATCTAACATCGAAATTACCAAATTGTGACATTTTACATGATAGACGGCGAATTAAGGTAAACGGTTTCAATTGGTAGTTAGTAAATGCCTAGGTATTACAAAGGTGCATAACACGTGATTTCCAGAAAAAAATTGAGGGCGGGCTCCCATACGTAGCTCTCAGTGCCCCTTTAATCTTTAAGTTTTAACTCTATAAAAAAGAATTTTTAACCTTTGCCTGGATCGTACTTAGGAGGAATTTTGACAGATTTTTTAAAACTTGGCTGAAGAATCACTCTCCTCTTAGTAAGTCAACTTTAGATTAATCACATCTTTTATGAAACTGGATGTGGATGACATCTAGAAACAGGCTGACGAACTAAATACATCAGAATATAACCCATTAAAATGTTTTATTGAATTATTGGCACAACTGTGTAATGCAACATACATCATAGAATACAATCGCGGCCATAATTAGTTGGAACATCCATGTAATAATTACGCTTTCATGCTTTCCTGTTTGCGCAAAATGTACACTATCGAAACATGAAGCCTTTCCTCAACATGAATAACTCCTCCCACCCCACTGGGCAATGTTGACCCCTCCCAGTATCCCGTAACTCAAAAATCATGTTTCAACATTGATCAAGGGGGAGAGGGGGAGTTTTTAAACATACGTATAAAAGTGTTCCAACAATATTGGCCGAGATTATAGATACAACTCTTGCTTAAATAGTGTCATTACGCTTTATTCCGTCGTGGACTCGATTAAAGTCTAGCATCGTTTCTATGAATGTATGTTGGATTCAACAGTCACCCCAAATTTACTGTAAAACACTATTTTGTGGATACTTATTTCGTGAATTGAAAATTACTGCTATTTTAGCGAGCATTTAATTTTGTGAATCCGGAAATTTTACTGCAACTTTTAATGCAAAAATGACAATTTTGCGGGTATTTAATTTCGCGAATCCACATCCCTCGCGAAATTAAATCCATCTCAAAATTAAGTGGTTTTACAGTATCTTGACAACAAAGGTCTTGTAGAAAATAGAGATGGTGTCAGATGCACCTTTACATTGAGATTAAGATTGTAAAAACATTTCAACATGCATGTTTTATTGGATTGCTAATAAATTGGTGTTTGGACAAAATCAACTGTATTATCTGTGTGTGTCACATATCTTTTGAGTAGAATGGCCAACCTTAGCATTTGGCTTGTTGTATGTATATATATGAATGCATCCTAGACCTCACCTACCCATAAGCTTTAATAGCGCTAACTTGCAGGGCTCCAAATACTTTTTCGATTACTTGGGCTACTTTCATCAGTCTTATCAAAAGAAGCCCTTGTGTGTACATTTTGCTATTGACAAATATTTTGCTGCAAGGGCTATTTTGTGGGTTACAAGGGCTAAACAGCCTGTAGCCCCCGTGTATTTTGTGGGTTACAAGGGCTAAACAGCCTGTAGCCCCCGTGTATTTTGAGCCCTGCTAACTTTTCACTCTAGATCAAGCGTGTGCAACCTGCGGCCCGCGGGCCACATGCGGCCCGCCGGCCTCTAATCTGCGGCCCGCAAAGCAATCCTAAAATTCCCATCGATGAGGCCCCTTTTAACCGGAACTCCCGAGGTTTACACAATGGCGGATTTTAGTGGTGTGCTCCCTTATAATTGGCAGGGTGACGCGCTGCATTTAGTAAATATAACTCGAGGCGTGATTGCATGTTGAAAGGCAGCAGCAACAGCGAATAGAAAAGAGGAAATTACACGAAGAGAAGCGGGTATCCAATGAGCAATGGATTGAGGATTATTCTCCCTAAGCTTCCCCTCCTTTTATTACTCCTCCTCCGGGCGTGTTTTGGAACGTTTGACAATCACTGCGGCTTGTGAATTGATTTAAAAATCACAATGAGGCTCGGGTGGTAGAAAAGGTTGCACATGCTTGCTCTAGGTACCAATTATTAAGTATTTCAAGTGTTTTATCAAAACTTTGATTGTGTACCCAAATGAAATACCACCCTCGTATCGTGCCCACCTTTCTCTGACAGGGCGATTATCATTCACTACTGTAAAAGTGGAAATTTACACGCAGGTACTTTTTAGCGCTTTGCACATTTAGAAAAATGTACTTGTTTTTATTTTTGCTATTTTTTTTTTAACTTCCTTACATATACCTACATACAAAATGAATATATTTGCTCGTTTTTAGCGTGAAAATAAATGTAGCGTGAAAATGTCCACTTTTACGGTATACCCTGTGTCAGCTCAAGTTGTGAAGTGATGTCAGTGTGTGGTCTAGTGATAGGTGCAGCACTTTCTGCACCACAGCCGACATTCTTCTTTGATTATGCGGATGCAATACGCAGTCGCAATACGCAGTCGCATTGGAATTACGCATGTGATATCACGATTTGTTCACTAGAATATGCGCTGACGTCACCCCGAACTTGGAGCAGTAAATGTATTCGCTTGTTTTTATTTTCGCGGTAGCTGCCTGGAGTGCGAAAATTAATGTTGTGCGAAAAATGTCCACGTTTATAGTATACCCGTTTGTTGTGAAATCCAAAGATGTACAAGTGTCACTTTCATCCCATTTGTAGAAACCATGGTGATGGGCATTCTATATTCTTGTTCATTTTTACAGGTACTGATACTGAGGGATAAAGCTATACATTCCATGATGTTTTGTTAAGGTTACCAATCCATAATTGGCCAGTGATGAAACCATATATGTGTCATGCATCACATCCTAAAAAGGTACACCTTGTCACAATGAGAAAAAAAAGAGATATAGGCCTTCCCTGACAGAATAACAAGATGCTTCATCTAAGGCTAAAAATAAAAGAAGTTGACTTGGCCTTTAAAGGCATATTATGTGATAGTTTTTCAAGTAGCGCCCTCTATCATTGATTTTTACTATGAAAGCAGATTCTCTTGCAGATTTGCATTTTTTATCATAAATCATAAAGATCTTCTAAGTTACGGATCGATACGATTCCTTATTGCTTCAAAATCATGGTTTGAAAATAGATTGTACTCTAAATTCTCTCTAAAACTATGATTTTGAGGTTATTAGGAAGCATATCACTCTGTAACTTGGAATATATTTATGATTTATGATCAGAAAAGTAAATCTGCTTCCAATTTTTTTTTGAGGATTGAGGGTGTCCCCTGGAAAAGATCACATAATATACCTTTAAGTGGCAAAATCAGGGTCGGTCGGTCGATTTGTTTTAAAGGTAAAGATACATGTACAGATACATAGAACACAGATTTCAGAGAAAGCTGAACATGTATCTTTCTTCTTTCCTAAAACTATAACTATAATGTTTAAAAAATATGTGAGTAATTGACCATTTTATGCGTTTAAGTTGCAGTTAAACATTAACAGAACACAATTTGCTATTAATTGTAACCAGTATATTATTATATTTCAAATAGTTTAGAAAAAAGAAAAGAAAAGCATGACCCTAAATGTTCAGATTCTAGGGTTGGTCGCAAAGGGCAAGTCAACTTTTTTTTTGTATGGCCTAATTCCGCACATCTTGTTTATTTTGATCCGAAAAAATAAAAGAGGTTTGAGACTTTACCTGACCTAAAATAAAACAAGTTGCTGCTGTAACCCATTTTTAAAAATAACAACTTTTGTTTTTACTTAGAAAGAGAGTACAATGAAAACTTTTATAAGTTTCACAATATTTTCATTATAATCTATTATGATATCTCTAATATATGTCTTCAACGATGGATTAATCAGTTCCAACTTGGCGAGAAATATGCATGTTTTTGATCTCTCTGCGCGCAAGAGTAATCCGAGGGTACACACGCTATTTTAGCATACGCAAGCGTCATTCATACAATTCATAGTGCGCCATTTGAGCGTTAATCGTGCTAACGTTCTTCTGAATATATTTGCTGCTTTAACACCTTCCATTCCACATGGATATTAGTTTTACTATATACAAACTAGATTTTTTGGAAACATTTCCCAAATTTTCAAGTCTTATCTCATGAATTACTGAACTAATACTTGGCATGTTTGTACTTATTTTAATGCATTTCTCATGGTGATTCCAAATATGGTGATGAGATTCAATAATTGTGAAATTTGAAACATTTTGTGACATTTTGGAATTGTCGTTTACAGACGACTGCCGTGTGAAAATTATTAAGCAGGTTTGGAACTGACTGAACTGTAGACGTTGCTGACAAGATGTACCTTTGAATGTGATACATGACATTTCTATACTGCAAAAGTAAAATTTAACATAAATTCATGAATATTGACACAATTCCATGGTTAGACATCTTTTTAATGTAGGTATATGTTAGGAATCTCAAAATCGCAAAAATAAAAACAAGCAAAATTATTTAAAATGTGCGCAAAAATGTCCACTTTTACAGTTCAGCTGTCTGAAGAGGTGTCTTTGAACAGTGTTTTTACTGTACATTTCAAATATACAGTACTCTAAAAACTAAAAATATTTTTTGGTGAAAATATCAGCTTATAACCCTAACCACAGGGATGTGGTTTTTGGAATTAAACTATCAGGGGAGAAAAATTGGTAAAACTAGGGGGGGGGGGAGAACTGGCACTGTCCATTTTATTCCCAATTTGAATTAATATGACACTTCCATCGGTGAAACTTATTTTGACCATTGAAGTTTTTGAAAATTTTAGATTTGTTATAAATGTTTGACAAATTTTGGAAATGTTTGAACAGGGTGAATTTGTTTGTCACCTAAGTATATTATAGCTGTTAAGTATATTTTAATTATTACCCACCAGATTCTTACCACCAAGGTACTTGTGGTCAGGCATGATATTTTGTAGATAAAAATCTAAAAGTAGATATTTTTCACTCTCAAATGTAGATATTTTTGCCTAAATTTGCATTTATTTGGCCACATTTTGGGTAATATAGCACAATAGATTTGTTTACCCGTTATGCATATGATACCTGTGTGGTGTATGTAGTCTATTTGTTGAGAGCACATGTGGAACAGTGCGGGTTTCATAATCATGAGGTTGTGAGTTCTAGCCCTGCTGTGGCCAATGTGTTTGTATCCTTGGGCAAGATACTTAGTCTCAATTGCCTAGGTGACCCAAGCGAGATTGTGGAGCTGTTAGGGGTCAGATATTACATTCCAAGTGCTGATATGGATGTGCGTCTAGCCAGTAGCCACGTAGATGAAGCGAAATGATTGTGAGGATTTCCTAACGACAGCGTAATAATAATGGCAATCACGCCTGCAGCGTCCGAAAAGTATGGATAAGTGCGCGCTCGTTATGAATCCTAGTTATTATTATTAGCTATTTGCTATTGAGTGAAATGATTTGTCGTAAAGCTTTCTCCAAGTGTCAACGAAACACCTACAAGAGGCTAGCAGATGGAAACAACAGTTTCAGCTAATAAG
Source organism: Ophiura sarsii (assembly GCA_035610835.1). Classification (NCBI taxonomy): domain Eukaryota; kingdom Metazoa; phylum Echinodermata; class Ophiuroidea; order Amphilepidida; family Ophiuridae; genus Ophiura; species Ophiura sarsii. Next base: position 37,767,907 of record CM069451.1, on the reverse strand, counting down.
CAGGTCTTTGAAGCGAAAATAATAATTAACTCTCGAACATTAATCATTTTCAGTGTGTTAGGGTTGCTTGTAAGTAAGCTTGCAATTTTCAGGTCAGGTTTATTTAATGGGAACTTCTGTGTATTATAGTTTTTGCCCCCATTTTTGCACAATTTCCGCCCATTTTGACATATCACTTTGGTGTTTGTTCTTCCATTCTTGCTGGGTATTTTTACTCCAGTTTGTATGCGCTTGGATTTTGTTCTGTAAGAATTGGCTGTTGGTTTCAATTTAAAACTACAAATATTTTGTTTTAGTACAAATATCACTCATAACAGTGGAATCAGTCAATATTATTTGCCATTTTCGCTCAGATTATTTATGTTGTAAGTGTAAATATAGATGCCTGCAACAACATATTTGTCACTGTCTTGTGTATTTCAAGAATAGTTCAGTCTTGTGTATTTCAAGAAATGTTTATTGCAAAAGTACTATGAATTGTTTATTATTGTCTGTTATACAAATATTGCCCTGCCTGAGAAGGTGATAGTAAAAACTAAACACTTCAAAAGAAGTAAGTTCCCCTTTAGGGTTTCCCTTATATTTTCAAAAATATACATTGGGTTGAAATGGGTTTTCTGTCAAATTGTTATGAGGTACATACCAATACTTGACCAAAATTTCAAATCAACAGGTTCTGTCATGCTTGAGTGAGCTTGTATTGAATGATAGATTGTCCCATTTCAAAAGTTTTTAAAATAATGTTTAGTGAGTGTGTGTATCCACCACGTTGGTGTATCAATTGACGACATCGATTTCTCATAGTGTTGATGAGGCGCGCTACTCGATATGGAAGTCCAACTCTTGTTGTACCAGAATTTTAACCCAACAACAACGCGGATACACCCGCTACTAAATATTATTTTAGCAACTTTTGAAATGGGACATTCCGTCATTCAATACTTGCTCACTCGAGCATGACAGAACCTGTTGATTTGAAATTTTGGTCAAGTATTGGTATGAAGCCCATAATCATTTGATTGAAAACCCCATTTCATTCCAATGTATTGTTTTGGAAATAATTATAAGGGAACCCCTAAAAGGGAACTTACTTCTTTTGAAGTGTTTATATCACAAGGTCAAATTTGGACTTCTCCATTACACTCCAACAATCCAAAATTGGACTTAGTGATAATAGTTTTACTATTCATTGCACAAACAAAAGGCATGCAATATTTATTTTATTTAATGGTATTACAAAATTAATTTTGAGCATTTGATGTCTCATGGTTGAAATCATGCATGTCATTATATAAGTACCAATAACACATACACATGTACAGGGTGTCCCAGAATGACTTATAACCGTGTTAACAAATACTAAAAACATAAGAAACAATATTATAGTCCAAATCCAACTACCTGCAATGTAAAGAAGAAAATGTTTTCCATTTTGTACTTTGTACTAAACATCGTCAATGATTTTACAAGTTTCAATAGAGGTAGTTTTGGTCAAACTTGGAATCTACCATTTTTACCAAAAAAGTCCATAATTTCTGTCAGAAACGTCCAATTTTTAAAACAAAACAAAATTCCTTAGAAAGCTAAATATAGTATGTAGTTAGAAGCAAAAGCACTTTGACCAGGAACAACAGCATCATAGTTAACCCCTGAGAACTATCGGCCGGTTGGTCAGAAAGATAGATTCATCATGCATTGCGCCAATCAGAGACAGTGTTAGAATAATTGTATCCCTGATAAAGAAATATTGTACAAGCTGCATTTTAATTGGCTATTCAAATGAGTATATCTTGCAATACACCAATCAGAACCACTGCAAGATAGGCCGGTAGTGCCCAGGGGGCTAAATAAATGTTTATTTTCCCGGTATAAATCATTCTCAGACACCCTGTACTTAAAGGCATATTATGTGATCTTTTCCAGAGAGCGCCCTCTATTCATGATTTTTTTTAGAAAGTAGATTTTCTTGCAGATTTACATTTCCGATCATAAATCATACATACATTCCAAGTTACAGAGCGATACGATTCCTAATTACCTCAAAATCATGGTTTTAGAGTGAATTTAGAGTGAAAAATATAAACTGTCGGGATACCGACAGTTTATTTTCACTCGCCCTGTAACTTGGAATGTATGCATGATTTATGATCAGAAATGTAAATCTGCAAGAAAATCTGCTTTCAATTTTTTTTTCGATGTTGAGGGCGTTCCCTGGAAAGATCACATAATATACCTTTAAAGTATTTGGTACAGGAAACACCATTCAAAATGTCCAACTCTATTAATTCTATGTTTGATGTAGTATTTTTGTGTCTATTACTTTTAATTTCTTTATCAATCTGAAATCATACAATTGGTTATTGTATAATTTACATTTCTGCTCATAATTATGTATATACTTTGCAATTGTCAATATCGATAAATCATTCTGAAATTGCACAGTGTTTAGTTAGAAGGGTATTTCGAGGGTTTAGTGCAACAAGGGTCTATCTGCAATAGCTGCCAGATGTTGTCATGTTGTAGCCAATAGCAGACCCTTTGATATAAACTTTTAAAAAACTAGGGGCAGCTATAGCAGATAGGATATTTTTTCACTTACATCTTAGTTATGTGAAAAGGCAATATCTACAATAGCTGCCACATGTTATATATTAAGGGTGCTAAAAGATTTGCCCTTGTTAAACAACACAATCTAACAAATGGCAGCCATTGCAGATAGGACTTTGTTGCACTAAACCCTCGATTTGTCTCCATGATTAGAATATTGTAGAATTTAAGTGCAAATATAAATCACATTCTGGAACATCAATAAGTGTATATAGAAAGTAGATCTTTTGATATAAAACTATTTATATTGTGGTAATAGCTTTTTGTATGTTGCTATCTTGAATGTGTACTATGTAAATTCTATGAAATGGGTTAACTAATTAAAATCATTGATTTAAATAAAAACATATTTTGTAGCATAATTGTGTTTGGCATTTAAGGGCGCTTGAAGCAAAGATGTTGTTTAGGCAACGAAAAAACAACAACCCATTGCGTAGCATAATTTTGTTTCGCATTTGAGGGCGCTTGAAGCAAAGATGTTGTTTAGGAAACGAAAAAACAACAACCCATTGCGTAGCATAATTTTGTTTCGTATTTAAGGGCGCTTGAAGCAAAGATGTTGTTTAGGCAACGAAAAAACAACAACCCATTGCGTAGCATAATTTTGTTTCGCATTTGAGGGCGCTTGAAGCAAAGATGTTGTTTAGGAAACGAAAAAACAACAACCCATTGCGTAGCATAATTTTGTTTCGTATTTAAGGGCGCTTGAAGCAAAGATGTTTAGGCAACGAAAAAACAACAACCCATTGCGTAGCATAATTTTGTTTCGTATTTGAGGGCGCTTGAAGCAAAGATGTTGTTTAGGAAACGAAAAAACAACAACCCTGTTCTGCGGCCCGACTGACCCATTGGTTTTTTTAATTTGAGAATCTTTTGGACACATTTGTGAAATTTGAATTATTTCGAAAGTTATAGAAAAGTCACTAAAATGTTCACGAAAAAAACAAAACACCTGACCAATTGACCCTACTTAAGAGGTACATTAGCCCGTACAACAGTGTTTGTTTTTGTAGCTTTAGGGGCACCTGTGTAAGATAATATTGAGAGACACAAATAGTGTAAATACTGGATGAAATAATCAGAATCCGATCAAGTGGCATTTCAGATAAATTTAAGATTTTGTGCAATTTACAAAAAACATTTCTGACAAAAACAATTTTGATATTTGTATTCCAAAATCGTTTTCCGATGGGACTAAACAGTACACACCCATGTATTTACATTCATTTTCATTTCATTTCATTTCCTTACTGAGTACTAACAAGTAATACGGCCAAGCCTCTCTTCAAACGCATGTGTGGACGGTTTTAGATGACGTAATCACACATAGGGAGCGCAGTATACCCCCCGAACAAGTAGATGAGACCCGTGGTTCGTCTTGGGTTTCTAGGCTGGATGGTCCAAGGTTAGATCCCTGGTCGGGTCGTGGCAATTTATTTGTTGGTTATTCTTCCAAAATTTCGATATATTGGGTAAAAACCACGTTTCAGGGGTTCGAGTTCGGCCATAATATCTGTAGAACATCTGAATCCAAGAGGTGACTATAGTATCCTCACTGCATACAATGGCAATATACACCCAACAAAATATCTAAGTTCCCCCCTAACATATACTAGAATATTTCCAAAAATATTTGATGGATTTAAATAATTTTCAGTTAGAAAGATGCACCCAATTGTTAGGCACATTTTGCCATAGCCAGTGAGATTTAGGGCCACTTTTAATTTTCAAAAATGTTCAAAACAATTTCAGAATTTTCAAAACAATTCCAAAATTGTCAATTGATTTCTAAAAAAAAGAATAATTTCTCAAATTCAAAACAGAAACAAATTGTGATAAATGGGCCTGTAGAGTGGGGTGTTTATGCCTTATGTCAACAGATCTGTATGTGATGCAATCACCAATGATGGGTCCATGATGCGTCGAATAGATCTGTATAATATGACGATGCACAATTTTGTTTAAAGGTAGATGACCCAATCACATTTTCATAGCACAGATTTTTCTCAAACATATGGAGATTTTCATATCATATGAAAGATCATATTTTTCTGATTAACATACTAAAATTTGACGGTCCAAATCAGTATGATTACGAAGAAATCGGTGAAATAACATCGAATTACCGCGAAAAGTGGTTAACCACCACTATAGTTTGTATACAACTCAATGGGCACATTTCACGGCATCTGGTGGTCTCAAATAAGAACAATTAGAGTTATGCAACTCAAACTTTGGAATACAACTCTTTTGAGGATGACCTTTCATGTCGAATAGAAAACTTCAAGTTGAAAATCTGACGGTACATCTACCTTTAAATGTGATACTTTCCATTAAGAATTTGAAATCTAAAAATACAATTTTCAGATTATAAAGCCCCCATAGAATGAAGCGTGTGCAAGAAGATATTTTGAGCCAGAACGAAGATTGCATGTGGACTTGTATTGTTGAATAAGATCTTGCAGATACATAGATGCTAGACCTTAAGAACTGTTAAAAGTTAATACAAGAATCTTATACATAATGCATGATTTGATCGATAATTCATGTACTTTATTATAAATTAATATCAAATTGCATAGCATATAACGGCAAGTTTTTATATAATACAATATAATTGAATTATATACTTATTTACAAAGAATACTTATTATACACTTATTTACAAAGAATACTTATCATAGATTGATATCTCCCATTTTGGTCCATGTCATTTTTCCAGTCTGTGACTTTTATTTATTGCAAGAGCCTTAAAAGCAGAGATATCCTATAAAGTAAATGAGTATTTTTACAGTAAACCCATCACCAAATACCGTAATACATGATTTGATCGTGAATTCATGTACTTAAATTATAAATATCAAATTGCATAGCATATAACGGCAAGTGCATTGATTAAATAACAATTTATATACACAATATAATTTAATTAAATATTTATTTACAAAGAATACTTATAGATTGATATCTCCCATTTTGGTCCAAGTCATTTTTTCCAGTCCATGACTTTAATTTATTGCAAGAGAATTAGAGATTATCCTATATTAGTAAATTGGTATTTTCACAGTAAACCAACCAACACCAAATCCTGACATATGACAACAAATTTCAAGCACAAAAAAGCAATTATGATTCTTTGATTTCATAATTTTGACATAATATGTAATGGTTGGGTAAATTAGAACTGTCCATTTAAAAACTTTTGAAAACTCGAAATATGAGAGTATCTATATAGCTCTTTCGATTTTGACTATGTGCAGGAAATTGAAATTGAGGACATTGTGCAATATACAGGAGGTGCTCTGCAAGGTTTGGTAAAAAGTTTGTTTAAAAGTTACACCCGTTATCACAAAAATGAAGAAAGGCTGTATTAGCTTTACAAATGAACTAACTTGACATTTTTTTCTATGGTTTTGATGGATGCTGACCATGTATTTGTATCATAATCATTTTTACTGGGTTTATCAATCAGTTTTCTTGAAAAGTGATAGCCTTTTTGTCAAGTCAGGATTTCAAGACCCAAATTTGGCAATTTTAAACATATAAATGGTCATAAAATAAATGTGCGAAAATTTCCACTTTTACAGTTCTCGTCTATTTCACTGCTTACGATATCAGGGAGAGAGTGGTGGCACGAGATATTTTAATTACTATCTATTTGGTGATTTAGGGAATTAACGCATTACTTGTCCCTTACAATAAATATGTACTACTTTTGTTATGATTTAATTAATCAGCAATACAAACTATATTCAATGTCAACTCAAGTTGGGAGGTGAAATAAACGTAACAAGTAATCCTAGGCATAGTTGTTCCGCACCAGGGCTGCAAGTTTTCTTTATCACATTGCACTAGACTGGAATTACTTTTGACATGATACTGGTATTGAAGGGGCACATTTGGGGCAAGAAAAAATATATGTAGGGCAAGAGAACATTTGGGTAGGGAAAGGACAAGATACAAGCATAAAAAGTCAAACAATTTGCCTCTTATTGTCAAAATTGCCTAAATTTAGCTTACTTTGGTCCAATTTAAGCTTATTTGTTAAATAAACAGTAATTTTTAAGAGGTTGCATTAACCAGACAAAGGGAGTTGGAGGGTGGGGACAAGAATTGTGGATGCATGATTTTCCCCCTCCCCATGTCATCTCCATCCCCCCTCCCCATGTAATCTCCATTCCTCCCCCCATGCCATCTCCAAAGTCCTTTAGTCCCCATGATAACCATCTTTCTCAGGTCTCTAAAACAGGTTTGTTTTCAGCATAATACTTGTAAATTCCTCTAAATCCACCATGTTGTCTCCATTACGGTCTGCTTCCTCTATCATTTCCCGCAACTCAAGATTGGTAAACTTCACCCCTGCATCTTTACACGCTCTCTTCAGGTTCTCCAATGTGAGGTGCCCTGTATTATCTGTAAATTATGTAAAATAAGAAAGATCAGGGAGGCCATCTTCACGAAGAAAGAAACTAGCCCCACTCTAAACAGGGACGGGGTTGCGAGATTATGAAACTTTATGACTCCTTGTTGAAAACATAAACAGCGCCCTCTCCTAGCAACACCAGAAGAGGAAGTGAATAAACAGTCAGCTGCAAACCATCTTCCACCTATTGGCGACGCAGCATGGTTACTCTGAGCAAAATAAATGTGAGTGTAAACACTTTCCACGCGACAGGCAGCTGCAGCCGACATTCCAAAGTGCCACACAAAATCACCATGAGAAATGCATTAAAATAAGTACAAACATGACTTGTGTTGGTTCAGTAATCCTTCAGATAGACCATGACCATTGGAGAAAGGTCTGTTTTGTATTTGGGCGTGGAAAGTGTTAAAGACTATAGTTTTAAATCTGTATCTATATGTGATATAAACCAAGCAAATTAAATGGAATCTAATACGTCCAGGGTTTCTGATATATACGGTTTATATCAGAAACTCTAGATGTTGCCGGTTCACAAAGCCATCTTTTTTCTGTTATGAAATGTACACCAAACTTCTATAAAGGTCCACTAGATAAACAGTACAGATCTGCTAACTATAATGATGACATGTGTACATAAAGTCAAGAGTTTGGCAGCCCTTTCCTCAATCACATTTCTTTATAATATCGTTCCTCATGTTGACAATATTATTGCAAACACCTGCTGCAGACTCGTATGGCCTTATTCAACATCTGCCTCACCCTGTCTGCTCTCATCTTATCTATGAACTTTGTCTCCATATCTCTTACATATACATATTATATTACTCTTTTATAATTCTGCTTTCTCACTGGAATTATCAGTGTTTGGTAGCAACAGAATATTTTTCATATTAATTTCAAGTTCTGTTGGTAGTTGCTGATTAGACTCGATTCTCATGTCTTCCTATTTTCCACACGGTCCCTGCGAGGGTGCTCAAATGTGAAGACTGGAAAAAATACAGTTCCACAAGTGTGCGCTGATAAACTGCTGAATATACATGAGCATATTCTCGCACCAGTCACGCCACAGTGCACCGATAGAGCGATAGGGCGCACGATTTTCCTCCCCGTCGGCGCAGCGTGACGATCGTTGGATGCACTGCCATTGAATTGGACCAATCGGGTGGTATTTCGGTTGTTGCTGTGTACAAATGCACCTGCTCTGTATTGGTATGCATATTTATATATGCAAAGTTGTCGTGGAATTCCACGACAAACAGCACACTTTTTGGATGTACTATTTTCCCAGTCCCTCTTTTTGGTCCGCCATTTTTAAAGATGGCGGCCATATAGAGGGACGCGGGGACCCAGTCTAGTTGCTGATCAGTGTCTGATATGTGACAGGTCACGTCAGAAAACATGTTGTCGGCAAATACAGTTTTGAGATAGAAGCCAATATATTTGGTAAAATATATCGAAAATAATAGAAACAAATATGCTTCTTCAAAACATATATCTTGGGATTAAAAAGTTTGATTACCTTCCATATGGTAGCATTTTAAAGCTTAAAATGTGCTCTTTCAAGTCATACCAAGAACTCAGATTTCACTCGGGCCTCCAACATGTCCATTGTGACATGGCAGGTCACATATTTGCAAAGTTAATCATGTCTAGCATTTCAGATCTGTGGATGGTTTACCAATCACACCACATTGACCTGTATAGCCCTTAGCCCCATTTGAAAACTATGCTGGCAGCACCGCTCCCTCAGTCTATATCTCTCCAGGTTATCACAGAAAGTGATAAATGAGGCCAAATTGTTGAATTTGAGTGTGTGGTGCGGCTGGCGAAGAGGACTAAGGAATGGACTACCATCCTGGTGGACCCAGGTTCAAATCCTGACGTCCATTTCCAATAGCTGATACTTTTATCCCGATTCAACCCCGGGAGAGGATGGCAGGATTTACTTTGCTAGCCATCACAAGCAGTGTGTGTATACTTTTTGCATGAATCCCAAATTTGAAGAAAACTATCCAAGTGTGCTCCCAATGTATTTTTCAAATATGGAAAACACATGTTTCTGTGCTGTGTCCTATACTTTATACCTGGTCGAAAATATTCAATGAATTTTTAAAATTGACACTATCACATTTCAAATCCTGCCTAAAACACTGTGCATATACATGTATAGGATTGGAGCGAGTCCAGGTTTGTGGCCTGTTCTATCTCAGTGTCAGATACTGCAACATGGATTATCATCCTTGTTGTAATTTATGAAAAAGCTGATACCATGTATGCTGTGCTCGCACCTGTTATGACTGATAGGTTGGTAAAGCGTAGGGGATCAATATAAGCATTGGTAGTCTGTTCACCATGTGACAGAATATTGCATTTAGTGGCTGGATGATACAAAACTATCATTAAATTTGCAACGGTGAAAATGAATATACTTCAAGCATTGTGAATATGTTTAATAAATAAACACATCTACCATTGCAATTGCTGTAAACATTACCATAAGGTATTCTTAAGTGCTTTTAAATATACCTAAACTCGAACCCACATGGACAGTAGATCTATTCAACGAGGTGTATCGCCTCTGGGAATGAGGTGAAGTTTTATCAATGGTTTTTCAGGAGTTAAACACGCTAAACACAAACTCAGGGTTATGTGATGGTTCCGGTTGAGCAATCTTGAACTGAGATACACATAGCTTCAAGGAATTGGACCGGTTTTTCCCGTCCATGTGTTCCAATATCTGTGGTTCTATTGACCCTGCTGGTGGTGATTCCAGAATAATGTTTAGAGGTTAATGATCTTGCGTATCAGTTGTTTAGAGGGTAACTGTGAACGTTCAAAATATTTCATTTTGGTACAGAGGAGTTTCTTGAGGGGCATAGCCCTGAGGGAAATGCCGAGGTCTGAGGTTATGAATTTTCACAGAACCCGATAAACCAACTGATCAAAGTCAGTAACCTCATTTATAAACGTAATACATGAAATGAATCAAAATATTGCCTTTATTCATCATAATTATTTGTACACCTCCCTGTGATTTTAATCGAACAGCCCACTAAGTAAAATGTACTTGCCAACGAATCAACAGCGGTTGGGCGCGAAATGGCAACATGCAAGTAAGCGACTCATTGATGCGCATAATTCTGACCACTTGCGCGTACAGATGCCAAATAAGGTTTGTGTGCTGGTCATACTGTTTTTCTAATACCCAGGGCCTGCGTACTGCATTAATGAACTATAGGTCAATAAATGCATATGTTTTGTTTCGAGAGAAATTAGACAAATCAATGGACGCGCGCTGATGTTGATGTGTGAATAATGGCACGACCCTGCAGGCGAGTGCTATTGCGAGCATATCAACATTTGCGCAAGTGCATTGATTTTTCTAATTTTAGAGAAACAAAATATACGCACATATAGACCTAATTTATACACGACACTATACAAATCACAATTTTAGCATAATTTTGATCTATGTAATAACGAATAAAAACATGTTAACAAGTTTGCTAACACCCACAGTGGAAATCGGCGTTCCGTGATGCCTGAACAACGAATCATAACAAAGCGCATGGTGCGTGCATTGTCCGGCGCACACACGGATTACATAAGACACTTTCAATGCACTCTGTGTATTTTAGTTTCTTGCTTTCTGATTGGTTTGCCACAAGTAAGAGTTTCTGAATCAGAGACGTTTGATTGGGGCATATCTGACACTCGTATTCATGAGGTGAATTAGAGAATTAAGGTATTGTTTTTAGACCGTACCCGTGTTATATTGTCTGACATAAATGCGGACGATAGTATTATTTTAATTAGAACAACGACGCCGCCTACGCAAAAAATAATACTACCGAATGAACAAGAGATCAAACAATCATATTTAAGACATTTATCAAAGAAAGTACATTTTATTGTCCACATTTGACAACTTTTACCCCTGCTAGTATCGAATAACCCACAAACATTCCATCCAATGAGTAAACCATGCGTAAGCGTCGCGGCTCCGGCATAAACGCAGGAAAGGCGCACTGCATAAGTGCGCATTATGGAGCAAACCATGCATTGTGAAGGTCAGACGCACTGTTAAAACGTAAGCCCCACCTCTCCGTGTTCAATTGTCTCATCTAAATGTCGCCGATTTCTCTAAGAACCAAATGAGATTGTTTTAAACTTTCTTAGCTGTTTAAGAATGTGTGTATACTGTATAGTTTATGAACCTACCATAATCAAACATTCTAAAACCCTGCGATATCTCAATCTGCACATCTCTAGCTGTTCCTTGCTTGTCAATAATGAACTGTAGAAACTCATCAAAGTCTATGGTCCTGTAAAAGATAAAAAGATCAGATAATAGGATTCGAAGTTATCAAAAGAAACATGTACTGTTGAGATTGGACTCATCATAATGATACCAGCAATAGGATAGAACTAGATACCTGTGCAGAGTCTTGGTGCAAGTAAAGCTTGTAAGGCCATTTCAGCCTCTCCATCAGAAGGGACGTACAGCATCACAACACTGACAAACAGGGTCAGATGACATCACAAGCTCTGATTTACTTCAACTACCATTCTGAAAAGGTAGCTAATTCTTTGCTATATCCTTGGTGTAAGACATTCATAAGTTAATCCTTAAATCCGTCAATAAAGGATTTTGGGCAAGGTTAATTATGTGCTGCCTTCACGGATAAACCAATTCTTTGTTATGATTTAGCAAGTCCTAAATAACAATCATAGTTTCTCAACCATTGTATCAGCTATCTTCGGAGTGATCCTCTAATTCTCCCCCTCCCCCACACCCCAACCAAGTCACTCCACTAGCACCTATCTCATCACATCGCATTCTATCCAGGTCTATACTGACTACCATTGTATCAGCGTGTTCTGGAGTCAACTTCCATCTCACCTCTACCCTTGACCCTCCATTTTCAGTAGTACCAACTCTGAGCTTTCTAGGTCCATATCAGATTGTATCATCGACCTGTACTGTAGTCAACCCCCATGACCCCACCTGTCAGCTTCCATTGTATCAGCCTGAACTATGTAGAGTCAACCCCATCCCACCTCTATTCCTGACCCTTCCCCCATTTTCAGAAGTATAAACTCTGAACTTTATAATCTAGGGCCAGATCATCTTGAATAAGCCTGTACTGGAGTCAAACCCCATCCCATCCCTGACCCCCGCCCACCATGACCCCTCAATTTCTGTAGTACCAACCTTCCAACCCTGATCTTTCTAAGTCTAAATCAGCAAACATTGTATTAGCCTGTTCTAGAGTCATTCCCAAACCCCACCCCTCCCAATGCTACCTACTCTAATCTGTCCACTGTCCAGGTATTAGCCGGTTCTGGAGTCATTCCCTAACCCCCACCCCACAGTGTTACCTATACCCTTATCTGTCCAGGTATATATCAGCCACCATTGTATCATGATCAGCTTATTCTGGAGTCATCCCCTAACCCCCACTCCCCCTGCATTACATACCCTGATCTGTCCAGGTCTATATCAGCCACCATTGCAGCCGCCTGTTCTGCTGTCATCTTAAAACCTAACGCACGGAATGCTTTCTTGATGTTATGAGCACTTATATGCCTGCAGGGGGAAAAAGAACAAATTATTCCGTAAAAAGCTTGAAAAGGACAAAACATTAACAAAGAGAGGGCATGCTCAAAATTTTATTTTCATTCATCAATCCCCTTGTTAGATGGACCCGAGATAATACCTTGAGCCTATACCTACATTCTACTGGTCACCAGGCTGGGAAATAGTACCTGTCCGCTAGCCCATAGCGGGATACTTTTGCGCTGGGAGGGTAAAGCCGCAAAAGTACCCAACCAACTAGCTGGTAATAAAATTCAAACTCGCCGTGTAAGTGAGTACACTGGATGATGGAATTTCTATCGGGCAGGTAAACATTCTAGCCTTGTTGGTCACACTGCATATAAGTGAGGTCAAAAACAAATCACCCAACAAGTTTGTCTCTGAAGAAACCTGAAAAAAGGTTACATGTGAAATGCGATTAGAAAAAAATGCTATGCAAAATGTGGTATCTCCTAAAATAAACATGAGACAGGGTTAGTAAAAACAAAATCACATTTTGTTGAACTGTATTTAACTTCTATTTGTATGAGGCAATTTTACTCTTGTAAGCAAGAAAATGAAGCTGATATGGAACTTCACGATGTGAAATTAAAATTTGAAGAAGCATCGTTTTCAAAAGTTCAAGAAAATAATGGACAAAAGAAGTTATGCACATAAATACAAATTTTAAAAGCTACGCGCCCGTTTCCGAGACAAACCTTTTTTTTTTAGTGAGCCTGATTTTAATGAGCTTGAGAACATGCACTTATGTGGCATTTAAGGGGGTGTTGACCCCCAAAATATAAAACTGATCAAGCACTGTAACTTTTGAACTATTAATCTGATGTATATAAAAGTATACATTTTTTGAAAAGAGAAAAGTCGGAGAATCCATTTTGGTATCAAACTTCACTGAAAATGCAGATTTTTAAAATGTTGCCCAAAAATGGCAAAATTTCACCAAATTAATCTAAAGATACTTCTCTAGGAATATTTTTACCTCAAAAAGGCAAATTTTGACCTTTTTTGGTCAAAAATTTAAAGACCTAATAATTAGATACCAAAAATAGATTCTCTGACTCATTTCTAATCAATCAAATTTATAGTTCAAAAGTTACAGCGCTTGATAAATGTTATTATTGGGGTTAACACCCTCCTTTTAAAAGACGCTTCTTATTCCACTGGCTAGTAACAATGCGTTAGCAATGGTGCCATGGCTGGTTGTTGATTTTTTGAAAATCACTATTAAATGATTTAAACTCAAAGAAGACAACAAAACATCTGGAATGTGTTTGCGTCTCTGTGGTCTGGCTATAATAAGGTATTGAAAACACTGATTGCTATCAAAAATTAAAAAGCCACAAGTAAACATTGCCAATTTATTTTTAATATTCTTTGTGACATTTTGCTCATTTGCCCATTTTTGTCTGACTAATGACTCTTTACGTACCCTTTTTTATTAGCAAATGCATCAAATACTGTTTTCAAATCTCGTATCTCATGTGTGGTTAGGTGTTCAAAGACTTTGGCTGATATCCTCTCTCCCATAAACTCCTTGGTGTCTATGTCCACTCGTTCACCCGTCAACACTGCCTTTAACTGTAATTTATGTAAAGTAAAAGAGTTTAGAATTGAGATAGTGTAATATTGGCAGCACCAATAGCCTTCTCTCCGGGGGGGGGGGGGGGGGGGGGGGGGGAGGGGGGGGGGAGGGGGGGGGCTTGATTTAGATAGCACCGTTGGTTAGTTATCTAGCTCAATTTGTTTGTGTGCCTGTTTGGGAACCCAATGTCACAAGCCCCCCCCCCCCCCCCCTCCTCAACAAAAAAAGTCCACCAGGTAAAATACCCTTTGCCCCCCACCCCTCCCCCTGAAAAACACTCCAGATACGCCACTGGGCAGCACAAATAAAAAAAATGAAGTCAACCCAGTTTCTGGCGCAGACAATGATGGAAAGACCTGGAAAACAATAGTTGTGCATGTAATATGTGACCAGTCGCGTCAAAAAGGACATGTTGTCGGCAAACCTAGTTATGGGATAGAGGCCAATGTATTTGATGAAATATAAAGAAAATAATAGAACAACTTTGGCTTCTTCAGATCATATCTTTTGATTACAAAGTCCGTTTACCTTCAACATGGTATCATTTCAAAGCTTAAGTTGTGCTCTTTCAAGTGATACCAATAACTCAGATTTGACTCGGGCCACCAACATGTCCATTTTGACATGACGGGTCACATATTATAATATAGCCGGAGAGCGTAAACGATGACAATGACTGAGATAGTGGATTTAGTTCAGAGAAGTCATACTTTTGTTCAGAATTAATGAGATACTTTTAGTAATAAGATCTTTAGTTATGAGTTACCATTGATGGGGTGTGTAGGGGTATGTTTGGGTGGGGTGGGGTGCGTTTGTAAATACCTGCAAACGAGGATGCACACCAACTTTTTACATTCCAACTGATACCCCAAACTGCCAGGTTTAAAATAAAATATCATAAAAACATTGTTTTGGTCTAAAATCTATCAAATGTGCTGAGTGTCATTTTGTTTAAATGTCACTTGACAATGCTCGACTTTAAAATGGACTCTTTAATGGTTTCAGTGTCTATTCATGACCCTATTACGAATTTATGTTGACTTGATTAGTTTGGTGTAATTTTCAGGGGTATTGATATCATGTTTATCATCAAAATATGTGATGCGATCAAGCGGAATGAGTCGTATGTCGGGAATATTTATTTTGAGTTATATAGGTAAAAAGAGGTGACAAATTATTATGCTTTACTACATGTTTTCTCAGTTGGTAAACTGTTTGTAACTTTAAAACTAGAAGTCCGATTTTAGTGGGTTTTTTTTTAATGATGGGTAAATATCAAAATTCAAAACTGCCGACATGTGACTAATTTCGCTTGATCACGTCACATATGTTGAATGTGGGCAAATTGTGGAAATTCTGCAATAAATCTCATGTTGAATTTCACTACTGTATGTCTTATATCCCCTCATACAAATATTCTTATACATTTATTATATTATGCCATATTTTGTAATAATTGGATCACGTCGCCGCATCGTGCCACATAGTTATAATCTCTATCCATAGGGGCTGGTTTCCGGCGGTAACTCATAGAAATAGTGACAAAGGACAGGAAAAGAAAAAACAATAGTGATGGTGGGGTTATATCAGGATAATACTTGGAATCAGGGTCATGATGAGAGAGGACAGGATGTATTTAAGTGTGAATGTTCATGAATGAAGACAAAAAAGAGTTGATAGTGAGAAAGCATTACTGTTCTGGTACGAGGAGGCACGCGAGGGTACTTTTGATCACCAAAGGTCGTCCTCGTCTTGTGCTTTAATGGGGGGGGGGGGGGGGAGAGTTGACTCGGAAGAAACCTTTTTTGTTGTAAAAAATGCTATGCAAAATGTGGTGGTTCACTGTTCTTTAATTAAAAAATGGCCTGTGTGAAGCAGTGGCGTACCATGGGGGGGGGGGGGGGGGGGGTCCTGGTCGGGCCCCCTGAAATAACCCCGTCGTTAAAAACGACCCTCCGTCAGTAGATTTGCGATTTTGACCATGCAATTTCTTTTTCTTCAGCCGGTTATGTTGACAACTTCATCGCTATCCCCCCGCTTATCAAGATTTCAGCTGCTCACGGGAAACAAATTGTGCAAGTTTTACGATTTTTTTTTTGGGGGGGGGGAGTATGTAAAAAAAATTGTCGGTACATCATGCCTTTCATCGGTACAACTATGGTCGGCCCCCCAGTTTCCAAAAAGCTGGGTACGCCACTGCTGTGAAGTAAGAAAAGTCCAATAAATCACTGGATTCCATACAGTCACAACTTGGCTCACACCATCATTTTTAAGAGTTCAAGGGGGAAAAAAAGGTTACATGTAGGCATTGAAATGCGAATTTTAAAAGCTATGCACTCGGTCTTTGGAGACGAACCTGTTTTTTATTTGGCCTAATATAGTTTTTTTATATTGTTTTTATATGTATTGGGATATAAGGATGTGACGTGAAACCAGCATAAAGATAAGGCATTGACTCTAACCCAAATGTGCCAGTGGGGATGGAAACGAAGAACAGGGGACCGGGTTTAAATAAAAAATTTAATACAAAATATGCCTACCTCGGAATTGAACCCGGGCTGCCGGTATGCCAAGCTAGCTACATCACCACACACACTCGCGGGGACGGCTTCCCAGGCCCCAAAAAAGGAGACCATATATAACCGGGTTTTAGCGCTACATGAGAATGAGATAGAACTTGTGTACGCACAAGTGAAGCGTTGTTGTTGACTTGCTGCATGGTGTAGTAGGGTTAGGGATTTATAGAATTTATTATACACAGAACAAAATACTGAGCACTGTTATGTTTGTTCAAACTGCATGTGTATTTATGCAGAATACTCGCATCACATATATCACATTTTAATATAGGCTAGCAGGGAGTATAAATCATTAGGGGCGTAGCATGGTACCAAAAAAGTGGGGCGGCCATTTATGTAACAAACTGTCGAGGTAATTGAGCTGGTACCATCTAAGCGGTGCACAGCAACGCCCTCCGAGCTATGCTCGGACAGGGGGTGTCTGAGGGTGGATGTGGCCCCTCAGAAGTCTAATTTTTTTTCTTCAATTTTTCGAACTGGTGCGATCTTGTGTATACTTTTGACCAAAATGTTATCAAAAAGCCGCCTCTTTATTTGCAATAAATACGAAAGAAGTTGAGCATAACTGATATATTCTTGATTTAAAGGTAGATGTTCTGATTTTCAACTTGAAGTTTTCTATTCGACATGAAAGGTCATCCTCAAAAAAGTCGTATTCCAAAGTTTGAGTTGCATAACTCTAATGGTTCTTATTTTAGACGCACAAGATGCCGTGAAATGTGCCCATTGAGTTGTACACAAACTATATTGGTGGTTACCCCTTTTCGCGGTAATTCGATGTTATTTCACCGATTTCTTCGTAATCATACTGATTTGGACCGTCAAATTTCAGTATGTTAATCAGAAAAATATGATCTTTCATATGATATGAAAATCTCCATATGTTTGAGAAAAATCTGTGTTATGAAAATGTGATCGGGTCATCTACCTTTAAGTATACATGGTTTAAAAGCTCGAACAGGAGGGGAGTCTCCTATTTGGTGCAATTTGGTGTGAATTTGTGACCAATATTTTAAGCAATCCCTTTCCCCCATTTCTTCTCTTTTTTTCCCCTCTTCTTTTTTTCTTTATTTGCAAAAAAGTGGGGCGGCCATGGCCGTCCCGGTCGCCCCGGTTGCGATGCGCCTGTAAACAATATAAATAAATATGCAATGTATAATTTGTCCGTTTAGTCTTAAGCATCCTGGCTTGTGAAGAGAAAAAAATGAGTAAAGATTTTTTAAAAAAAATGGATCGGCCGGGCACGTAGAACGGGTTTTCCATTGTGTTATTGATAAAATTTACATTTTGAGATTCTTTGGGGGCACTGAGGGATATGTATGAGAGTGCATCCTCAATTTTCTCTGTGCATCATGTAACATTTCATGATTTGGTCATTTCAATGTACATTCGTCAAATAAGTGGCTTCAACCAAAATGTATATTTAGGGATATTTAGTGCCATCAAGTCCATCTTTCAATCCTTTTCCATAAAATTATTACACTTCAGGGTTCCTACATACAGCCTAAAATATCTATTGAAACAATTTATTTTTTCCAAAATTCATTTTCTCAACAATCTCTCAATACCCACTTAAATTTGAAGCAAAAGCTTTGACTAATTTTATTCAGAAAAGTTGAAAAATATTGATGAACATATCTGACGTCCAGTTTGTTTGTTTGTTTGTTTACACGGTCGGTCCGTATGGACACACGCTTGGGTCCTGAAAGGACCAAGCTTAAGCAAAATGCTCGGGCCAGGCTTAAAAAGCCTATAAGCATGCTGGCTGAATGAAATGAAAGTTAGAAAAGATGGAAGAAAAGACTAAAGTAGAAAGAGCCACTTCCAACAAATAAAGTTAACAATTTTGCTGTCAGCATCGGACATGAGAAAAGAATAGTCTTGCTTTGAGATTGTTTCTTAACAAGACAGTCTTGAATATGGGGACAGAGCCCTTCCAAGCATTTGTACACATACAGCATTGTCTTATACATAATACGTTCATTTACTGGTAACCAGTGCAATTTAGCCAATAATCATTGACAATGGGGAGACATGCTCACGTCTGGGCTTCATTCCATAGCTTAATCAGTCTATTCAGAGCTACATGGATGCAGGAAAGGTGAGACACCTTTCCTGCTCTTCTCACCTTTCCTGATAGTGATATACACCATACACGAACTTCAGACACAATCCTATCAGGTGGCCAAATTCGGCCAGTGACAAAGTGGGCAAACATGGCCACCAAGACAAAATGCGTAATAAATTCACTATTTTTCATGTTTGATACTCAAAACAATTGTTCCAATGGAATAAAAATCTGTTGGGGAAAGGTTTAAGTTTGATTTCATGTTTGAATTAAGCAAATTATGATGTTTGTTGAAGAGATGAAGAGCAGTTGGTGATTTTGGTGTTGGGAGGCTTGATATCTCCCAGCACTATATCTGGGGGAGCTCACTAGCCAAAATGATGTCATAGGTACTTGTAGCCAATTAAATACAAGGGGTGTGTGAGGGGTGTGTCCGAGACATCCACTCAGCATCAAGCAAAAGTTTTGTCTATTGTATAAAAGTTTTAGTAGTGATGGGCACAACGGTACCATAATGATTTTTGTGACAGAAATAGGTGGAGTGTATACTCTCATCCCTATTGAATTGTGTATGAATATTGATGTATATCAATGGGAGTATGTGGCCAATGATATGCTGGGTTTCATGACAACCAGTTATGCATGGGTTAGGGACAACCAATCAGCTTTGAGAAAAAAAGTTTGTGGATATCCTAAAATAGTGATGGGCTAACTTTTAATTGTTCTCTCTCTTTTTCTTTCTTTTTCTTTCTTTTTCTTTCTTTTTGGGATTTTTGAAGCATTATTTAGATATATTTATTGTCATGAGTGTGGATTAGTTTTTTTGGGGTGTTTTTGTGTTGATATATTTTTGTTTTGGGTGTGATTATGTTGTTTTAATGGCTTTTTTTAAGGTATTTTATTGTTGTTTTCTTGTTAATTTTTGTTTGTTTATAGTTTTGTCTATATTAACTTTATTTATTTATTCATTGATTTATTTATGTATTAACTGTTTGGTGACTTATTTTTTAAACATTTATTTACTTGTTTATTTATCCATGTTTTTCTTTTCTTTTATTGTTTTAAGTGTTATGGGGGTGGGGTCTTGTGGGTATTCTAGTAGATTTTGGGACAATCTTGTGCTTCTTGGCTTGTTTGTTTCTTTTTGTTGTTTCTTTTTCTTTGTTTTTTTTCTCGTTTTTCTTGGGCTGGGCTTTGGGGATTGTCTTTTTGTTCAGGTGTGGGTGGGCTGTTTGTTTTTTTCGGGTAGGGGGTATTGTCTTTATCCGGGGGGGGGGGGGGGGGGGGTCTTTTTCTGGATAATGGGTGGTGGGAAAAATCAAAAATCCTTATTTTATTCTTTGTTGTTGTTTTTTCTCAAAGGGGGGGGGGGGGGGGGGGGGTATTGTATTTGCTTTTTATTGATATCATTTCCAGCTTCTAATATGATTAATTTCATAACATGTGGAGGGGATGTTTGTTTGGTGGTGGCTGATGTATGTAATTAGGAGTATTGCTCTTTTTGCGTTCAAATTGGTCTTTATTAGCTACAAGAAAATGTCTTCCTTAGCTTTTTGTTATGAACCAACATTATGTCACTTACATGTAGTATACATACCCTTTGATGGTAGAGTAAAATGAGAGGGGAACAGAATCTGCACCCCACCCATTTCCCCAGCAAACACAGAACGTTTCCGCAACGTTGCACCTAGGTTGCAGTTAGGTTGCGTCATTTAAAACGTTTTAACAACGTTTTTATAACGTTACGGTTTGGTTGTGATTTGGTTGTTTAAGTTGGTCCGTTGAAACGTGAGCAAAACGTTCTCTGAACGTTAAAGTTTAGTTCTAGTTTGGTTGCACTTAGGTTGTGGTTAGGTTGTCATTATAAACGTTCTTAAAACGTTATTATGACGTTGCGGTTTGTTTGTTTTAGGTTGGTTCTTGGAAACGTGATTAAAACGTTCTCTGAACGTTGCATGTTGATCATCGGAAACGTTTACATAATGTTTTAACAACGTTGTAACACTCAAATAGTTGGTTGTTTTAGTTTAATCCTTTAAACGTAAAAAGGATGTTCCCTGAACGTTGTAGTTTAAGTTGTAGTTTGGTTGCTCTAAGGTTCTGATTAGGTTGTCATTAAATACGTTCTTACAGCGTTATTATAACGTTGCGGGTTGTTTGTTTTAAGTACCAAATCACACCCAAACCGCAACGTTATATATAACGTTGTAGAAACGTTTTAATGACAACCTAACCACAACCTAAGTGCAACCAAACTAGAACTTAACTGCAACGTTCAGAGAACGTTTTGCTCACGTTTCAACGGACCAACCTAACAACCAAATCACACCCAAACCGCAACGTTATAATAACGTTGTAGAAACGTTTTAATGACAACCTAACCACAACCTAAGTGCAACCAAACTAGAACTTAACTGCAACGTTCAGACCGGCGTTCAGAGAACGTTTGCTCACGTTTCCATGGACCAACCTAAAACAACCAAATCACACCCAAACCGCAACGTTATAGAAACGTTTTAATGACAACCTATAACCACAACCTAAGTGCAACCAATCTAGAACTTAACTGCAACGTTCAGAGAACTTTTTGCTCACGTTTCCATTGACCAACCTAAAACAACCAAATCACACCCAAACCGCAACGTTATAATAACGTTGTAGAAACGTTTTAATGACAACCTAACCACAACCTAAGTGCTACCAAACTAGAACTTAACTTACCACTGCCAACGTTCAGAAAACATTTTGCTCACGTTTCCATGGACTAATTAAATAATGAATTACATTTTATTTAAAAAGGTTTATTACGAATCAAAATTGTAATACAAAACAATTTGGCATTACAAATTTGATGTACTAATCTAGGCGTATACAGGGTGACCAAAAAATGTTAACACTCTGGGCACATAAGATATCTTAAAAGGACAGGAACACACGGGTCTAATCTTGATGTATTATGAAAGCTGAGTAAATAAGCTTTCATTTGCATTTGATTGCGTTCCAATTGGTTATTTAGAACGGGAGATATGCTTCAGCAAACATGAGGAAGCAAAATCGGCTTGGTCCAATTTGCATTAATTACAACTATGATTACGAACTTGTAAAAATGCCAAAAACATTATTGTGCAGTAATTCAAAAGTAACAATACCATTGCAACATTTAATCATAAGTTAGAATGTATCGATTATTGAATATAATTGAATCTTTTCATTCATTTATCCAACGATACAAGCAAGTTATAACAGGTGGTATTACCTTTGACATTAATTGGATGGACCATTTCAACAAAGAGCATGAAATGTTTCAATTTCAATTTTAAAGACTGCTTTACTGACTTTCTGGTTTCCTTGTGAACTTAGGCATTTTTATGCTTTTCCGTTAGTTCCCGTTTGAACTCAAGCGCAATATGCTCTTTTCTAAGCGTGTAAATCCGTTAAAGTTTGAATCGAATTCGTTCCTCGTGGGTATTGCACATGGAAAAAGAGTATAGAACTTGAACTCATGACAAAATACCTGTATAATTTATGTGGAATATATTTATTTATGTCTTTTAAGCTTGAAAAGAATCTGGCTTCATCACGACGTTCATATAACGTTCATATAACGTTTACACAACCAAATTATGTTACCTGGGCTGTAATCGCTAATTTGCATATTTTACCTGGCCTTACATGAGTCGAGTAAATTGTGGAAATAGCTCATTAGCATAATTTCAATGGTACAAAAATTAGCACCGGTGCTCGTTTGTAACCTTTAAATTATGGTAATGAGCTAATTTGCAACTTTTATTTATTTAAACCTATTTTGTTTTTAAATTTAAGTCGATACATACATTTAACAGCTTTTAACACCATAGAAAGTATTTTGATCTGAATACGTAAGTTCTCATATGTATAGCTAAAGGCAAGTCATTGTTCACTAATGCCATATACATTGAGCAAGAACATAGTACACATGAAAAGGTCAATGCCCGCCCCATCCCTCTATAATACCACTACCATTCCCTGGTTGCCATGGTGTAACTAACCGAATTTTATGAAAGTTTTTTACACGTTTGGGATAACGTTGTGAAAACGTTCAAGACTAACGTTCATACAACATAAAAATGTGTCGACAAATAAACGTTCTTTGAACGTTTAATCATAACGTTCCAAGAACGAAAGTGAAACGTTGTCACGACGTTCCAACAACGTAATAAATAGGTTATAAAAACGTCATTTGGACGTAATGGTATAACTAACAGAAGTTTTTTAAACGTTTGGGACGTTGTTATAACGTTGTGAAAACGTTCATTACTAACGTTCAAACAACGTAAAAATGTGTCGACAAATAAACGTTCTTCTAACGTTGGATCGCAACGTTCCATGAACGTTGTCACGACGTTCCGATAACGTAATAAAGACAGTATAAAAACGTCATTTGGACGTAATGGTATAACTAACAGAATTTCAAGAAAGTGTTTTAAACGTTTAGGACGTTGTGAAAACGTTCGTGACTAACGTTCATACAACGTTAAAATGTGTCGACAAATAAACGTTCTCCTAACGTTGGATCACGTTCACAACGTTCTTTGAACTTTTAATCATAACGTTCCAAGAACGAAAGTGAAACCTTGCCACGACGTTCAAACAACGTAATATGGTTAGCTGGGTCTCTGCTGGAATTCCTTGACCATGCCTACACCAATTATGTTTGAAGCCAACTTAGCCATACTGAGATGTAATGCTTTATATTTGAATCTAGTAAAATAATGTGATAGTAGAAGATGTTGGATCAGTGTGTGCAGATTGGAGCATCGATGTGTACTGTGTGGTGGAAGGTTACCAACTGACTGGCCATGTGGCATTTGTGTAACTATTGGGCAATCTTGCTTAATCCCATACACCTGGCATGGTTGCTTTTATTATGCAAATTATAATTCAATGCATGAGCTTTTACCAGGTATCTTGTTTACTAGTTCAGTTCACCTGTATTTCAAAGTTGCTATTGTTCATATGAATGTCCATTGAATATACCTTTCTTGAATCAAAGGCGTGGTCATCTGTATACATGTACTAGTATGTTTGTATGATGCAATATATAGCTAGTGGCCTTGATCAGCTGGGTCATAACACGGCTAGCCACACTATTTACTCAGCTGATATTGTATTCAAACCATGGCAAAAACTAAGCGTGTAGCACCTAGGCATAACTTGAGTAGCAATATATCCCACATAACATTGATTTTCGGCCCACAGTGGGCCCTTATGGGACCCTTTATATTTTGTCCACTTTGGCCCATATTACGGGCCAAAGTGGACAAAATATAAAGGGTCCGATGAGGGCCCACTGTGGGCCGAAAATCGATGTTATGGGGATGCAGGAAGGGGCAAGGTAGGCCAACCAGCCCAGCCTCATTTTAAACAACAATGTTCATGTAAAATTCATGAATACACTTTGAGGCTTTTATATTTTTCTCTGATATTACAAAATCCAAGTGAATCCAAGTATTTGTTTTGAATTTGTTGTTGTTGTAACAGCATAATAACATGCTTTTTTGTAATGTATGTAAGTCTCATTTCTATCAAATGTTTAAAATAAACTTTCAATGAAATATCTTGATTTTTGGAGGCCCAAAATGACTGACATTTAATTAATTTTCCAACAAAACATGAAGTTTCACAAATGTTTAGGTATTGAGGATTTCCGTTTTGTTAATGTTAGAGCACTTTCAATGAAAGTTTGAAAATGATATTACAAACATTACAAATATTTTGGCCAAAAATGACTGAAATTGCATCATTTTTCTGGTAAAATGCAACCAAGAATTTTTTGAAGCGACACGAAATATTTAGGTATTGAGTTAAGCAATTGATATATGAAAGGTAGAATTTGCCATTTTTGTGTGGAAGCGCTACTTTTGGATTAACTGTGAACACTGGCAAATATGCCCACTTAGCGGCCATATTTGCCAGTGCACTGGCAAATTTGCCAGGGCTGGGGAATTCGGCCACCTGCTAGGAATGGACAAGACTTACGTTTTCTTGATGTGACGGTTGTGGGGGGCCCGGGTTCTACCGGTGGTATTGGATCGGCTACTGGTCTATCCATGTCTGATATGGTACCAGATGAACTGCTTTTCTTGCCTTTTTCTTGCTCTTTGGTGGCATTTTACTGCGCTGTATAAGCAGTGTATTAGTATGTTGTGTGTATTTATACCATCTTCTGGAAGAGTTGTTTTGGACGACAGGTGTATTAAGTGTTGC